>CM077459.1:8048447-8534997 GCA_039654765.1 Mylopharyngodon piceus | reverse complement strand
TGTGGTAACCCAAGGTCAGGTTGCTAACACAGTCAGAGCTGTCTCTTCATCCAGCCATTTATTCACCTATTTAATATTCCTGACAAGATCTCAGAACCTTTCAGCCTCATGCAGAACTCTGAGAATCCACAGAATGAACCTGCGAGCGCACAGGTAACCTGTTAACAGATACTGGTGGTCTGATGTCCTTTACTGCTGATCTCAGAACAAGTCTTTGCATATGATGGTTTATGGCAGAATGGAGCAGAAATGGGATCCTTGCTAAGTGAATGATAGAGAGAGGTTACAGAGGGAGTGTTTGTTTGAACGAGATGGGTTGGTGATAGTTGGACTTCTGTCCTATTTGCATTACATTGAGGCAAAAGCATATTATATGTAGTTTCCACAACAGAAAGTATTTGGTGATGGGTTTAAGACCTTCCTCCGATCTTCATTCTCATGAAACTATCTATGTGGACACGTTTTGGATTTTATGAGTAAATGTAGTTTATTACTATACATTTTTGAAAATGCATAAATATTACAGGCCAGTGACCCACTCTAAAAGTACTAGATATAGAATAATATACTGTACTAGCCTGATGTTTGTTGTCTAGGCTTAAAAATAAGCTGTATTTTTACATTCTCTGTGTTTAACTTTACATGGCAGGTATGTAATGTGTTATGCAAACCATACTGTTAAATGGCCTAATATTCAACTGTCTCTACTGCATTTTGTCAGGATATGTTGGCATGAAACAGAATTTGCACTAGTCTTTTCTTACCTATTGTGACTAATATCCGAGTGAAACAGCTTCTTGAACAAGAAGAAATGTAGGGTGGGACTTGATTTTGTCCATTGGGACTTGATTGGATGGTTGTGGTTTGCTATTGGTGGATCTTATGTGAGTGACAGGTTGTCCCGCCGTCCCGTCATCAGATAAGAGAAGAGATGTTTCTGCAAGAGTGAGAGGAAAGATTATGATTAAGTGCTTTAAGATTATGAGGCACATGAATTTAAAACAAAATAATGATGTGCACAAATAAATCATTTATAGTAAATACTGCAATAATCCATAAAAAATAATAATTGTCAGTTTAATTTCATAGTGACTTTAAATGTTTGTTTATCTGCTCAGATGGAAAGGGATTCCAATGATTTGCCGTCACATGACGCCCTCTCAAAGATCCTCCTGGAGTATCTTCACCTCGTCAAAAAGCCTAAAACTCAGATCGGGACAGAATCTGTACCACAGAAAAAGTCAAACTCTCAGCTCAACCGAACATTTGACGTACATTCAGCACAAAAAAGGTAAAAGAATATCACATGATGGCTACTACAATTATTAATTACAGTTTTTGGCTTTGGTTTGAAACTATAATTTCCATTTACTTTTATTTGTTGCTGTAAATAATTCCTTTTCAGTCCCTCAGTACCTGATTTCAAAAATGACCCTCATGCAGGTGAAGTCACTGAACATCAAACTAAAGTAAGTAAGTGCCTTTCCTCAAAGAGACTTTCAAACTTATTTAGAACCAGTCTTTTAGCTATTGGCTTATGGTATAGTAGGCAATGTTTTTCATTAAAGGGGTGGTTCATTGCGATTTCACGATTTTTAACTTTAGTTAGTGTGTAATGTTGCTGCTTGACCATAAACAGTATCTGCAAAGTTACAGCGCTGAAAGTTCAATGCAAACGGAGATATTGTCTTTTAAAGTTATGGCAGTTTAATGCCTACAAAAACGACCGGTTTGGACTACAACGAGCTTCTTCCCAGGTTGGTGACATCATAAACCCTGTAATTAACATAAACCCTGCCCACGGGAACACGCAACAAAGTGGGCGAGGCCATGTCATGCGGCATTATGGAAGCGGAAGAGCTGTCTACACTGGATGCGGCGCGGAAGACAGCTTCCAGAATCTACACGAGTTCAATGCTGGATTTGCACAAAGGCTATTACTGAAAGATGAAGCAGTTCCCACTTTAAAAGCAGAAGCTGCTGTTTATGGGCCCCTAACTGCAAGTATGTTTTATTGTTTGTACATGTCTTTTAAATGTATTATGTTGCTATTATTTGGTTGCATCAAGGACGTAAACAAAGACCAACGCGTTTTTGCTTCGCTAGCCAGTTAGCTAAATTCTATTGCATACTTCTCCAACAAACACCAACAAACTTCTATGTTCATAGACAAACAGTTGTTCATGCTATAAATTAAACGATACCTTTACAAAAATGCTACTACTCAGTCATGTATTCGGCTACAGTAAAGCCTAACATAAACAGCAGTAACATTTACAAATGACATCATATCTAAACACTTTGACACAAGTACAAAAGGAAATACTTACCATTCATAAACATCCATTAAAAACCGTGCTTGCAGAGGTTCTGCTTGACCCTCTTCATCATTACTGCTATCTGGGTCTGATTCGGGCTCAATTTGATACAGCAATTTTGACGCCATTATTTACATTTCCACCGAAGCACATGTAACAACTAATGGTAATGGGCGTGATGTTTCCGGACGCTTCAGCGAATCACAATACACTGGGCCAGCTAACCAATCTGAGCCCATTGCGTATTTTGGAGGGAGTGGTATCATAGTACCCATACAGAGTATACCTGCGTCCAAATATGCATAATTCCATAACTATACAATAGGCAAAAAACAATATGTGAGCTGAGTAGTATGTCTGAATTCATAGTATTCATAAAGGCGTAAAGCATCCGGATGACCTACTACTTCCGGTGAGATTCTGAAGTGCTCATTCATTGGACACTTTACTATTCCATGAGGCCACGGGAGGGTATTTATGAATGGCAGTGAAGCAATGCAACTGACGCAGTAGGTCACATGACAGTGACAACATGGCTGATGAGGTACGTCTGAATGTCATTCATACTACACACATTCATAAGTAAATTTCAACCCAAATGTAGTATTTACACTATGCAATTTCAGACGCAGCATATGCGGTAGGTTGCGCGCCTACAGTACCTGCGTACTGTACTGATGACGCTATTTACGTCACATATACTAGTATACACATACCCTAGCATATGCGTAAAAATCAAAGTATACTTTATTTTGGCTATTTTATTATACTTCATGAATATTCACACCATGATTCAGGAATTCAAATAAAAAGCCCTCAAGACTATCTCAAGGTGACCCTTATATGTCCGCAGTGTTCACTCTACAGTATGGTTTGATGAAATGGAAAGACTGTATTGGCTTTGCTTTTCTCATCATAACGGAATCATTGCAAAGCACCCCGCAGAGAAAGAAAAAGAGAAAGAGCAGCCCATATGTGCTTTAATAATGTGATTGTTTGAAGCAACAGTACAGACTAAGCAGGGCCTCTGTCTGCACCGTCTATGGGGACCAATCTCTCTCTCCATTCACTTTTTCATTGGGTTCAGATGATTCCCTCCGTCTCCTCCCCTCCGCGGGCCCCATCTCATCACCGATCATCATTCTCACCTTGCATGTGTGCCCTTTCAATTAAGCGCTCAATTTCTTTCAGACGACCCCAGGGAGCCACAAGCACACTGGCCCAGATTGGAATCGCCTAATCGGTCCCTCTTCCACCCCTCCCGTTTCTGCGCACCCGACGCAGACCCCCTTCCTGCACAGAGTGACCCTGAGTGAAAAGCAGACGCCTCGGTGGCATGTTACATGACATGCGACATACGACTAACACAATGGCACAAAAGGATGCCTGGAAGTGAGGCACATCCCACAATAGCCCTGGTGTGCTGTCTGTTTAGTACAATACAATGTCTCAGTGCTATTGTTCAGTTCTATAGACTGAACTAAAGACATGTTGACAAATGTAGATGTGCCAGAATGACTGCATACTAGACCTATAATGACTTTGTTACACTTTGTTCATCCCATTTGTGTGAATACACTTGTGAAAAAAAGTACACTTCAGCATTTTTTTTTTTTTTTAAATGAGTACTTATTACAAAGATAATATAGAAAGAATATACTTGAGTGTGAACTGAATGTAATGTCCACTTAAGTAGGACTTAAGTACACATCTTAATATGTAATTTTATAATTCTGTTGTCTTTGTTGTAATTTTTATTGAAACATGCATGTCATGTATTTAAATGTATTTGTAATTAGTTTTTTTTTTTTTTTTTAATGAGGAAGCTGAAATTCGGTTACTTTTTTAAGGGTATGACTATGAGTGTGACAGTATGATCTTAGCTCTACCTAGCTTTATTTTAGGTAATACTGTTTGCCTGAACGTCTTGATCCATGTCAGTTTCTGGAAATTAGTTTCTGGAGAAAGAAAAACAAAATACCTTTCATTTGGTAGATTTCATCCTAATCCCTCTATCCTCTGTACCTAGTTCCCATTACAGCACGAGGATGACTGTTGATGACAGCCGCTTGTTTTAACCCAACTACACTTTAAAAAAACGACAGTATATCTGCCTTACCTTTAAAAATGGTTAAATGATACAAGCAAAGCATACAAAATGAATGTTAATTGGGCAGACAGTCTGGCTCAGACAGGCGTCACATACAGACAGACTGCTATTGATCATGTTTTGGCGCGGTGTTTCCCTCAGACAGCATCCCGACTGAACATGTGACTTTGATTCCACCTAGTGGCGGGAAACTGCATCTGCCCCTCCTTGACAGTTAAGCGTTGCATTAATGTCAAACGAATAATTTTTAAACTAATTAACGTTATGCCAGTGACCTCCAACTATTATGATCCTGTTTTCAGGCAACTCCTTACTAAAATATAAAGTCAGCCATATATTTTCATGAATACAAACCCTTTTGTAGTCTTTGATTAAAAAATACATTAATAAATACAAAAAGACAATGAAATTAAATAATTGTTTCCAGAATTAAATAACTGACTTTTACACTGTCACCGAAGCAAACTGTTAAAATAATATGTGAAAAAATATTTCCTTTTTATTAAGTTGAAAGCATATCTTTATCTAAATATTATCAACATTTGGCTAATGTGAATGTAAAAAAAAATATCATTTTAACATTTTAAGCCAGCACTACTATGCATCACTCCAATATTGAATCCTGAGTAGCCTATTAAAGCTTTCAAATGGGATTGTCAGGTCAACATTGATTATGGTAGTGCAATGGTATTCTTTGAAGCACCTTGGATTACCATAAAAATACTTTGATAGGCTATATACCAAAGTACCATGGTGTAGGGCTATGGTTTCTGCTCTTTCACTTTGCATGCTGTATTACTGAAAGAATCTCATAAACGGAAACTTATGGTTCACATTCTCAAACTATATTTGCAGGTCATTTTGTATGTACAAATCCATTTTTATTTCTCCATAGGAGTTGGAAAACTATCGTGCGGCTATGCATAAGATGGCAGATGACATCATTGGCCTGCGCTCTCAGGTGAGCAGACTGGAGTCTGAGAACAGTCAGCTGCGGCATGACCTCTCCCTGCATCAGGACCTGGGCCACACCCTGCTGGACGACACCGACGCTGACGTCATGACCAAGACCGAGATTGCTGACCGGATCGGTATAATTCCTCCCACTATACTCTCAATTAAGCATATAAAGATTAGCCAAGGCATTGCTCTTTATGTGTATACACTTCACCAGTTAAAACCTTAGCTGATTTCCAGCTACAGTAAATGCTTTCATTTCTTCAGCCCTTTAGTAAAATGTTACCACCAAAATTGGTAACCAGTCAAAAATTTCCTTTGGATAAAATCATCCCAGTTTTCTATCATAATATCACCCTGGCATCATATTGAAGACTTGCTGCCACAATGCTAACAAGTCTCTAGCACGCACACACACACACACACACAAAAAAAACTAGCTTGCTTAGCAAACACTGCCAAGGTGCTCTGAGTGATGTTAGCTAATGATTTGAAGTATCATTCATATCCATAGTGCAAACTAACAAGTTACACTCTGATTAGTGTAACATTATGTATTAGCAATTGTTGGCTTACTTAGCATACACCATTAAGGCTAACACCATTAGCAAAATATTTGAGGTATCATTCATGCCTTTAGCACAGACTGACTGTGCTCTAAAAATTTATATTTAATGGTAAATACCAGCAATAGTTAGCTTGCTTTAGCTTAGCTAACTTAGCTAAGGTGTCATGAATGATTTTTACCGCATCAGTTGAGGTTTCATTTATGTCTGTAGCGCAAACTAACAAATTACAGTAGTAGTCAGCTTACCAGCTTTGAGGTATTATTCATGTCTGTAGCACAAAATAACAAATTATGCTTTGATTATATTAGAGTTATTAGATTATAATAGCTTAATTAGCAAACACCACCAAGGTGTTCAGATTAGTTTTTAGCGCATGATTTGGGCCTATAATTTGTGTCCATAGCACAAACGAACAAATTACACTCTCATTACTTTATGGTAAGTATTAGCAATAGTTTGCTTGCTTAGCAAACAACACCAAGGTGTTCTGAATGGTTTTTAACGCAAATGATCAAAATTGATTGATAAATCGAAAATGAAGATTATACTTAGTAGCAGTAGCAATAGTTAGCTTGCTTGGCTAACACTGCTAATTAACATGGAGAGATGATGTACATATGTACATGCAGAAAGAATTAAACAACATCAGGTAAAAGTTTTGGGAAGCGACTATTGGAGTATCAAATTTCGGATGTTAAAAGTTGTGAGCGTGAAGTGATTTGCACAGGTGTCATGTCCTCACTGAGCTGTGCTGAGGATTGATAAGACTTCTCATTTAGCTAAGGGAATCTGATAAGCACTTACTGCCTTATCTGCTGAAGGACAGTTTGCGTCCCTCACACACTCATATGCACACAAACACAAGGCTCCGCTTAAAGGACACGTCAAAGACCTTTGAGGCCTTCAAAGCAAATGCAGGCTTTTATTTCCTCTCTATGGCGAATGTGCTGCTTGGCTTTCAGGGGTTTAGATGGAATGTTTTGGAATGTTTTCTCCAAAAATATCTCCACAGTGTCATGGTCACACCATTTGTCGATGTTTCTGCAGTCCTCAGAAAGCATTTAAAACAGATTTTGATGTAACCATAAATACTAAATTATATCTATATATTACATTTAATAAAAACAGAAATATAAATGTTCCCAGCTAACAGGTTTTCAGAACATATTTTGGTACCTTGGTTTGTCTTTAAAAGAAACAGAGGAAGAGATTAATTTTAAATATGTTATACAATAATGTTTTTTTTATTGTTATTGTAATATGTTAGCTGGTTCATTATGTGCTCATTAATCTTCTATGACACTTTCTGCAGCCTCTCTGAAGTTCAAGCTCTCCAGTGAAAGCAGCAAAGCAGCTGCCCAGAAGGACAGAATCCAACAGCTTCAAAACGAGCTCATCAGGGTGGGTTAATCAAGGCCGTTCTTCCTCAGATCATTTAAAGTTTTTAATAAAAGCTGCAGCAGTGCTCAGAGACCGTGCGTTTCCTTTCTGAAGCTCAAGGGGTCCATTGACTGGCATACATTTGTGATGTTTTCTGGCATTAAGGAAATGCTGTATCAAATGCATTAATGGTTTCCTCTCAAGAACATTGATTGGATCAGGTCAATGAATTTGTCTCCAGACTGCATGGCATATTGCTTGTTGTATTTGATGCAAAGTTAAAAATACACAAGACTGGCTGGAGTCTTAATAGACCCCTGGCGATTGAGTTAACCCACTGTATGGACTCATTGGGCCTGTGTGCAGAGTTTTATCTCTTTATTTTGTTTATTGCAGAAGAATGACATTGAGAAAGAGTTTGTCCAGCTGCAAAGAGCACATCAACAGCAGCAGGCTGTGCTAAAGAGATACCAGGCCCGTGGCAGTAAAATAACTGCACTGGAGGATACAGTTCGCCAACAGGAAAAGGTATTAAGCTTCTCAATACACAGTTTTTGTCATTTTTCGACCACCAAACAATCAAGCTATCAAAACACTAGTTTGTTTGAGCATAAGTTTGGGACAAAATAATAATTCACCCCAAAATTAAAATTCTGTCATCATTTCTCATTCCAATAGTGTTATTTTAGTAATATTTATGTACTATTATAGTATTTATTAATATCAACTTTTCATTTAAGTTTATGTTATTCATCTAACATTTACACTCAACGGGCACTTTATTAGGTACACCTTGCTAGTACTGGGTTTTGCCTTCAGAAGTGCCTTAATTCTTTGTGGCAGAGATTCAACAAGGTGCTGGAAACGTTCGTCAGAGATTTTGGTCCATATTGACAGATTTGTCGGCTGCTCATCCATGATGCGAATCTCCTGTTTCATCACATCTCAAAGCTGCTCTATTGGATTGAGATCTGGTGACTGTGGAGTCAATTTCAGTAGAGTCAACTCATTGTCATGTTCAAGAAACTAGTTTGAGATGATTTGAGCATTGTGACATGGCGTTATCCTGCTGGAAGTAGCCATCAGAAGATGGTACACTGTGGTCATAAAGGGATAGACATTTTATTTCAGCTTTATTTCATTTACTGAAAATTATCTTTAATAGTTAACACTACATTCCAAAACCTCTGAGACTTTCTTCTTTGGAAAACATAAAAGTAGATATTTTGAAGAATGTCTCAGCTGCTTTTCTCTATACAATGAAAGTCAATGGGGTCCAAAACGTTCAAGCTCCTAAAAGGACATAAAGGTAGCATGAAATGAATCCATGGCCCTGTTTACACCTGCTATTAAGATGTGTTTTGGTCGATCGGATCACAAGTAGATGAGACAGACACATTCCCATTTACACCTGGTGTTTTAATTCATCTCTTTTGTCCACTTTCAACAACTTCTGTCCTGATTTCTTTGAGGGGAGGGTCTATGGTCGGGTAAATGTATGGGTTTTTTCAGATCTGTCGATCTAATGGACGAAATAAGCTTGTGCAATTTACATATGAACGTGACCGGAGATGACAAAAAAACATACAGAGAGCAGCAGCTTTTGTTTCTGCTCTGACAGCCGCAAGACCAGCCGAACGCAGTGAGTGCTTGTCAGAAATCAGGAATGGTGAGAGAACATTGTGATTGGTATGTTTTTCGTCTTCAAACCAAACTTGGGTCTTCAGCCAACAAAGTTTAAATCCCGTCTGGCTAGTGTGCTTCCCATAATGTTTACACGTTAGTTCAGTAGGCGGTCTTTTGTGGCTGTTCGAACGCATTAGACCACATGAGCGTTTACACTACGAAAGCACTCGGGTCTAATGCCTCTTCGACTACCTCTGGAAGTGGTCGAAAGTGGACAAGCTCAAAACGTTTTAGACCCTGTTTGAACCTGTATTTAGCGTTGTTCACTTGTGATCCGATCGACCAAAACGTATCTTAAGACCAGGTGTAAACAGGGCCCATGAGACTTAAGTGGTTTAATCCAAGTCCTCTGAAGACATATGATAGCTTTCTGTGAATAAAAATTATTATTATTCCCTAAATATATTAACTTCTTAGGTGCGTTCATGAAAAAATCTCTCCATGCTCTTGGTTGTGGTTGGATGAACTATTTCCTTATCTAGCAGGTATCCGATGTATAATGTATTGTATTTGTTTTAATTCACTGTGCAGGTCATTGAGAAGATGGAGAAAATATTGGATGCGAAACTGAAGGAAAGAAATAAAGAAAATTCAGACAAGAAGAGAACAGCTGTGAAACATAAAGGTGTGCCTTTACACCTGCTTTTGGTGGAATCACGCACAAAAAACATCAATTTCAGTTATAATTTAATAGTCAGAGCCATGGCTTAGCGGTTGTGGTGCTCATGCTGGAAATTTGGGTTCGAATCTGGCCTGCGTCATGTCCTAATAACTGTTCTACTCTCTCTCCATAATTTCCAGTCCTCTTACTACTTTCTTTATCAATAAAAAGTGTTAAAAGCCCTCCAGAAATTGTGACTGACAAATAATCGTGCTGTGTTTGTATATAGATGAAGAGGAGCTCAAGAGAAGAGAGATTGAGTCTGTGCTGGCGGCAGAAAACTCTCGACTCCGAGCAGAGCTAGACAGGCAACGTAATCTACCCCCACCTGTCATCATTCAACAGCCTGTGCAGGTAAACCCAAGACCACCAGTAGTTTCCCCTCGAACAGCCATGCTGTATGAATGCTTTATTGTGCACATTTTATTAATGGTTTTGATCCTATCAGTCTTTCTCAGACAGTGAGAAGCTGGACTTATTGACGCAGCTGGCGAGAGCTGAGGGTCGAATCCAGACACTGGAACAACAGGTTTGATCTTTAATGCTGTGAGAAGACATTTCACTTTCACACACAGTGTAAATTATGGGTTGGAGTGCAGTGGTTGGTGCGAGCACTCTTGACACATTGAGCTGTGGTGCTTATGTGGGTGATCGAGGTTCGAGTCTGGCCAGTGACTTTTCTCATTTGTTCTTTCATATAATTTCCTGTATCACTTTACTTTTTTACCAAAGAAGCAAGTCCTAAAAAGTGACATTTGCCCAATCTGCAGCTCTGTTTCAAAACAAATTCAAGTCAAGTTATCATATTGTTTCTGTGTAGCTCCATAGAATGGATGTTTTTGTTTACACAAATACTGGAACAAAACACTCCAGTCAACACAAGAAATTATAATAAATAATGTTTTTTGAACACAGCAGTGCTTGTCTTTGTGATATTGGTCATTTGTGCAGCTGAAAGAGAACTCCAGACAATGGGGGAAAGAGAAACAAGAGATGTTGACCAGACTCAGTGAATATGAACATGGATTCGCTCGAACATCAACCATGATTCTTCTTGATCTGCCCGTGGTCAGTAAATGACTGCTGTTTATGTAAACTTACAATTATTATTATTATTATATTTGTTTGACCTTGGAAATATATAGACTATATGGTATCCTCTACTGAGTCATCCTTTTTTTATTTCCTAACAGAAAAGTGTGACTGAGTCTGTATTGGGACATTCTCGACACAGGCAACTGGAACCTCTGAAGTGATCACGTCTAATCAGTGTTAGTATTTGTCAAAATATTTTTTGGAAAAAAAAAAAAAAAAAAAAAACAATCTGTGTATTTTTTTAATATAAAAACAACATTTATATATGCCATTTTTTCTTTTATTTATATTAATTCAAAACCTTCAGAATATGTGGATGTATTTATGTTTTAAAAATCTGTTTAAATTTATTTAAACATTTTTGTTTTTGAAATATAACAAGACAGTCTGACATTTAGTACCAGTCAAAACTTTGGACACACGCACTGTACTCATTGTTTTAAAATCTGGAAAATATTAATAATAAAGTCATGAAACCTTTTAAACAAATGAGGAGAGTCATCAAGAAAAATTTGTTAATTAAAATTAAATGAAGTGTTATTTTAGTAGTTTTTATTAATATTTAAACTAGATTTTATGTTTATATTTTCCATTTTCGTTTTAATTTCAATTAAAGGTTTAGTAATTTTGTCATTTTTATAAGTTTTTTAATGAATACGTCATAGTTTTTATTAATTTTTATTTCAGTTTTACTTTTTTTTAGTACATCAAGTTAAACTAAACAAAAATGAAAAATGTTTCCTTGGCAACTAGCTGAAATAAAATAAGTTTAAGTTTTTTAAATATTTTCTTTCAGAAAATTATTTCAAATAACAAAAATGTTTTTTTTTTTATGGTTTTAGTTTTAGTTTCAGTTACAATAATAACCCTGTTTTAAATTCTCAAAATATTTAAACTTTTATTTAATTTTTACTCCCCTTCATGTCATTCCAAACGTTGGAACACAAAAGAAGATAGTTTGAAAAATGACTGATTTTTTATTTATTTTTTTCCCCCCAATGTTGTTTGGTTCCCGACATTCTTCAAAATATCTTCTTTTGTGTTCCACAGAAGCAAGAAAGTCAGGTTTGGAACAACATGAGGGTGAGTAAATGATGACAGATCAATCAGATCATGAGAAACTTAAACTGAGTCCAATCTTTTGACAGGTATTACATCTCAAAGACAGATTGTTTGCCGTCCCTAAAGCTCAGTGTTCCATCCAGTTCAGTCCTCGACATCATTTCCCTGTTTGCAGCTCTGCTATCTGCCGGTGTTCAGTGGTTTGATGGTTAGCATGATGGGCTTCTCGGGCAGTAAGATGAGCTCAAACGTGCTCCTGATCTCCACCTGCCTCTGCTTCTCAAACCTGAAGTTCTCCAGCATCTATAAAGATGACAAAACGACAAATAAGAAAGAAAACCAGCCCAACGTTATTTTGCCACTTAAGAGGATAGGATGTTTCTCTCTTTAGAAATCCACATACGTGAATCAGGAAGAGCTGCATCTCTGTCTCGGCGATCCTGCGGCCCAAACACTGGCGTGGGCCAAACCCGAAGCTCAGGCTCCTGAAGTAGTGGCTCTGGGATCTGACCCAGCGAGAGGGACGGTACTGCTCTGGGTGCGGGAAGACCCGGTGATCACGACCCATAGCGTACAGACCCAGCTGAACTAAAGTCTGATCCAGACAGACAAATGAACAGTTGTATTTTGTCCAATTCATTGTGAATTACTTCAGTTATTTCCTTAAAATCACACTCACCCCAGCTGGAATGTGGTAATTTTGAAGGACAATGTCTTCAGTGATGTATCTTTGTAGACTCACAGCTACAGGATGTAACCTTCAAAAGAAATTATGTGATTTCAGACACATGGTAAAACCAGATGCGAGTCATATTTATTCTGTTATTTCTGGGTGTTTCTACGACCACTTTGAACTACCTTGAAAAAAGGTTTAATGAAAAACAACCCCTGAAAAATAAAAGCCCCTATAGTTGAACAGAAAGGTGTTTTATGCCGTGATATCTTGGAGTGAATGAACTGTTTGTATACCTCAAAGTTTCCTTCAGGGCTCCTTTAAGTAGAGGAATCATCTTGAGCATCTGCACCACGTCTCCTTTAGAGGCGATACGAGCAGCCGAGATTTCCGCCCGGAGCTCCTCCTGCAGGTCTGGGTGTCGGGCCAACTCATAGAGTGTCCACATCAGTGTGATAGATGTCTGACGTACACAAAAATAGGGAAAATATACCAATACATCAACCTTGAAAACATTTAGATTAAACACACTTTATATATGCCGAGTTCATATTCTGTAATACCACCCAAAAATGAAAATATATAATCATTTACTCAGTCATGTCATTCTCTTACTTCTGCGAAACACAAAAGAAGATATTTTGAAGAATGTTTTTGTCTATACAATGCAGAGGTGTAAAGTACTTGAGTAAATGTAATTAGTTACTGTACTTAAGTATCTTTTTGGCTACTTTGTAGTTGTAATGAGTATCAAAGATATTAGCAACTTTTACTCTCTACTTGACTACATTTTTGAGCAAGTAAATGTACTTTTTACTCCACTACATTTGTAATGATTAATGCAATTACAAATTACATTTTTCATGGCAGCTAACTTTTTCTGCAGCAGTTTATTTCTGCTATAAAGAAGCGATATCGCCATCTAAGGGCATTGAAGGTACTATATCTTGTGCATTTTGCCTTTACTCACCCAAAACTTGTCAACAAGGATACTTTACGTGAATGTGAGTGCATTAGCAGGTAGTTGCTGATCGCAGGTGTTTTATTTATTAGATAAGGAAATGACTGCAGCTGGTGATGAGGCTCAAACCAGCACATACAGTAGACTTTGACTATTTAATTTTACTTAACATTGTTTTATTTATTCGCTATATTGACAAGACCGTTTTGAAGCATATTGTTTTACTTATGGCCTTTCTGTGCACTTGAGCTCAACTGAGACTTGAGAGTTTGTAGACGTTTAAAAGGTTGTTGTGTCGACCTTGATTTATTGCAACATTGAGGTGTTCAGTTTTATTTTGATTTTAGAAAATAAACTTGATTTCTCATCTTACAAATCAATTGTTTCTTATTTTCACTGGCATGTCTCTCAGGACTAGTGCATCTCCGAGCCTACATTCAGCATGAGTAAAATACTTAAGTACTGTTAAAATCAGATACTTTAAGACTTTTACTCAAGTCGTATTGAAATTGGTTACTTGTAACTTGTTGTGGAGTCATTTTCGATGTAAGGTATCAGTACTTCTTCTATTGTGTTCTGCAGAAGTCATGTAGGTGAGTAAATTATGTCATTTTTCTGTAGCGTTGATTATTTATCGTACCGTGTCAACCCCTCCAGCCATCAGCTCCGTGACACTGGCCTTTATGTCCTCGATGGACAGTTTGTCCAGCATTAGAAGGCTAGCCAACACACCAGGGTACTTCCCGCTGGCTTCTGGATCCTTCCTCAACTGTCTGTAGATATTCTGGATACATCGGTCAGCTTTGGAAAAACCACATTGAGGGATGAATAATCATTGGATGTTTCAAGAGGAAAGGCCCTGATATACTATATATAGCGAAATCACAACTGGCGTGATGTAATTTCAAACAAAATCAGGCAAAAATGAAGTTCGTTTGGAGTTTGGGAAAAGTTCGCTCTGGCTGGTAAACACCTTCGAACTACCATTGGTCCATGGTGATTACATAATAAGTAGGTGTGGCTCTGAGGCTCCGCCTTCTTTGAAGTGGAAATCTTCTCCGGTTCATTTCTTCTGTTCAGTCTGTCAAGGTCGGACCTCCGTGAGTAAAAACATGAACACACTGGAGAGTGGCTTTATAGTAGAAAATGAAGTTGTAATTCTAATTGAAAGAGGCACTGACACTGTTTTTTCATGTTTGATATTGTAAAGCTGCTGCTTTAAAGCAATTTATTATAAAAAAAAAAATGTGCTATATAAATAAACGTGACATGACTTGACTGGAGTGCCGAATTACAAATCTTGTGCAAACGTCGACATCGCTATGATCAGATGCTTTCTTAACTGCTGTTTTACCACCGCTATCATTTTTGTTGCGTTTATTTTGTTGTTGAATATTTACATATTAATCTAAACATCGCTCTCAGCAGCATGGGCGACGTCAGGATGTTTGCTAAAAGTAAAACACTGGTCACTTATTTCGAAATTCTTTTTATCCCTATGCAAAGAAAGAAAAATAACTTTGCAGTGAGTATATCGGGGCCTGAAGTGTTTCCCGCCAAAAAGACCAGCATGAATTTCACTCTATACAACCAGTGTCATGTTACCCTGGTTAAAGATGCCATCCCAGGCCTCCACATGGTCCTTCCAGATTTTGGCCCCCATGCGGCGGAGCAGGGCCGGGGGGAGGTACAGCATGGGCGAGGTGGTCTTAAACATGAGGGTGATGCAGTCGATGAAGTGCTGGGCGTCTGGATCAATGTAGTCCAACAGCAGACCCAAACGCTCGCCATACAACACAGCGCTCACAGCTGAGAGAAACACACAGGGTTTGCTTTCAAATTCCGTTCACAAGAATGATACAGAATTTTCATTTTTGGGTAAACAACTATCCCTCTAAAAATCATTTGTAACTTTGATCAAAAACCTCAGTTGAATTAATGTAAATTATGTAAAAAAAAAAAAAAAGTGCTAAAACATTTGGCAACAGTATCGTGTCATCATATATAACTTTCTTTTATCACTTGTATAAATTTCTCTAATGCGGGATGATCCCTGGTAAAGTTTTATGCAAAGCTAAAAGGCTAACATAATATTTTTTTAACATTTGATAGGGGGAAAAAGAAGCCGTCTCAGATCATGAATGGATAAAATGTAAGTGGAAACCAGAAACATTTTATAGTCGCCTAATGTGTTTAGATTTTATTTATATATATATATATATATATGGGTTGTCAAAATTTACGCGTTAACGCATGCGTTTAATTTTTTCAGTTTAACGTGTTAAAAATATTTAACGCAATTAACGTAGCATCCATTTTCTGTTATCCTTTGGCTGCGCTACTGTATATGATCAAGCTATTATTCATTAAAGTGCTATTAAACCATTCAAGCGCGATAAGACGCAAAAAAACAAAACAAAAAAAAAACTCAAATCTGTACTCGCGCGCACATCCGAAATGCGCACACAGAATGCCGCTTCAGGCTTCAGACAGCACGCCAGCGCCACATTAAGTTCTCTTTCAGACAAAAACACAAAATGATGTCAAAATTCCCGTTTTGTTGAGTATCCTCCTAAGCAGTCTTAAATGAGTTAAAAAGTGTTAAACGAACGTAAAGAGTTGTGAGAAAATAGGATGCGTGTCAGATCCGCATCACATGTGTCACGTCTTAAAGTGACAGCAGCCTAATAAACCTGCTGCTGTCTGTCATTAATGTTAAGAACAAAAATAACTCACTGCTCTTGACTGAATCACTTTTGTTTAATGGTTTAATAAAGATTAATCTATATTCAAATAATAATTTATGCAGTGAAGACTGTGCAGTGTTTATTAACTGCACAGATACAGAAATTATTCAAGAAATTATTCAGTTTCTGTATATTTACCTGTTAGACCTTCCATGAAAATCTTAAAGCACTGTTTATATGGGTCAAAAATAACAAAAACAATAACTTTTTGTGCATATTTGCAGGGCAGGTAAAAATCTAAACCGTTTATTACATACGTTTATTACAATGGGTTTATTTGAAGATTGTTTTAAGTTCACTTAAATTAAAAGTTGTTATATTTTTAAAAACCTTTTAAATGTTACAAATGATAGATTTCAGTTATACTGTAATGTTCAATGGCTATAATTAATGGCTAATATTGATTTTTTTTTTTTTTTTTTTTTTTTTTAAATTTAAAAGAGACATCAGTATCAGTACTGGTATCAGTGATACTGGCCTTCTTTCATAAATAAGATTCCATTAAACAAATATTTAAAATATACTGTCTTTTTGTTGTTCATACATTAATTTCGAGATTCAGTGTGAAAGTATTACAAATTAAAAATATATTAAAAACTTTAATGTTAGGTGTGATTTTAAAAAAATATCCATAATTAAATGTAACAAATGTAATTAATTACATGTAATTAGTTAATGTTTTATCGATTGACAGCACTATTCAGTGTACAGACAATTGTAATAAAATAAGAAAGCTGTGTCTGTTATTGATGGTGTCAGACCTTACATTCCAGTGCATACTTGAAGAGTTCATGGGACAGATCTGTGGTCCATTCATTTTGTCCACTCCTCTCAATCTTTTTATAGACACGAGCCACAAAGTCCTGACCGACCTCATCCAGGAGCGGCACGAAGTTCCCCTGCACCTTTGGAGAAATCACCTCCTTGTTTAGAACGATCCTATTATATTTCCAGTCCTCTCCATCTCTGCAGGAACAAATCAATGTCTTTCACTATTCCAGTAAACATGGTAATTATAGCAGATCAGTAAAGATGTTGCCTACTTTAGCAGGACGCCATATTTGCGGTTCCTGTAGTCCCTGTAGGAGGTCCATGCTTCTACCCGGAGTCTCTTGGGATAATGACCCTCGGCTTTGAACAGAATAGCAGCGTCTTCAGGCTTGATGATGTTCACACTCTCGTAGTATCCAACTTTTTCCCTGTCCAAATTTATTGTGCAGATATAGGCATAATATAATGTTATAATATGTTTTTGTACAAGGGTCAGTGGTGTCACCCTTATTTTATTAAAATTAAAGGCTATTAAAGTTTTAAATGTAAAATTAAATGTGAATATAAATTAAAATAATCAAATTAAATATAAATTAAAATATATCCATTCATACATTCATTCAGACATAAATTACTAAAAAAAAAAAAAAAAAAAAAAAAACATAAAAAGACTTTTAATTTAGAAATTGTTGCTAATAGTCTGTACTTGAAGGGTTCATGGGAACCTTTTCATCATCAAAGAAGTATATTAAAGGGATAGTTCACCCAAAAATGAAAATTCTGCAATCATTTACTCACCCTCAAGTTGTTTCAAACCTGTATGAGTTTCTTTGTTCTGTTGAACACAAAAGAAGATATTTTGAAGAATGTCGGTAACCAAACTGTTTCTGGTCCCCTTTGACTTACATAGTATTTTTTCTATACTATGGAAGTCAATGGGGTCCAGGAACTGTTTGAGGGTGAGTAAGTGATAACAGAATTTTTATTTTTGCGTGAACTATCCCTTTAATATACCTCTTTGATGATGAACAGACTATTAGCAACAATTTCTAAATTGAAAGTCTTTTTTGTGTTTGTGCGGTGGTGTAAAAATGTTTAGGTGACATAAATGATTGTGAAAGAAATGAGGACAATTTTTATTATTGTTTCTTTAAAAAAACAATAAGCAAAGGGTTTTTGTTGCGCCAAATAAGTGTGGTGTAACCAACATGCAAGTAGCCATTTTGTTGTCATGTGACAAAATAAAATGCCTCACTACTGCATGTCAAGGTCAGTAAGGTTTATTATTATTACTATTATTTTAAATATCAAATATTTTGTTCTTTTTTTTATGGCATGTTGTGTTTAGGTCAAATGGAATAACGCTAAGAAATCATTTTGATATTCATAAGTCAAAAATTTGTGATATTTGTACCTTGAAAAAATGTCTGAAAACAGGAATTTTTAAAGTATTTTAGTACTTTTTATGTCATTAAACCCATTTTTGTAGAATAAAATGTATGAAACAAACATAAATACAATGATTAAAATTCTTTTTGACCACCTTTGACCAATACATTTCTATGACTTTCCAGTTGTCTGTGATTACTTAAAAAAAAAAAAAAAAAAAAAAAAAAATATATATATATATACATATATATATATATATATAATGCAATATTTTATAAAAAACTATCTCAAAGAAATAGAAATGTGCGTGACTTTTTTAAAATGAATTTCCATGAATTTTTTTATCACATTTTTCATGTCCGTGGGAATCCTGTATATAGCACAGACTATTAGTTAAAAACAAAAATGTGTCGTTTTACCTGTAAATGGGACCAAACATATTGAAATTGTGCACCATAATCCGGTGGATATTCCTGAGGCCATCCATTTTCCAGAATGTGTAGAGATTCGCTACACTGTTCTTCCATACTCCAGGAATCTCACTGAAGGGCCGTACGGTAGAGTTGTCCTTTCGGACTGCAGGTACTCGTCCTGTGTGGGTCGTCCTGACCTGTGACAGGTGCTTCAGTGTGGACAGACACTGAGCCAGACGGGCCCTCAGACTCCAGCGGTCCATCACACCCTCTCACTGCCTTTCTCTGATGCTCTTCTCTCTCGCAGTCTCATGGAGAGCAGCTGTTTGTTTTTATATGACTTCCCACTTCACACGTCAAGGATGATGGAGAAGTGTGCTGAGGACAAACCAAAATAGGCAAAGAGACCACCCCGAATTTTCTGGGACATTCATAAGATGTGGAGCCTCCTACTGGCTATTATTGAGGGCCTTATTGTCATGTCAGGACCTCCTGATCAGACTTCAATGGGGGGAGAGAGATCCTTCTTATTCTATTCTATTATTTTTTATATATTTTTTATTATTATTTTATTATTTTTTTAATAGGGTTCTTCTGATGTCCTTGGCCTTTTATATTTCTGCAAAATGTAATAAAAAGATGTCATAGTAATAATAAAACTGTTTATTGGGTAGTAGGTTCCCAGAAAATGTACACACACACACACACATATATAGTGAAACCAAAAATTATTCAGACATTTTTGATATTTTTGATATATTTTTACTAGTGGGTGCAGGACACTATAGTTCATTTATGTAAGTGAGGATAGCAAAATAAAGTAAACTGTGACATATTATACCCAAAAATTCTTCATACAGTGGACTACCAGTACAATTGATAAAAATTTGGAACCAAAAATTATTCAGACACTTTGACCTGACCATGTTTTGCTTAAGTGTTATCTGACATAATTAAGATTATTTTTTCTGACACAGTTTAACTGTAATTAACTCTAACAAATTTTGGTTTGACTGACTGTATATATATATATATATATATATATGAAGACTTCAGATGCAAAAGCCTCTAAGTGCCATCTGAAATTTTCTTCTAAAATGAGCATTTTTATCAAGTTTGTATGTTTAGGGTCAATAATTTCATTCTAATGGCAATTAATAGGTCCTTTTCATTGCCATTAGAGTGAAATTACTGACCCTAAACATACAAGCTTGATAAAAATGCTCATTTTAGAAGAAAATTTCAGATGGCACTTAGAGGCTTTTGCATCTGAAGTCTTCATATATATATACATATATGTGTGTGTGTGTGTGTGTGTGTGTTGAAAAAAGTTGCATTTATTTCATCAAAAATACAGTAAAAACGGCAATATTGTGGGGAAAAATCGATTTAACATATTTGCTGATTTGATGCTCAAGGAAACATTTATCATTAAGTGTTTCAAATCGATTAATCGCATCTAACAAAAGTTTATAAATAGTATAGTAAGTTTATATATATAATATTATTATAGATATAAACATTTGCGCGTGTGTGTGTGTGTGTGTGTGTATATATATATAAAATAGTAGTGCTGTCAAATCGATTAATCATGATTAATCACATGTAACAAAATTTAGATGTGATGAATCGCGATTAATCGATTTGACAGCACTATTATTATTATTATTATTATCATCAATGTCGAAAACAGTGATCAGTATTTTTGTGGAAACCATGGTATTGCATAATGTGAAATCTTTATTGTCACTTTTGATTAATGTAATGGATCCTTCCTGAATAAAATCATTTAAAAAAAATGATATATTTATTTATTTGGTGGGTGTTTGTGTGTGTACATCTACATTTTTTTAATATTATTTGGTGTATTTTTATTTATTACAACCTGATTGTTGTGCTAAAATGTGAGGGAATGTTTATTCAGTTTCTCCCTTTAGTAGTGTGTAGAAAGAGTGTTGAATACTCATTCAAGTGAACAAATATATATATATATACACCAAAATGCTCATAGTGGAATAACCTTGTTAAGTTTTCTGTATAAACAGTTGTACAAGGGCACCAAATATAAGGGGGTCAAAGGTCGAGAGACAATCAGCCTTGGACAAGACAACGAATCAGCCCATAAACACAAACCTCAAGGATGTGGCTAAATGTGTGTGCAGTAAATCCAAAACGCCCCAGACTAGTACAATATACATTTATTAGAAAATATATTTCCGTAATGTCAAGACAAGTCAGTCATAAATAGATTTTGAATCAACAGTCTATTGTGCAAATACATAAATTGAAATGCTTGGGTTACAACACTTCACATTACTATAAATAACTGAACAACAAAAACAACAACACTGACAGACCAGGAAGTGAAATGCTGTGTATGCATTCACAATTAAATGTATTAAAAAATAATTATTTAAACATGTATTTAAACATTCACAGTGTAAACCTTAAATGCTTTATAAAGGCCTTTGATAAATTGAAACCACTACAAATGAAAGCATTATAAATCATGTCATGTCTTGAGGAGTTTGATGAGTGTCTCTAGCTTCATAGCGGTGTTCAGATCTCCCTGTACTCTCAGTTTGCCGCTGCTGTAGGCGGCGAACGGTCGCAGGCCGCCCTGGAACATGGCCAGCAGATCCTGCTCGCTCATGCACAGGGAAACATCCGGCTCTCTCGGCAGGACGCCCACGCCACACGCTCCACGTCCTGAACACAGACACAGTAAACCGCTGAGGCAGCATTCAGGGGATTTCACTACAATGCACAAACGGTCTAGAGACCATTCCCAAATGGGGCAGTCAATCCAAATCTTAATACGTGGTTATTAATTTTCTCTGCATGTAATAATATACTTTGAGTAGTAAAGTAGGTTAGAGATTATGGATGATGTTGGTCTTCATTTTGGTGTTGTGTTGGTGTTAGAACTTTTTTATATACTGTAAATTAAAGCACAGTGTAAAAAATGCATTTCTTATACTCTTTTTTTTAGGCAACCAGATATTCACCATTCAATAATCTTACCTGATGTTTCATGTAGTAAAACATCTGCCTCTGTGTTATTTTAGTTTTTATTTTACCTTATAGTTTTATTAATATTTAGAATTAGCTTTTATTTTTTTTATATTTTTAGTTTTCATGTTAATTTTAGTTTCATGTTTAGTAATTTCTAGTGCTGACAAATCGATTAATCTCGATTAATCGCATCTAAGAAAAGTTTGTGTATATATAATGTGTATATACACACACACATAAATATATATATATAACACTATTAATTATATATATATATATACATATATATAATTAATTACTAGTATATTTATATATATATATATATATATACACACACACAAAATATTATGTTAGATGTGATTAATTGATTTAACAGCACTAGTAATTTCATGTGCTTTTATCATTTTATTAGTTTTTTTTTTGTTTTTTTTTTTAAATATTGAGTTTTAGGTTTCATTTAATTTTATTTCAGTTTTAGCTTTTTCCAGTTAATTTTAGTGCTTCAACTTAAATTTATTTCAGTTTAATGCCAAGGTAACTTTTCTAATGTTCATTTAGTTTAAGTTTTTCAATTAATATTTGTATTTTACTTTATTTCAATTTACAGAAATGTTTTTTTCCTCATTTTTAATGACTAATAATAAAGTAACATTAGGAAATTATAGTAGAAAGGATTTCAGAATGTTGCAAGCCAGGCTTGAACCCAAATCTCCCAAATGAGCATCACCACTAAGCCACGGCTCCATCCTGATATTGTTCCTATATACAGTGCACAGCATAAATGAGTACACCCCCTCTGAACAAATACAAAAGATGTATTTTCTTTATGATCACTAATACAATTCATGGAAAGATGGCAAAACTAAAATGTATTAAACATATACATAATAAAAACAGAAATATATGTCATTAATAGCCATAAAGTAAGTAAATTAGCCAATTTTGTTTAAATTAAGGATTGCAGAAATGAGTACACCCTAGATTTAATTCAATAAATGTATAATATTCTAGTACTTAGTATGCCCTCCATAATTTTGAATATACTGCTCTGACCCTTCTTGCCATGGAGTGTACAAGTTCATGACAAATTGTCACATCTGTCCTGTTTAACTCCTGGATGATGAGCTCCTGAAATGCCCTGATCTTTAATGGGGAGTGTTGCTCAACTCGTCTCTACAGAATCCCCCACAGGTGCTCAAGAGTGTTAAGATTGAGTGCAATACATGTCCACAGAAGGTTTTTCACCTTGGGAGAATGCATATCCTCATTGTCATGTTGAAAAAATGCCCAACAATGCAGGGAATGAGGAAAGGGTAACATCTTCTGTTTCAAGTTTGTGTATTAAATTACACAGTGGTGTGGGAATTCATGACAGCATTGATAAAGCACAACTTCCTCACACCTTCAGCACTCATACATCCCTATATAAGAGCTTTACTACCACTGAACTTTACTGTGAGAACCAGGCACTTCTCACTGTACTCCTCCTCTAGCAACACCATAACATTTTGGATGCTGTTAGATCCAAAATGATTGATTTGGTCTCATGAGACCAGAGTATTGATTCCCAGAATCTATATTTTGTAAATATGGGATTTGGAAATGGCTAACTTTATTGTGCTTTGGCTACAGTAGGTAGTTCCAGTGAGAACAACAACCATGCATGTCATTTCTGCAGGCTGCATCTTACTCTGTGAGATAAACAGTCACTCTTTTCATAGCTTTTGCTGGCTCTGAGACACTCGCTCGGTATTTCTCCTGCTCTTTGTCTAGCAAAAAAATCCCTCATCACTAAATGAAAGCTTAAAATGAAGGCCTGATTATTTCAGGGGCCTTGTCACAAGTCCAGTGTTTTTGAATTTCTGTGTTACTTTTGCTATATTTTCACACTTAAAACAATGATTTGGTAATCCTCTTGTACCACTGTCCTCTTTTGTGCTAAGAAATAAGTCTCCTGACAGTTCTCTCCCAAGTGGTTCCACTGTTGTCAGCATTAAGTCTGAGAATGATTCAGTGGGCTATATAACACTTTTAACTGTCAAGAAATTACTTCTCTTTAAATGTTTTGGTTCAACATACTTACCTGTTGATCAAACATTGCCTTAAACTTACACCAGAAAATTTTTATTTCGTTTTATTTAATAACTTTTAGGAGGGTGTACTCATTTTTGCTACACAACATTTTATCACCTTGATTAGAAAATCTTATTTTCCTGAATAATTTTGACATGCTTCTTTGGTAATTGATTAAGCAGACTTGCTGGAACATTATATCTCTAAAGAACCCTAACATGTCTTCTAAGTAATTGAGTAATTGATGACTTTCAGAAGTTTCAGAGGGGGTGTACTCATTTATGCTGTGCACTGTAGATTCAGAATACCAATAGCAGGCAGTACACCAGGTGTAGGCAGTGAAATGGCATTGGTAAATGGGCTTTTTGGTTTATATAATACTGTTCTCTCATACAAAGTCTCAAGGTCCATTCACACCACCAGCAACACACAGCGACAAAGCGAAATGATCCCATTCATTTTCAATGGAGGGCTAGTGACTTCTGGCAACAAGAGTGACAGTGACCATTGGCGACAGAATGTAGGCGTGTCAAACGACACGAGTCATGTGACAAAATTTCAGAAATTTTAACTTTATGCACATGAGCAGTGAATTTCGTGAGTGACAACCAATAGGAGCAATGACTGTCAGTGGAGCTGACACCATCTCGAGTGAAGGCAAGACAGACAGGACAGAGTTCTGGAGCAATTTCACTGTTTTATATGATTTGACCGTAACCACATACATTGATATAATAAAATGATGCGTGGAAAAGAAACGGTCAGCAGTCTTAGTGAGTTTGATTAATATATTGATAGTTTGTGTAGTTAATTATGATGCAGTGACAGTAAGCAATTTAACACTGCTGCAGTTCATATTACAGTTTTCCCTATTATGTTGATTATTAGGGACAAAAAAAAAAAAATTTATTATTTGTCAAATTTGAATGGCGTTTTAGTAATTTTTGACAGTATGAGTGAGTTAATTCGTTGATTGATCGATCCTTAATCTGGTTAATGTTTTAATCATTGAGCACTGCTGTAGTTTATATCACAACACAATTTAGCAGAATGCTACTTTTAATTCTTTTAAGACTAATTAGAATGGTATCTTATTGTTCCAGCATTATATATAATTTGTGAATGCATTTTCTAAAGATATGGCCAGACGTGCAGTCTACCAGTAACAGAGCAACAGCACTAGGAATGGCCACAAGCATCTGCACAGTACAGAGACTAGTGACATGCAGCGACAAAATTGCTGGCGGTGTGAACAGGGCTTCAGTCTTACCTTGTGTCAGGTCCACATAGTAGTTGTTGGTCTGTCCAGAGTCACTGGTGATCTGAAAGTGGTAACAGGCCCCCACCTGATGAACCAGCTCCTCTGACAGCACTGATCTGACCCCATCCATTAGTCCATCCACACTGCTGACACTCGCAGCTGAAACTGAATGCAGCTCATCTGCGAAGCTCACTGTATCTGGAAACCACAAAATAGGGCTTCTTTTTATTAAGAGGGCTTGAAATCATTTTAAGTGATGATAGATGAAGTTCTATTTAGTCATACGGCAGATGCTTTTATCCAAAGTGAGGAATGTAACAAGCAATTTATCACAGAGTAGGGATGCTAACGATTAATCCTGGTGGATGAGTGATGATCTTCCAGCGCTGTTTCAGCTGTGCGGTCCTATTCTATGGCTCATGGTAAATCAAGACCTGTCAATCTGAGCGATCAAACCAATCCAAGAGTGTTCCAGCTGTAAAACAGTGTACGATTGGTCTCTACACATTGCCCCTACCCACCAAACCAGTTTCCATTGGTTGAACTTTCAAATGATGTTGGAAAACACTGTATCATGATCACAACACGATCAGATCCCGGAAGTCCTATAGCTTTAGCCAAGCAACATGTCATGTCTCTCCGTGATCTTGTGTTTGGGCTCGTTCGAGACCACCTGCTCTACATAAAGATGTGTGATTACTAATGTTTCTCGAAGTTACAAAAAAAAAAACGTGGCGCAAAAGCAACTTTTTGACATTTTTTCATAAAAATACTTAGTATAGTTTGGCCTCTAACTGAAACAAAAGCCGCGTTTCCACCTAAATTACCCGGAACAATTTGCCCCAGGAACTTTTTACCCAGGAACTCCCCCCCCGACCTGTTGCTGTCTGCGTTTCCATCACGGTCTAAAGTACAGTGAAGATTAGTCCAGCGATGTATGACTGCGCGCGACTTTCCAGTTCCCGCTGGATTTCGTCCTCCGCATATAAGCTTAATAATGCCTGAACCTTGTCGTCGGTCCATCGGTCGTATTTTTTGAACTCAGTTGTTGATTTGAATAGCAAAAAACTCTTACTGTATGCACCGCAGCGGACTTTTAAAAATGGTGGTTGAAATAAAATGCTGCATGGAGTCAACCAATCAAAATGCTGCGTGAACCAGTCAGCATGTTCAGTGCCCAAGTCCCACCCCCAAAAGTTCCTGAACTTTGAAAAAGTACTACCTCGTGAGCAGGGACTTTCTGAGGGGGCAATTTTTACTCTGAACTTCATTTAGACCCTGGTCCCTGCGGTCAAAACACACCGAATACCACCCTAAAGTCCCCATTTCTGGGGAAAAGTTTCTGTGGTGGAAACGCAGCTTGTTGTATTCTGCTAGTTGAGACCTTTCAACGATACGTGACACAAGTATATCTGTTATGTACGATGATTTTACAGATCAGATTATCATGTACAGGAGTTACTTTATCATGCTATGGAAATAGAGCACTTCTAATATATCAGCAAATTTAAAAGCATTTGTTAAGCGATGGTCATATTCCCTGTATACTGTAACATATTCCCTATATTCACTGTAATGCCAAGCTTCAAAGCTTAAACGACACCTATTTTGTGTTGGTTAAACAAGTGGTTAAGTAACGTGATAACTTAGTAGCCCCGCCACTTTAGATTTAAGAGGTTAAGGTTAGTGATTAATCAATTAATTGATCATTAATTTAAACAACAATCAATTATGGGAATTTATGTAAATTGACATCCCTATTCTGAATCCAACCATATCCTTTATTCTGATATTTTTTAATTGCTCTGTATGTTCATGAATATGTGGAGGACTCTAACATCACCTTGACTGCATTGAGACGCAGCCGTCTGGCTCAGGAAGTGCATTGCGAGCTGCTGTATAGGTCCGGTGAGACCTTCCAGCCCTGGGACAGAGGGGGGCATGATTAAGGGCCCCGAGTGACCCCCGTCTGGTTCCCGGAGCACACCCTCCAGGATCAGCTCCACACGGTCCACCTCCAGCCCCCATGGCTTCGTCATGTCATTCATGTCCATCTGCATCACAAAAGCAATTTAGTTTAATCTTTAAAAAAAATTGCGGAATTCTGTGGTTAAAAGTGTAATATTTTTTGTTGTCTCTCACCCCGAGATGTTCCCCTAGTTTGATTCTCTCCGTCTGTATCTCTCTTAGGGTCTTTTTGCTCAAGGTCTGCATCATGGCGTTCTGTGCAGTCAGACGGGTGGAGGCGTTCAGATCCTGCACGGCCACCACTGACATCACCGGACTCCAGATCCGGAACTGGATATCCGCTCCAACCGACACCAGACCACCGTCTTTGGTGCTTACCTTTTGGCAAAAAATTGTTGGAATGTCAAAATACTTGGTATATAGAAAGATGAGTTTTTAAAAAAGCACTGATATTCCATTGCACCTTGCATGGTGGGACGTTAAAGGCTCTGGTCCGCAGGTCAACTCTCTGCCACTGATCGATCAAGGGCAGAACCAGAACCACTCCTGGACCTTTAGGAGGACGGATCCGGCCCAGACGAAAAACAACTATCCTCTCATAGTTTGGTACAACCTGAAAATAATACTGTACATTTAATAAGTGCTTAACAAAGACTAAAACTCTGCTAATACTGGCTTAGAACTGACCTTTAGGACAAACCATCCAGATATGGGGAAAGTTATGAAAGTAACTAGAAAAACCAGGGACGTAACGATCAGATTGCAAATCCAGGACAACAATCCTTGAGATTTATCTGAAATGCAGAACATATATATATATATATACATATACATACATATACATATACATATATATACATATACATATATATATACATATATATATATACACATATATATACATATATATATATATACATATACATATACATATATATACATATACATATATATACATATATATATACATATACATATATACATATACATATATATACATATACATATATATACATATATATATATATATATACATACACACACACACTACATTATGCAGTATTATAGTATCATACTCATATTTACTTATGTGCACCGTAGTCACTATAACGTAGAGTGAATACCTGTGAAGTCGTTTTGAGAGACTTTAGGGACATAATCAAATGAATGTCCTCTCTGATCATAATGATTTTGAGTGAATTCAGCATGAGATGAAAACAGTCCAGGACTATCACTGTACAATTTATCTCTCTGCGACAGACATTGATACTCATAACCCAAAGACTTCCCGAACATTGTCATGCCGTGTCAGAATAGATCTCGCTCCCTCCGTGATGACTATGATCGTTATTATTCTGAAAAAAAGGGTAAAACTCAGTGCATGGAGAGTCAAAACAAGAAACACTTCCGCGTTTTGCGACGTTTAACGTGACGTCCTGTGCTGAGGTCCAATGCAACGGCGCCCTCTACAGTAACGGAAGTGACATATGCATCATACTGAGGTAATATCATCTTTTTTTATTAGTATGGAAAATTATATTGTTTTCAATATCAGTTCTAGTGTATCCATCTTTTTCCCAACAATACTGCGTTTAGGGAAGTTCCACTTAAAAAGACTTAAACAAATCATTTAAAATCATAAGGTTGCGCTATAATCATTATTCGTCAGTTTGCCTGAAAGAGCTGTAAAATTTCTTTCATGTTCTCATGTTAAGACTTAAAGAGAATAATGTAATGATTGGTATTTTAATGTGACGTAGTATAACAAGAATACCTTAAAGAACTCTTTTCAGTCGCTGCTTTATTTTTCCCTTTGTATTCTGTAACAGTATGAAAACGACAGCATATTCTGTGGTTTTCTCCCCAAATGTTTTCAGAAGGATGCTTTAAAATGTAGGCTAATTCCCCCTTTCACTTCTAATCCATAGCAGTTTAGTTTACTGGAATGTGTCTAAAGCAGGTAAATACAATATATATTGCCAGTCAAAATGACGGAAATCACTTTGAAATATCCAGTTAATTAACATTTTTGATGAAGGTGACGCGTTACATACAGTAATACAGACATATTACTACAGTGATGTTTAACACGTCTGTAATATTGCTGCGGAAATAATCGGGGCGGGGGATAGATAGATAGATAGATAGATAGATTGATTGATTTCTGGAAATAAAATAAAATTCAGGAAGATCAAAAATAAATTTTATTTATAAGTCCTACAATGAGACATATCTTCCAACTTATACCAATTAACAATTTCTTTCAAACTTTTATTTCAAACGCATCAATCATATTCTAAATAATCTTGCATTATAATGGCCTTGGAAGGCAATTTGCATTATATACATAACCAGGCTGTGTCACATAATGAGGATGCATAGACTTATGAGCATTATTATGAGTATAAAAACTACAGTAACACAAAAAAGAGACATAAAATAAGACAAAATGAGACAAAATAAGCAACCTATGCAAAAGTATAAATACATTTGTGCTTTTTTAGCATTCAGGCAGATTCATTGGCATAGCACTGTAACTAGCATGGCAGTAAAGCAAAGCACCTGAAGTCTAGAGGATTTTGCTCCTCTACAAACAGTCTTTCGGAAAAGTTCCTCAGTTTTTGAACATGTCACACAGCAGTTTTTCCATAGGCGTGTTCCCGATGGTTCTTTGGAAGAAAAGGTGCTCGATTCTTTCTGAACTCACGAAATGAAGGGATGGAAGGAGAAGTAATAGTCTGCCAAACCTAAAGACAGAGATTCATAAAAATAATTTGTATTAGTTGTATCTTCTCTCAAACATACTTTTTAACTTCTTTTTTTGTGTGTGTATGTGTGTGTGTGTGCTCACCTGGCAACTTGACTGGGGTAAAGAGTGTGGATATGTTGAGCTAGCAGCACTTGGGACTGATCTTGTAGATTCTCCACCTGTTCTGGGTCTTTAAGTCCTCGTGTTTCTGTTACAGAATGCAAAGATTTCTCACTCAGAACACCATTTATACCCCACCAATTTAGTTTTTGTAATGCTTGCTATCATTTATGCCCCCTTGTGGCAAAAAGAGGGAAAAACCTACCTGGTTTAAACAAAACAATGGCTTTCAAGCATGCAAACTCAGTTGGATCCACTTGCAGGGGCTTGAAGCGGCTAAACACTTCTTGCAGGATCCTCAGGTCTGAGGCGGAGGGGCTTCCCTTGCCCTGTCCCGGGGGTGAGAGGTCAGGCAGGGAAAGCAGGGGGCAGTTGTCCAGAGGTAGTGACCACTGAATTGCACACAGAAGAAACAGCTCACTCCACGCTTCCTCAAGTAGAATCACCTAAAATCACAAAAATGGTGGGTTAAAACTTGCAGTTATGGATAGTGATAGATTGTTAGGGCGATTAATCAACAATATTTGTTATTTTGAGCGGCATCGGCAGATAATTGTACCTGCCGATTAATATACAGTGTGCCTGAAAATAGCTCACTTTGTGGGCAAGAAAGAGTAGAGCGAGAAACAATAGTGTGCCTGACTCTCACCTGGTCTCTGAAAGGTAGATGGGAAAACACTGGCAAATTCTTGGCCCATTTCACAGACATGAAGAGTAAGCGGGCTGAAGTCTCATATACACTCTCAGGGCCACGTGAGGGGTAGAGAGCACTGCCATACTCCGGAGAACTCCTTTCAGGTTCATTACTGGTCACATCAATGTTCTCATCCACTGTAAACACAGTTACATACAAAATATTGAACTGATGAAATATGGATAAAGAGTTATTAGCCTGTTGAAAAGGTCAGCTTAGACCAATATAAACTTTCCCTGCTGATCCAGGCTGATTTATGATACAGTATTTAGGGTTGGTCTACCCGGTAGAGCAGCATAGCCATGGACTGTGTCCAAAACCTAAGGCAGTACTGTCTCGCTACCTAGTCAGTCAATGACTTAACAGGTATCATTTTGTATATTAAGGTGTCTTGTACACTGTCAGAAAAAAAATTGTACAAGAAGAGGTACAACAGCTTGTCACACTACTGGAGTGCCCTTAAAGGGACAACTTTGTACCTTATATACCCTTAAAAGTTGCATTTTAGCACCTTAGTACTAGTAATATGTACCCTAAAGGCACTACTTTCAACCTTTTAGGAGCAAATAAGGTACAAAGTTGTCCCTTTAAGGGTACTGCCCCAGTGACAAGCTTTTGTACCCCTATCATTTTTTAAACATATTTCTGATAGTGTAAGGAGGCTTCCAAGGCACTATAACGTCATAAAGATCTAGAACAAATTTAAAGTTCAAAGTGAGCTTTACATTAAGTGAGTTTTACTTTGTTGCCATCCTATCTCCGATCTTTCAGACATGGTGTTCATCAACAAAACATAGCTAGTGATGCTGGTTGACCAAGTTGGTCTCATTCCTTACCATCCTCTGGTTCCAGCTTGGCGCAGGTCTCGGCCGTCATCAGGCTGGCCATGAAGCGATGTCCGTTCTTGGGGCTGTTGTGTTGGCTAGCATCTGTGGAGCTGATGCTTGAGCTGATGGAGGAGCCCAGCATTGGGCGGTTGATAACAGAGCAGGTGGATGAGGAAGTGGGCTCCAAGGTGGTGGCGAGGTGCTCCTTGTCCTTGTCCACATCCAGTGCGTCTAACCTGACTTGAGCGGTGCTGCGGGGCTGACGTTCATTCTGAACAGCTGAGAGGAGATGGAAGGAAAGGTTTACAAAGCGGCGACAATAGAGGGAGAAGTCAAAAAGAAGAGGACGCCTTTAAAAGTTGACTCACCATCCTTGTTCATGCCAGCTTGAAGGCATTTCTTTAAGCGACAAGCCTGGCACTGATTCCGGTGGGCTTTATCCACAGGACACATGCCTGTACCAGCTTGACATCTGTAAATTTCAATATCAGAATCTTAATTTATATTATTGCACCTGTTTTATAGGTTCTACCTTCAATCCTCTCTGCTTCAAACTTTAAATAATTAAGGTGTTTTCTCACCTGTAAATGAGTCTGCGCCTCACACTGCGCTTGAAAAAGCCACTGCAACCATTGCAAGCATATATCCCGTAGTGTTTCCCACTGCTGGTGTCAGAACACACTTTACAAAGAAGTCCTGAGTTCAGGACCTTGCCAGGAGCGGGGCTTTTACCTGGGAAAACAAGGAAACAACTATTTGTTATTCCAGGTCAGAATTGCCAATTTCCAATCCAATCATTAGGAGTCAACTGGCATTTCATATTAGTTGAGGTATAGGGCAAAGTGTCCAGATTTTGTCTATATAAACCTTGCTTTAGAATACAGTATTTTAGGACTTTCGTTAAAATATTCAAACTGAAATTCAAGAATACCAGAAGTTGGAAAGGTCATTGATTGCAAGAGTCTTTGCCACTTGTTGCATGTCCACTACAAGCTAAAATGAAGAAGCAATTACTCACCCTCTTGACTGTCATCTGTAGAGTTGCTCCTGGAAGACTCTGATGGTGATACAAATTGTACCATCGACATTTCTGACATTGGATCCTCCATTCAATGTACTGTAGAAGTTCACAAAAGTTGTTCCTGAAGTGTACCCTTAGAAGGATCTGGCTTTTGAGATCAAAATGTCTGTCCCAGGTGGATTAATTGGAATCCTAGAGGGTCCTCAAAAAGATCTGTCCAGCCTTGAGAATGTTAGATGTTTCTTCAAGGTCTCTATCCTGATGGTCTGTACTTTACTCTGGGTATCTCTGTCCTGTAGAAGTTCTTGTCTGTTGCTTTTGTAAAGTGCAGTGTGGTCTGTCACCTCCTCCTGGTGAGTCTAGCGATGCCGGACAGTGAGTGACTCTGAGGCTACCGTGGGCTCCCTAAAGGAAGACAAAGGGATTAGCAGCAAGCGCTGTGTAAGCAAGTGCCTATTTGTCATCCTCTTAATCTTTACTGTCCATCTAGGGGTGGATCAATCAGTCACACTCAGTATTAGCTCCATCCACAACAAGTGTGGAGAGAGACGAATAAACAAAAGGATTGGGGTTGAGTCATAACTCTCCATCCAGCTCTCTCTCTCATGCTCTCATCTCTTCGCTTTTGAGGGTTTCCCCTCAAAATTGATGAATGAAGACTTCGTTAGCATCACACCTCCAAAACTTTCAGTACTTAGCTATTGATTGATTTTTTTTTTTTTTTTTTTTTATGTGGTGACTTGGCTACCAGTGGTTTCTAAGTTTCAGGAATCAATATTGATTTCATGGGTCAACGCCTGTTTTTGTTATGATCAGTGATCCAAAAAGGCATTGCTCACTTTTGACTACACAGGAATTCTAATGTCTATCTGTATCTATAATTTTTGATGTGTAATTACTATCTCACTTTTTTTTTTTTTAAATGAATGATATTTGTACAGTACACAGGCTGTAGGGAACATCTGCTAGGGGATTCTTCATAAAGTTTTGTGGTATTTCATCATTGTTTAATCCTCAACTGTCCTCCAGTAATGATGAGGCAATGATAATCTCTATTGGCTCCAGTTAGCCAAATCTGCTGGATTTAAATCTTGTTTTTACTCAAAAAATGATGTCCAACAATGATTGACTGAGGAATGTTTGCCTATAAGGACACTGAAATTCAAAGAACATTTTTTATGATGTCTTTTTTTTTTTTTTTTTCAACAAAAAAAAAATATCAATATTTTAGGTTAACATTTATGTGAATTTATAAGGGAAAGTAAGTTTTTGGTATTTTAATTGGTCTGCAATTCTTTTTTTTTTCTTCTTCTTTTTTTAAACATTACATTTTAACTTAAACTTAAATAGTCATGGTGAAACAATTTTTTGTAAATACAAATATTTAATTTCAAAATGTTCCATTTCAAAAGATGTGATAATAAAAACATTAAAAATAACATATTAATAGTATATAATATATTCCACACACACTTGAACCTTCATGTTTTTCTTCATATTTGTTGTGTATTATTTATTTATTTCTGCAGTTTTTTTATTTAAAGTTTTTGTATACTTACAACATTGTTACGAACTTATATGATATACTCAACTGATGTCAACTGTTATATAATCATGTTTAATTTACATAAACGAATACATTTTTAAACATTTTAAGAAAAATACTATCAAATGTTTTATGTATGTATTTTTGTACCATGCACATTGCACCTTCATATTTGTATTACTTTACATTTTTTATACACTTCTATATGAAATATTATTATAAAATAAATACACCCATGAATATTTTATTAAAATACATAGTTTTACATGCCGTATTGCATGTCACACTGCAGAAAACTGTCAATTTTTTCTTCATAAGTCATACTACAGCATTTACACTATGAGCCAGATTGTCTTTTTTATGACCAAACAGCTACTCTCAGATCAACAAATGTTAGCTCTCTTTAAATTTCAGAGCACAAACATGCATCACCTCAGCAGAAGTCCAGTCTGCTCCTGTACCCCCGCTAGTATCCACTAGCACCCACTTCAAATCAGCTAAGCGGCTTAGCCTACCATAAAACGTGTTCTCTCAAGATAACAAAGACCTCGAATGAAAAGAGGGGGAGCAGGGAAAGAAAACAATTAGCTGCTTCTGAGGCTGTGGGAGCCGCATGGGCCCCGACAACGACACCGGTGCCATATGGTGGCTGCTCTCTGGATCCAGCTCTGCCTAATTAGTGACCCCTGTGTGATTTACTGGTAATTAGAGGGCTGAAGTCAGTGATTTGCTTTTTTCTTTTGATTTGTGTATCTATCTTATTAAAGTCTTAAGCAGTGCAAGGTCACACACAAAAGCCAGACAGCAGCACATGTCATCTTAAACCCATCTTTCTTGTAGTCTCCTCACCACGGCGGAGGGTCTTTCATTGGAGCCACAAGCATAACAGGTGGTCAGATTGCTCATAAACATGTAACCACAGTCAAGAGACCTTTTAATTGCGAAAAGCATTGTTTTGTTTGAACCCACCGGACTGTTGACAACAAACAATAGATTTGAAGAAGTTTAACACGCCTTATCTTGACTCGGTCGATGTAACTCTTCTCTAATTGGTTTGTTTAAACTCAAAAGATGAATATCCAGCAGACAGTGTGTAGTGTAGTCTGATGAGGAGATGATCTCTGTGAACCAAGAATCCTTCTTAATACTCTGTTGGCATTAAATTGGTGTCTTAGTCCCACTGACAGAGCACTCTCTGTTGACCTAAACGAGTGTGTAAAAAGATTACGGCTCCTCGATTAGGTTGGGGTCTTCTTGGGGAGCAGACGGAGCCATTTGAACTCTGAACTGGAGACTTTAAATTAGTTCTGTCTCACGAAGGCCTTGGAACGTAGACCTAAGTGAACAACAATCTCACACCTTTTTGGACGCATGTGTAATTTGTGATTTGCATACTGTCATATTTGATGTAAATTAGGTGTGTTTGGCAAGTGTGGGTTGTTGTGATTACTCAGCGTAACATTAACTGTCATTGAAGCGATTCAGCGGAATGAAATGACATGGTTGCCAAAATCCTAGATGCTAGACAATACTGTTTTGTGTGTGAATAAAAAATGTTTGGCTATGGAATATGGTTACTACATTACGTCAGTCACTTCTGATGAGCCGACCGCAGTAGATACCGTGCGGGTTCTCCAGCATATGGACTGAACTTGTTGTTGGTTGAAGTTGATATGTTTAAGTTGTGTGTTGATGATAACATGTAAGTCCTTTAATGAGTGTTTTCTATTTAATGTCACATACAATGAATAATTAATAAGACATTGTGAGTTTGTTCGTCCGAGAATTGACGATGACTATCCTAGCATCTAGCCTAAGATGTTGATTTAATATGTATTTCAAATACGCTTGAGTTCAGTATAATAATGTTCATTGATACTTCCAATGTGTAAATGTATGTTTGAATAGTGTATAGATCCGTTTTGTAATAATTATATATCGTTATTATCTGATTCGAGGCTTGTCGCAAACAATTTTTTGTCGTAAAAATCCTCTATTGTGTGGTGTCACAACTTTAACTGCTCCTGATTGAGACGGAGCGTCCCCAAACTCAAATCTCTTGTTCAATGAGAGTGAGCAAGCTTCACCTACTGGATGTTGCGTGCTTCTTTAGCTGAAACTTGGCAGCCACAAACATGCAATGAAAATGGAGTATTGAGAAAGAAGATCACCAATATTCTTTTTTTTTTTTTTTGCACTGTAAAGCAGAACGCGTGGCAGGAGGGCCGGCTGACAATGTCGATTGTCCTCCATTTGTTTTCTACTCAAGTCATGTTTGATCTTGCGAGTCTCTATGAGATCTCGTGTCACTGTGAAATCGTTCCTGCAATTAACCGGTGTGTGGTCTCGCAGTAAGGTCGAATCATCTAGTGTGTGTGTTCAGAGGATTATAATGCTAAAAACTGGTTGAAACTGTCATTATGTCTGTGGTATCCCACAGATTTAAAATCGGTTAAGATTTGAAAATCGTCTAGTGTGTCCCAGGCCTCAGTTACAAAATGTGGTCCTTCAAGTCGGATGATTGTGTTTACACTGGACCAGAATGTCTCAAGGTGTACATCCTAAATGTTCAGTCCTTCATCCAGCCCACTTGGAAGAATTTGAAGTTCAGTATCCAAATCTAAACTAGATCTTATCTGGCGGCACAGCAGCCACATGGGCGAGAAGATTACCAGCACTGTGATAGAAGAATGGCACACTGGCACAATTTCAGCCACCATAGTACAGATGAGGGACCTGGCAGCAAAACACCTGATTTGTTTGATCCAAGAGTCCCAGCAAAAGAGCCCTATTATCTCATAAAAGACCAGTGGAGTGAGAGAGATGAGTATTCTCCACAGAGGGAGACCTATTCCATACCCTGGGAATCCAGGGAACGATTGCATGACCTTGATAGACAGAACAGACAGCTTTGTCAAGGACAGCAAACAATTAAGACAACTGTTGGAGATCCAGAAAGGTATGCAAGAGACACAAATGAAAACCACCCAAGTTCAGCTTCTCCACTTCCTAAGCAACAGCCCTTAGCCCCAACACCTCCATTACCCTCGCCTAGAACTGTCTACAGAGAAGCAGAGAAACCTGTTCCAAGAACAGCCCCTCGAATCCATCCAGTACTAGCCCCACGCAGACTTCCTACCCCACAGAGTAAAGAACATATTGATGCTACAGATATTGAGACTCACCTTGTTCCATCCCCAGCCCAGAGTCATGACCCACACAGCTTTATTAGTAACTCATGTTCCTTCAAACACGCTTGAACCTTTCAGAAACCAGCTGTTATGGACTCCCCAGATTTCCAACCTGGTGACATGGTAAGCTTTGAGTGCTTTGCTCTCCAAGTCCAAGCACTAGTAGGCCTCCTCAAGACATTGGAAACAGAGGGAGAGGTTGAACTAAGCTGTGTTTCCCATGTAGTGCAACTTCTCACTAAATTACCTCCAGAGCTACGCACAGGCTTTAGAAGGAGCAATGAACCTTGTACCGTGTGCACACTCATTGATTTGGCAAAGTGGCTAAAGTTTGAGTCATGGTGTCAAGATCGTGAAAGCTTTGATGAAAACAAAGCCCAGAGAGATGGAGTCAGACACAGGGTGGACTTAAGCAGAGAACCCAGATTTAAACCCAGACCACAAACAATTAATCACCGTGCAGATCAGCCAACCTCACCTGAGATGGTACGACAACTGGCAAAGAAATTTGAGAAGAGCAATGTATTCTGTCTGTACTGTGATAACAGAGATCATTATCTGAGCCAGTGCACCACATTCCAAGCACTCACTAAAGACAAAATCACAGACTCAATAAAGACAAACAACAGATGCTGGAAGTGTGCTTGCTCACATCGATCTGTGCAATGTACTCTAAAGAAGCCCTGCCGCAGGTGTAATGGCAAACACTTGCAGATCCTACATGACGTCAACATTAAGACAGCAAATGAGGGCACATATCTGGTGAGTTCTACCATAAAACCACTATACTTGGACAGACCCAAGTTCTAAATGAGTTCTTTTGAAGGTGGTTAGAGTAGTCCTGCAGCATAACGGTCAGAGTTTGGACACTTATGCAGTGCTTGATGATGATCCTTCTGTCATCAGCAGCCCAAATGCTAGGACTCACAGGAAAGGCTGAGGACTTAACCTTAAGAACCATCAAGCACAATCTTATTACACTCAAAGGTACAGAAGTGTTTTTCAAAATTTCCACACCATATCAGCCACACAAGAGCTATAAAATCCAGAATGCATTCACGTCTTAACCCTTAAGCCTGGTAGGGTACTCGTATCCTGTGGCAACCTTACAGCAGAAATACAGCCATTTGAAAGGCCTCCCACTTCAGCCCATTCATAAGGCTCTTCCATTGTTGTTGATCGGAGCAGACCATCCTCATCTTATTACCCTTTTTTAAAGTGTTTTAATGAACAAATATTTATTAAAACTATTTATTAAAAAAAAATCGTCTTCCTCGTCATCAGCAAAATAATCTTCCAAATCCTGTTGACAAGGAAGAACAGGAAAAGGAGATGATGGTGGAGGTGGAGGAGAAGGGGGAGGAGGAGGAAAATCACGCGGGCCTTCCTCATCTGCGGATATGCTGTAGTCAGTGTCTGTACGACTGAGGATTACAGTGGTTGCATTACTGTTGCCACCACTGATGTCCACTCCACTGCCGCTCATTCCTCCTATTAGCCTGCAGTGCAGTTGATGGTCGACAGCACTGAGCTGTGGGTGTCCCAAGAGTGAAATGACACCCAGGAATACACTCTAGGATTGAAATGGCACTGTCAATCGGATACATTCGGTTACAAACACCACCACGTAAAGCCAGAACAATGAACTCTGCATCAGTTTTGGCAACTCAATATGATCCCCTTGGCTTTATCTTTCCATTCACCACATGGTCTAAATTGTTAGTCCAGAGACTGTGGGATAAGCAACGGGAATGGGATGAGCCTAATTTGCCTGAAGATCTCCTGAAATCCTGGAATAACTGGGAAAAAGAACTCCCTAACTTGGCCACTATTACCCTGCCTTGTTGTCTTGTGACATCAAATACAGAGCAGTCTAAGGTTACCAGACAGATCCACATATTCTGTAACGCTTCTGAGAAGGCATATGGGTCTGTCACCTATCTACGCACAGAAGATCCACAAGGCCAAGCCCAGCTAGCCTTCATTATGGCAAAATCCCAAGTTGCCCCTAAGCTACGACAAACCATTCCCCGACTGGAATTATGTGCGGCCTTGAATGGTGCTCAGCTGGCCAAACTTCTTGAAACTGAGCTCACTCTGGAAATCAGTAAAGTGGTTATGTGGACAGACTCCACTACTGTCCTGGCATGGATAACTTCTGAATCCTCTAGATTCAAAGTGTTTGTTGGGACGAGGATAGCAGAGATCCAGGAACTGACTACTGGATGTACCTGGAGGTACGTGGACTCGTAAAGCAACCCAGCTGATGACCTTACCCGAGTTAGAATGCTTACAAAGCTATCAGTACCTAGTGTTGTGTAGCCAGACCTTTAGACTGACGGCAGAAGATCTGGACTCTATCGCAGCTTTCATTGGCCAAGGACCGCCCAAGAGGACGTTTGACTGACATGTAACACAACCAATCACAGTTCGTTTTGTTCTGCCTCATGTCCCTACAATAACAGACTGGCATACATCTAATTAATTATTCATTAAAGAACGTTTCCATTCCATAATTCCATTTATGAGCGCTATGCCTAGTGATAAAAATTGCTATTACCGCAAAGAATTTCATGTTTATAACGGACAGTCATCAGGATAAGTGCCAGTTATTGTTAATAAAGATGGAAGTGTTTGATATTAGCTAATTATTGTTTATTATTCACCGTTTCAGACCACACAAACATACACCTGTTCTTACAATTACCTCACATATAATTTCTGAGAAGATATTTCTAAGTAATGCCCTGTGGTTGATTTGTGCGGTTGATTTATGCTGTGGCATGCGAGGCGAATGTGCGGTTGATTTGTGCTGATTATTCATGCTGGACTTAATTAAACTGCTACTTCTGATTCAAAATAAAAAAAAAATAAATAAATAAATAAAATAAAATAAAATAAAATAAAATAATCCTGGCTTAGTCTAAGCCCTGTCTGTGAAACCGGCCCTCAATAAAATAAAATAAATCTGCGATTTGGAAAAAGGATGGAAAATAAAATAAAATAAAATAAAATATTCCATTATATTATATTAACAAATGTATGCTTACACAGAAAATTTGCAAAAAAAAAAAAAATGTCAGTGATTCATTTTCTTTTTGCCTTTGCCTCACCTGTTGATCTAGAATTGTAGTGTTTACCTGACCTCTGCACCCACTTTATTGTGTCTTTTGGTTTGCTTTTATTTGTTTCCAGACAGCGTGTTGCACGAGAGAATGTGAGCTGAAAACAGGGGTGTCAAAACATGTGACTGCGAGTTTCCAGAACTAAAGCTCGGCGCATGACACATTCCTGTTGATGTCATGTGTGAGTGACACACCTGAGCGTGTGCTTCACAGCAGCTCGGCATTAGCTGTGTTTATGTAACTACCAGGTGGCAATAACACATAATGTTCCTAGTGGCTTTTTAGGACAAGACTTGCTTAGATGAGCAGAGCAGAGATTACCATAAAACAAAGAGATTAGACTGGCCTAAAAATAGCAGGAATATTATGCACTATGACTGATAAGGTTTACAGGTAACCCTTTAAGTTAAACTTCGGATCATTTCAGGTCAAGGCTATTTACTAAGATGCTGGTTAAGCATGTTTGGTGTTCAAATGGTATTTCATAAGCATATTTAGGGCTCAAGTTCTGTATCTTTTTTACAACTCATTTGGCGGTTGTATTAAAAGAAAAACATTTTTAGATATATTGCTAATTTAAAATGTAAATATATTTATATATTGTATAAGTATATTATAATTTTATAACTAATTTTGTTTCCCATACAGCATATATATATATATATATATATATATATACACACACACACACATATATATGTGTATATATATATATAGTGTGTGTATATAATTATATATATATATATATATATATATATACACACACACAGTTATAAAATTATAACTAATATAAAATAATATATTAATAATTACTAATAATATACAAACATAATTGAAAAAAATATATATATATATGGGCAAACTTAACTGTTGGGTTTAAAATTTACATAATAAATATAAACCAAAAATATGGACAAACCCAACCAACAGTCCATATTTCAACAACCCAGAATTTTTTAGAGTGTACCGTCATTTCATTGCATTCACTGAAGTCACTGATAAACACTGAATTCAGATTACAACATACACATTTAGCTGTGAACATCCCTTAAGGCAGCAACAAAAGACATACACTGATCACAATGGCATTTCATTGTCACAGGTTTAGTGTAGTAGAGCAGTCATGGGGCACATTTAAGGCGTTTAGAGTCTGATCTGTGCAGTGCTGACAGTGTAACTCAGCAGGTGTTACATAACCGTATGCTGGAGTCTCTCACTGTGTCTGCGACCAGACCGTGAACGCCACAGATTACTGTAGGCTCCCTATACGTCAGGGGAAAGCTGTTGATGTAAGACACTCCACGCACAGGACAACACAACTGCCCTGCTTATTAAAAACACTTATCCACTGTGAAGCCTAATTAGTTGATCTATAATATTAAAATAATTGCATTGAGAAAATAAGTGAATTAAAATGTCTTTTGAAGTACAGAGAAATATATGGTATAGTGTATATTTATGTAAATGAAATGGCAAATAAAAACATTGTCTGTATATTGGCTGTACCTATAAAAACTGTAAAGTAAAAACCCATACATACAGTGTAAAAATGTTAGTAATGTTAATTTCAGTGGGGAAAAAAGTAAAAACCTGTTAACTGCTTAAATTACCCTACCATTTACGGTATAAATGCACATATTTTGCTGTAAATGTTGTGAAAAAGCATTAAAAAAAGTGATTATGCATATACTTTTATAGAAAAAAATATAGACATGTTTAAAAAATACAATTCACATTATAATTTTATCATGCAAGGTTCATTGCCAGAATTTACACTGTAAAAAAGAATTGTTGGTTTAACTTAAAAAAGTAAGTTACCTGGTTGAGTTTTTGAGTTCAAATTTTGAGTTCATTTAAATTAAAAATTTGAGTTAATACAATCAAGGCGACTGGTTTAATCAACAGAAACTCAAAATATTATTATCTGAATCACATTAATTATCTAAGTTGATTTGACAAACAACTTAGATAATTAACAAATCATGAAAATAATATTTTACAGTGTACATGAACCATCACTGTTTTGACTTTATTTTAAAAATTATATATATATATATATATATATATATATATATATATATATATATATATATATATATATATATAGCCTATACACACACACACTGGAGTTTTTTGTTTTCATGTTTAGTTTTTGTCATATGATGGTTTGTCAGGGTAGCACTGAGGGTAACAGTGCAGGTAAAAAAAAATTGTTTTAATTTTTATGCAAATTTCCATCTTAATAAATATGCACAAATTTGTAAATTACATACATTAGGCCTATATACAAACACAAAATGTAAATTTAGGGGTCTCTACCTATTGTTAAACTTGAAATATAGGCTTTTATCTTTCAAAAATGCTAACCAATGGTAATATAGAATCATAAAACATTGTTATAGGTGTTTTAATCTATTAAATATCTAAACGTTAGTGTGAAGAAGAAAAATGAAAAAAGTTTTTAGATATCAATCTGCATATGCAAGGGACATCAGTTATGCTCATCTTTGCTCGCTCTTAAGTTATCTTGAATAAAACACCTAGCTTTTTCATGAAGCACATACAAAAGATCTAAACCGGAAGCGATCCGATCTGTTTTAGAATACGGAAGTTAAATCGCATAAACCCTATTTTGAAAGTTTGGTTTGAAGTTGCAAAGAATTTTAGAAAGTTAAATCTAAACAAAACGATCACTTAAGAGCAGTGGTGTAGTCTACGTGATACGCAGGTATACGCCATATAGCTACCGATTTGGAAAGGTCAAGGATTTCCGTATACCCACTTAAAAAAGCGCGAGGATACGTAACCATCCAATAAATCACAATATGATATTTGTGGTTTGTTGCTTTTGACATGAAACAAAGTCTCATATTTCTCAAAGTCTCAAGTTTCATATTTTGCCCATTTTACTTCGGAATAAAAAAAACATAAATACCGTTTTGGCGCTCTTTAGTGTGCCGTGACAGATCGCTGTAGTTCAAGAGAAGCGGCAGCCTGACGCGCACGTGAACTGATCCTCTCCTCCGCTTTAATACCAGTAATATTGTTAAGTATTATTACAATCTAAAATATTGGTTTTCTATTATAATATACTTTAAAATATCATTTATCTCTGTGATGCAAAGCTAAATTTTCATCAGCCATTCTTCAGTGTCACGTGACCCTCCAGAAATCATTCTAATATGTTGATTTATTATCAATGTTGGAAACAGTTGTGCTGCTTAATATATTTTTTTTTTATAACCTGTGATACTTTTTTTCAGGATTCTTTGATGAATAAAAAGTTAAAAAAAAAAAAAAAAAAAAGAAGAAGAAGAAGCAGCATTTATTTAAAATATTCTGTAACAATACACACTAAAGTTTGGGGTCAGTATATTTTTTTCTTTCTTTCTTTTTTTTGGAAGAAATTAATACTTTTATTCAGCAAGAGTTATATTGTTAGAAAATATTTCTATTTTATATAAATGCTGTTCTTTTTAACTTTTTATTCATCAATGAATCCTGAACAGCACAACTGTTTCCAACTTTGATAATAACTGAGTATTGATGATTTCTGAAGGATCATGTGACACTGAAGACTGGAGTAATGATGCTGAAAATTCAGCTTTGACAATACAGAAATAAATTATATTTTAAAGTATATTAAAATAGAAAACCATTATTTTAAATTGTAATAATATTTCACAATATTACTGTTTTGTTTTTGTTTTTCTGTATTTTTGATCAAATAAATGCAGGCTTGATGAGTATAAGAGACTTTTTTCAAAAACATTAAAAATAGTAATGTTTCCAAACTTTTGACCGGTAAGTATGAGGCTGGGAGGGAAAAATCACAGTATACTCACTACAAAAAACTAGACTACACCACTGCTTAAGAGTATGTCTAATGAAGATGAGCAGTAAATGTTGTCAGTTTCTCAGGTGAGAACAGAGGCTTCTGGACGGTTCTAGAGGCGGAACGCACGCGGTGCTCAGGGTGTGTGTCACACAGCGATCCTCCGCCTCAAGCACGGCCTGACCTAGATCTCTGACAGTAAACAGATGCCGCGCAGGCCGTAGCGCTGCTGCCATCAGCAGAATGCAGCGCTGGGCGGATCACTGTCAGATTGCCGCTGATGAGGCTCAGACCGCTGAGGAGCTCCAGCCGCCCCTGCCATCACTGCTGCTGGAGGAACGAGCTCACTGACGGCTGACTCGCCGCGCCGACGCCACGTGTCACCGACATTATGCCACGAGTGGAAGGAATGATCGGTGAAGCATAAAATCAGTAAAGACATGTCATATTTAGAGATGTTTAGAACTTCATGTTAAGTTTGCCTGAAAAAAGTGTCCTGAGGGTGTAAGTAGGTAAAAAAATAAAAATAAAAAAAAATTATATATATATATATAACCATGGAAATACCATCAGTTTTAAAATGTGCTTATATAAATTATTAATTAATAAGTTTTTAAGTAGGCTATATATTTTCATGTACCATGACACTACCATTGTTTATGTCCAAAAAAAAAGTAAAAAATAAAAAAAATATTATATATGGAAGCTTGTTTCCGCCATGGATTAAAAAAATAACTTTTTTTCCCTCACATTTCTGACTTTTTATTTTTATTTTTTATTCCATGGTGAAAATAAGCTTCCATAAATATAATATCAAAATGATTGTGTAAATATATTGAAAAAATGGTGTAAAATACTGTAGAAAATACATAAATACATGCATGACAATTGACTGTTATTTATTATTATATATAAATATTAATTAATGATTTGGTTTAATTAATTAGATAAAATAATTATTTATGCATTGTAGTGTTGATTATTTATAGATGAATTTGCTTTTTATTTATTATAAGTATAGGATAGGGAATATATATGAACAGGACAGAAGGCAGAAACAGGCACCTGTGCAGCAGAAACAGCCGCGTGTTTTCCGCAGGTGAAGTGAATGTCCTTGAAGGCGTATTGACAGAAGTTCACATCTCCGTGCATCACATAAGGCGCTTTGCGTATAATCTCTTTGAATGTCAGCTCTTGTCAAAGAGTGAGGGTAACTTTTAAAGTGTGCAAGAACATGTGCCTGTTGAAACAAGATGGCGACTTAGAAGCAAAATGAATATGTGCACTAATGTCTGCACTATCTAGGTGTCATTATTGTTTGATTATGATTTCACTACAGTATAGTGCTTATTATGGTAATAGCAGCACTGTATAGGGTTACAGTCAGCCTCAGTGCTTGAGCCCCGACATTCAAAGCAGTGCTTTTCACACCTCACAGAAACATGCCAAGGTCACTTTCTACAAAACAAAACAAGAAACAAAACAAAACCAAACAAAGGTCACACTTTATATTAGGTGTCTTTAACTACTACTTACATAAAATGGGTAGGTTTTGGTGGGTTAAGGTAAGGGAAGGGTCAACTGTGTCATTATAGATAAATTATAGATATTACAGCTCAAAGTAATTCATGCCCTCATACATAGCTGTAATTACATGCAGGTATTACATTGTAAGTATAATGTAAAAACATGTAAGAACACAAAAAGTGCATTGTATCAAATAATTAACTTAAAAGTTTATAGTAGTTAAAGACACCTAATATAAATTGGGTCATAAAAAACAAAACAAAAACAAAACCCAAAACAAACACAATACAAAACACAAAAATAAAATACAAAATACAAAACACAAAACAAACAAAATACAAAAACAAAATACAAAACAAAACAATGCAAAACACAATATAAAACAAAAAACAATACAAAACACAAAACAATACAAAACAAACAAAATACAAAACAAAACAAAAACTAAGACATATTAAACATTAAAACTAAATACATTTCATAAACAAATTAAAGCCACTTTTTAGGACTATTAATATTTGTTTGCATTATGCATTATTTTCATAGCAAACAAACTAATTTTCCTCCATATAGTCATTTTATGTATGCATGTATGTTATTTATACATTTATTTATTGATTTGTGTAACTCACATTAATCTCAGTGATGATTCTGATTAGATTCTCTTAAGTAAAATGTATTGTTTTTTACTGTACAACAATGTGTAAAATTACTGTAACTTATAATACTGATTTTGTATGATCAGAATTTCAAGGCAACTAATATTCTCAATAATATTTAAAATATTTTATTTCTGTACATATATTTCAATATTAATATTTTTATCACAAAGTGAATTGGGTTTTTTTGGCATTACAGTAATGAAAATGGGGGAGGATGTGCTTAATTTAAATTAAAATAGTGAAATAAAGCATTTCAAAATCTGAATAGTTCTAAAAATAGGCTTCATTTTCAATTTTTCTTAAGTAAATTTCCTATTGACTGAAACCTGGACCTGGCATCCTTTTCTCAGTTTACTGTAGCTTTATGGCTTAAGATGAGCGCCGGTGAAGTAGTTGCCTTGACAAACTGCACACAGATCACTGAGTAAAGTAAATTAGACAGAGACGGGGATAATCACTCCAGGATACGGATGTGAGTCTTCAAGAAAACAAACTGCGAAGGGTGAACAATTAGAGATCCTACATCTCCCCCCATTTATGATCCAGAACGGTCATTTGTTGTAGCTATTTGACTAATGGCTGAGTTTTATTCATATAAAACAATGACATCTAACACACTTTTTAGATCATTTATGTAACTTGTACATAGTTTTAGAGCTACTTCTAGTGAGTGAAACAATGCAGCTGTCCTTTTTACAATATGGCTTATCGCATACAGTTGCCGATAATAGGCTCTAATCATGAAATAAAAACTAATAAGCTCTAAAATCTAATTAGAGCCATTTATCATATTCAGAAAAAGCCCTAATGCCCCGGTCATGGTGGAAGGAAGCCAGCGATTTATAAATCTATGACTCATCGTGATTAATCTTTGTGTTCGGGATTAAACGCATTCATGGACACAAGCGGCCATATGCTGCTCATGTTGAACTTGTGTAATTGGGGTACTGAGGGAAATTGGCACAAAACAACACGCCTTGTTTTAGCACTAATTAACTAATAAGATTATTGACTAGATTTCCGAATCGACATTAACCGACAGAGAAATTGCAAGTTGCTTGCCAAGAAAGGAGAATTTGGCGGGAAATCTCTTCAGCTGTGCACAATACATATAAGCGGATAGTATTTTGCTCACAATACATAAATAATATGCAATATATAACTTTGTAAGATGATATTTTATCATTACTTCAACAATATTTGCAAGATATGCTTAATATGAGGCGTTTTCGCCTTATAAACAGTAAAAGTAGCTATATCCTAAAAAGTAGCTATATGCCTTTTTTGAGTCTTTAAAACGTCATTCCAGGTTATCATTGTCTACACATCCATAATAAGCTAAAGGTCATAAGGGTCATTCTACCAACCTTCACACTGGACATGTAGATGTAGGGGAACAGAAAAGGGCAGGTGGGAATGGGGCGGCATCATTGCCTTCTGGGATTAGCCAATCCCTGCCATCTGCTAGCGGCAGCATAATCCCGTCAATGAGAAAATCAATTGTCTAAGTAAATATCAAAGGCATGTAAGCTCATTTTGGCAAGTAACTTAAACATTAGGAGGACTTAAGTTAAAAGACCATGTTAGTGCTGAGCAAGGGATAGGGAGGCTTATTCATTACGTGCAACTCGCTGCTGAATCGTCAAAAAAGGATCAAGCCGCAATTAACAGAGACAACAAAAAATGAAGACTCAGTAATACAAACTAGAAGTACTAAATCTCTTGTCTGATATATGAAATTATAGTGCTAATATATTTAATATTTAAATTATATATAAATTAATATTAATTTGTTTTTTAAATAATACTATATATTTTTTAAATAATACTATATAGAGAGAAAAATAATTTTATTATTAATATGATTATCATTATTAAATATTTAATATTTATTTATTTATGTAATTAGTGGGAAAAAGTTTATTTAAAAAAATTTTAGACTAAAAATTCACAATAATAAAAATGAAATGTATATAAAGAATGTTCCAGACACTGTTGTTAACTAAAACTGAAACTATTAAAAAATCGTTTTTATTAACTGAAATAATCTTTTTTAAAATAATAATGATTGCATAAATATATTGAAATATTGATGCAAAATATTGTAGAAAAAAGGTTAAACTACAATTAAGAGAAAAAGAGAAAACAAATTAAGACACTCAGTAATAAAAAAGTATTTGATAAATATGTAGGTGTTGTCTTTATACAAACTAGAATTTAAATTATATACACATTATATATATATATATATATATATATATATATATATATATATATATATATATATATATATATATATAATTATATTATATATTATATATATTATATATTATATATATACACATTATATATATATAAAATTCAATTTAATTTTCATATATATATATATAGATATATGAGAGAGAGAGAAAATAATTTATTTAATAAAATTAAATATATAATTATTACTAAATATAAATATAAATATATATATATATATATTTATATTTATATATTTAGTAATGATACTAAATGTTACTAAATGGGGGGGAGGGAATGTTAGATACTAAACTTACAATTTAGAAATGTTCTTAGTTAATAAGTTAAAGCTAAATAGAACTAAAAAAGACAAAATTACTAGAATATATATATGTATGTGTGTGTATATATATATATGTTTTATATATTCGCACCTCACAGTGTCCTACTTCAGCTCCTGTTTAAACCCCATCAGAGTTAATAGGATCTGCTGCCGTGAGGATGGGGAGACGGATTGGTGTCGTAGTGCCAGGCGATTTCATTAAGTGTGTAGCTACTTTACATCAGCCATTTACCTGATACTCTCCTAATTTGGGAAGTCAGGAACAAACATGACCTTTCTTAAATAAATTATAAACTAAGTTATGAGTTTATATGATTTTACATCTGCACTATGTTGATATTTTTATATCATACAGTAATTTATACATATAATACAAACTTTTAAATTAAAACATTTAAACAAGCGCAACTTTAGTGTCCAAATACTTTTTAGGGACATTGTATTTAGGGGTAAATAGAATAGTGTTAATATTATTAAGAAAGAAGATTAACTTGCAAATCATCTTGCAGAGATCTTTATTAATAAAATTCACATTTTCTTTTGCAAAAGTCAGTTTACATGATCATAAAAATAGTTTTGTTAGAATAAAAATACTGTGCAAATTCAAAAGCAATATTTCAGTGCACAAACACATCCCTCTTCAGTTTTAGTGGCTCATCAGTGAACTTACAGCCCATTATACTCATGCTTACAATGACCAACAAACAGAGGCTCCGCCTGAATCCCTCGCCTGCAGCAACACAAACACAAATCATTTATTTCAAGGCATGTAGTAGATTATTCAGCAAAGTTTTGATCAGGTTGATAATTTAGAGACATTTGTTTATCAAATTATACAGTAGGTTTTATAGGGCTAATATTAATTTGAAATAATGAATTTTGTTTGTGTAATGTGTGACTGTAATAGTCCAGAGGTTGACAAATAATACATTTCAATACCTTAGAAGTTCACAGCGAAACTCTTCCAGGCGAGGGAAGGCCAGATCTGCGTTCAAAGTTTTTTCTTCATCGCTCCACAACCTCTCAGCTGCAGCACAGGCTCTCGGCCTTCACAAACACAATCACAAAGATCAACATTATGAAAGATTCTACACCGATAATAATAATATCATTATTAATGATCTTGTCTGTGTATTTTTTCATACCACAGACGTGGGGTCAGATTGGTGGCATCGACATATTCACCCCACATGGCGACCTCTCCACCAATCACCAACTTCTTTTGCTCTTCTGTCCCTAAATCACAGAAAAAAAAAAATGCAAATTTAATCAAATACGCTCTAAAAAAAAAAAAAGGTTCTTTATTGGCATCTATGGTTCATGAAGAACCTTTGGAATGTTTCCATTCCACAAAAGGTTCCTTATAGTGGAAAAAGGTTCTTTAAAATGTTCTTCACACTAAGAAAATAATGGTTCTTTCAGGAAGTGTTCACTTAAAAGCTCTTTGGGGAATCAAAAATGGTTCTTCTATGGCATCGCTGTGAAAACTCTCTTTTGGAATCTTTATTTTTAAAAGTGTACAACTGCTATAACTTAATTAAAACTTAAAACTTGAAAAAATTAAACGCAAATAAAAAATGCTGCCTTGGCAACTAACTGAAAATAAGATGAAATAAAGTTTAAGCTTAAGCACTAAAAATACTAAAACTGAAATAAAAATAAAGGTAAAAAGAAATTTAAAATGAATAAATAAAAAATAACTTATTTTGCTCTTCTGTCCCTAAAACATACAAAAGATATACACTGAAAATACACCAGCACTGCACTACAAACAACAACAAAGCAAACAAAATGGTTGATTTCATTAAAAGTTCAAGATAATAGCTCATTTACCATTAATTAGAATAGCTGAGTGTCATTAATTAGAGCTGACTAATTCTGTATACTGAATTTACAAAATTAACTCAACCACCAGCCCATAAATTAGAATCAACTGTATCTGAACCAGGAAATGGCATCAGGTTCTCATTAATTGCCCATTTGCTTTTCTATTTTATACCAAATATTAAAATTTTGACCCCAGCCTAACAAGCTGCTCCACACACCGGAGAAATTCTGGGGCTGCACTGCGTAGGAAATACGCCAGTCCTGGCCGTAGCTGATGTGGTTGATGTACCAGGGGGCAGAGAGCAGAACCCTGTGCCCGGCCTTGGTCATTTTGCTCAGTTCAGCCTGGTAATGTTCACCCTTCCAGATCTCCAGAACCGTGTCCTGTGGAATCTAAGACAGCGTACAGACAGGAAACACTGGGTCACACGCATTATTGGCCTTTATGGATTTATCAATAAGGTCTGCTTTATAAATCTGCATAAATGCAACATTTTTGGGCTTTTATCACTTTTATTGAGTGGATATTGAAGCGAGGACAGGAAATTATGGGGTGAAGAGGTGGAAACGAGATTTTAAAAATGTTGCAAGCTAGACTCAAACTCAAACAGCCCAAAAAAGCACCAGAGCTCAACGTCTTAACCACTAATCCACAGTTCTGACATAGCAAAGAAAATTATTTTGTGCATAAATGCAACATTTTTTAGCTTTTACCAATTTTATTAAGTGAATGATGGGGTGGAAGACGTGGAAACGAGATTTTTAAAATGTTGCAAGCTAGACATAAACTCAAAAAGTCCACAAAAAGCACCAAAGCTCAACGTCTTAACCACTAATCCACAATTCTGACATGCAAAAAAAAATTATTTTGTGCATAAATGCAACATTTTTGGGCTTTTACCAATTTTATTGAACGTATTGTGAAGCGAGGACAGGAAATGATGGGGTGAAGAGATGGAAACGAGAGTTTAAAAATGTTGCAAGCTAGACTCAAACTCAAAAGCCCAAAAAGCACCAGAGCTCAACGTGTTAACCACTAAGCCACGGTTCTGACATTTTGTTTTATTTTGCTTTATATCTTCTGGGAAGCTGGGCTTGTGTTACATGTACAGACATGCTTCACCTCAAAAGTTGACTCTTGACACCTCCTGGTAAGAAAGTGCTTTGCAATGATTGTGACAACATGATTTCATGCAGCATTCTGGGCAAGAATCAAGCTTATCAATAGCATGCTTATCATTGTCACTTAGCAGGACACAAATGTAAAAAATTAGCACTGCACTGAGACACAGCACTGCAATCTCTTGTACTTGTTAGTGTTTTGCACTCATGCTCTGACCCCTAAAGGCTAGGGGCCGCACGATGTAGTAGCGGGCCCAGCTGTGAGTGGGTATCGGCAGGTCGAGGTAGAAAGGAGCCGCCAGGATGACCTTTAACCCTGCCTTAGTCACCCGGCGCATCTCGCACAGGTAACATCCCTGCTTCCAAACCTCCACCACATACTTCGATCTGGGCTAGAAGAGAAGTGTCTCATTCTGGTTAAACCACACGCACTACTTTTTGAGGTTTGAAAGCAACCAATGTAGAGCAGATTTCTACTCACTCGCTCATGGTAGTCAAACACGTCCTGCCAAACAATAGAGGTTTTGTTGAGAGCGGCGGTCATGTTCATTATACTGAAGAACATAAAGAGAGACATATAGTAAAGACACAAAACTGTGTTGATGTTTGTTCATAATTTTAATCACAAGAAAATTAATTTACTAAACACATTAAAACAGAATTGAAACAGATGTGCTTATACAAGATTTTTTTAAATGGTTCAAACATGACTTAAAACATTTTAGAAATAATAATTTTAGAATATGGGACTTGTTAAAATTTAAATGTTAATTAAAATATTTCATGTTTAAAATATATAAATTATAATTATTTATAAACAGGCCAGTTATAAAAGGTACCATGAGGAAAAGCAGCCAACAAGTGATGCTGTTATTCTAAATATATTAATATATATTAATGATAAAGAATAAGTAGTTGAATTTAAACTTCTGACGTCTGTTCAAAAGTTTTACAGTAGGTTCATTACAATTTTTTAAAAGAAATTAATACTTATATTCTGCAAGCGTGCATTATATTTATCAAAGGTGACAGTAAACATTTATACTCATAAATATAACAGTTAAATGGTAATAATATTTCACAATATTACTATTTTTACAGTAATTTTGGTGAGCATGAGACTTTAAAAGAGATTTAAAAATCTTACCGAACCCAAACTTTGAATGGTAGTGTATGTAGTTTTTGAAATTTGAAACACTCTCACAATTCTACTAACCTCTCCATATAGAATGATTCCAGTTTGGTAAAATCCTTCCCAAAGCCCATCTTTTCCATAAACTTTCGCACATTGGGATTGGACTGCCTGTTTGAGAGAATAACTTTGTTAAAATCTTCAAATAAAAATACCACCTTTTTGCTAATGCAGGTACCCAAAACGTGTGTCAAAAGTGCTTACCAGCAGGCAAAACTGACCTCATCCCCTCCTAAGTGAACATATGAGTCAGGAAAGACAAATTTCACCTCTTTCAAAAGGCGTTCCATGAACTTATAAGTGGTGTCTACTGTTGGATCGACAGGTCCAAATGAACCAGAGGGCACATCTCCCTTGTAACAAGGTGTCAAGAGGTCTGGCTGTCCTGATAATAAGGGACAAGCGTCATTATTCTTTGTAGGAATTTCAAATGGTACTAAAAAAAGAAAGTTGAAGGTACCAGCATTTCTGCAGTAGCGTTAGTACAGAGTACCGGGTATATTCGGTACCCGCTGATAGACACTGCTTTCGAACGCTCTCGTTCATGTTTGTTTGATCATCAAAGGTTTCTATTTACAGTGTGTTTTTACAAGTGTTGAGCATTGTAGCCAATCACAATCATATCTGTTGAGCGTAGGTCACCAAGTTAGTCAGAATCTGCTTAAAAACGCACAAGGTTTTGTTTTTGTTCAACGCTTGTGAATCCTTTCATTGTAACCAACAAAGTTTAAACACAATGTAAAAAAGAGGTTCATTGTACAATTAAGACAGCTTTTTTTATTATTATAATGGGAGTTTTCACAAGAGTGTAGAATTCAGTGTGCTTTAGAGATTGACACCCTTAGTGATTATAAAGAGAGGGCTCTTCTCTTGCTTTCTGTTTATTACCCATTCACAATCTGAATACAAGTTTAGTTTTTCATGCTGCTGAGTACACTGCAAAGTTTCTGGATTGACAACCGTATTTAAATGCACGATTGAACTGGAAACTGTGATGACTGATGACTGATAACCAACGGACGACACAAAACGGGACATCTTTTTAAAGTACTTATGCTGCCTTCATGTGCTCTTGGAATGATCGTAAATACGAGTTTCCTAGGTAAAAATTGCACATGAACGCCCTCCCATTTTGAAACTTGAATGCGATTAGCTCGTAATCACGACTCCAGAAGTGGGAATTATCAAATTTCCGATAGCACGTGAAGGCAGCATCAATTCAACAGTTTTTGCTCTGGTACCAAAATTAGTACCAATAACCTCAAAATTTTACTGGTATTGGTACCAACTACTGAAATTTTGTTACCATGACAACTAGAGATGCACCGATGTATCGGCCAACAATCGGTATCGGCGATAAAAGCTATTATTATCACTATCGGCCATTGGCCGATTGTTTAAAAACTGCCGATAATCAGGGCCGATTATATGCTGTCAATCAAAAGGATGCGGGGAAAACGTGTTCAGACTGCAACTCATACATACTGTGTGTGAAGAAAATCACTCTCGTGTTGAATTTTAACGCATTAACAGTTTAAAAATAGTGATGTTAAAGCAGGCTCTTTTTGACCCTATGAATCACCCGTAGTTCAAGCCAGGGTTGCCAGGTCTGCGTTTTTTTTTCCTACATCAAATATTATTTGTAGCGCCTCTCATCCAATAATCGCAAAAAGCTTTGTGCTTTATTACTTCTGATAAGAATTAAAGTTTCAGTTTTCAAATTCTGTCCATTTTATCATGAAATTCAAACAATAAATGGCATTTTGACGCTCTTAAATGTGACGTGTCAGATCGCTGTAACGCTTCAGTTTCGGCGGCAGCGCGGAGCGCGAGTCTTTTCTTCTTCTTCAATACAAGTTATATCTCGAAAAACATGAATGAACATCTAAAGTATGTTCAAAAGGTATGTTAAAAGATATTGTACAACTGACTGGAATGTATCACGTCTCATGTAATCACTTTATTTGTGTTTCAACCGCGGAAAGACGTCAATAAAACAGCTTGTGAACAATATGTCACATCATGTCACTTTTACCTCAGGAATGTTTTCCAGTGTTCACAGTTCCTTAGCTATCTATATATAAAAAAACACTAGAGAGGAGCTTATTTACTGTTAATTATATGTTTGTGTAAATTTGCCATGAAGACAACAAGTGCTTATGAAAACTACCTTATGTGATACTAAGTTTTATACATTTCAGGTTTTTATTTGAGTGTAATTATTATATCTGAAAATAAACAGCAGCTGAATATAATACCTCTGTTGTTAATTGTAACTTCTAATATTGTAGTGTACCAAATGAGAGGGTTCGCTGTATAGTTTGCAACATTATTTGGGAGAGATTTTTTTTTTTTCTTAAGAAAATCCAAACTATCAGTATCGTCCGATATCATTGTGAATAATCGGCTATCGGTATCGGCAGAGAAATTTAGTATCGGTGCATCTCTAATGACAATTAGAGATATCTGAATTTCGTATTCTTCTAGAAGATGTGTGCAGGGTTGGGTGTAAGGCATTACAAGTAATGCGCGTTATGTAATCAGATTACTTTTTTCAAGTAACTAGTAAAGTAACCCATTACTTTTACATTTACAACAAAATATCTGAGATACTTTTTCAAATAAGTAACGCAAGTTACTTTGTTTTCCCATTTATTGACTGACGCCTCTCTTGTCCCAATGTTGAGAGAAATTATAAGTGCAGAGGTGTTATGTGCGCTGTGTGAACATGATGGTTATTGTAGTTCTAGACTAAATGTGAGCATTTACTTATCTCATTTGCACAAAACAGATTCAGTATTCTTCAAAATGAATAAAAACTGTGAAATGCAAACTCAGAATATTAAGCAAACATGCAATAATTAAATATGTTAGCACAGCACAGCTGAAAGGTTTGTTTAAGTGGCGCCCTCTACTGTACAGGCGTGAATTTGCATTTATTATTCAGTTCACTTTTGGTGTGAAATGGCCTTTACACATTTGCCAAAAATATAACTTTTTTTGTTATTAAAAAACAAATCAAACAAAGCAAGCCCAGCCCAGGTGAGAAAAAGTAATGCAAAAGTAACGCAACACATTACTTTCCATAAAAAGTAACTATGTAATGCAATTTATTACTTTTTAGGGAGTAACACAATATTGTAATGCATTACTTTTAAAAGTAACTTTCCCCAACACTGGATGTGTGTGTGTGTGTGTGTGTCTGTGTGTGAAAGAGTGTGTGTACCTTTCCCCCATGACTGAGTGTGTCCAGGCGAGTCAAACTCAGGTACGACTCTGATGCCCCTCATTCTAGCATGTTCAATCACTCTCATCACATCTGACTGCGTATAGATATGAGTAAACGGATGAAAAGCTCCCTAGAAGAAAAAGATGTGACAGTGTTGTTATTGGTCACTAAAATGATTAAAAATCATTTCTTATTAATTGAAATTACTCAAATTACAAAAAATAAAATAAATTAAAGCTAAATAAAAATACTTTTTAAAACAAAAATTTCTAAAAATGATAAAAGCCCATAACAAAATTACTAAAACATACTAAAATAAAAGCTTATTCAAAATATTAAAAAATAATATAATAGTATATGAATAATACTAAAATAACACTGTAGCTGCCTTGAGATATAGAGTATATATTATATATACAGCATCTTTATAGCCACTACAATCAATATAAACTATAAAAGCCTATAATAACTTTAATGCAGGTGATTTTACAGCCTCTCTACCTTATTACTGAGGTCAGGAAAGGTGCGGCTTTGATACGGAAAGGAAGGGTCATCCACGATGTGCCAGTGAAAGACGTTGAGTTTACTGTAGGCCATAGCATCCTAAGGAAAATTAAAATGTAATTTATTTTATTTCACAATACTTAATACATTTAATACAAAAGCGATGGTAAAGACGTATTATGTTACAAAAGTTTCTACATAAATAAATGCTGTCTTCCTATTCATCAAAAAATCTTGCAAAAACATATCAAGTTTTCCAAGAAAATATTAAGCAGCACAACAGTTTTCAACATTGATAATAATAATAAATGTTTCTTAAGCATCACATCATCATATTAGAATGATTTCTAAAGAATCATGAGACACTGAAGACTGGAGTAATGATGCTAAAAATTCAGCTTTGATCACAGGAATAAATTACATTTTAAAATATATTAAAATAGAAAACACTTATTTTAAATATTTCATATTATTACTGTATTTTTGATCATATAAATCATGCCTTGGTGAGCATAAGAGACTCTTTCAAAAAACATTTCAAATATATATATATAGCAGTAAATACATACCAGGGTTTTCAAAATAGCATGGAGGGGTAAATAATGCCTTGAAGTGTCCAGTAAAAGTCCTCTAAATGCAAAACGTGGGAAGTCTACAATCTCTGTCTTGTTGAGAAAATACTGCATGGAAGGTGGAATAAAAGAACATATTTAACATGCTAATATACTGCTTCACTATAGCAATTTATTACAATCACATGACTAAATACTGTCACACAAAACTTACAGAGCCATAATCATCCTGGTACACAAGCTGACTTAAGGACTCCAGACCTGAGTTTCATGTTTTATAAGTTGATAAAGACAAATATTTAGTTAGTGCTTTTGGGTATTCAAGTATATAAAAATAAGCACAAATGAAAAACACAATAACTTGTTTCACACCTCTCAGAGAACCCCATACAGTCACTGATCTCAGAACAGCCTGGCCATCAGACACACTCAGGTTATCTGCAACAACAAAACATGTTTAGAATGTCATTAGAATGCCTTAGCATATGCTGTATACGCCATAAAATGGACATATTCATTTTTTGAATCTGCAAAGTGTCATTACACCTTCTAATTTAGCAGACTTTCTCTAAAATGATTGGAGAAAATAAAAGGTCAAAGGTCAGAAGGGGTTCCATCTCAAGATCACATGATCAGGAAACACTCACAGCTCTCATCTGAATCTTCGTCAGGGTAGCCGTCACATCCTCTGCTTTTGACACTCACCAACACCACAAAGGGTTTTGGCTCCGACCACAAGTAACGAAGCACGTTGTCTGTTCAAATAAACGTTAACATATCAACACACATTATTTTGTATTGCAAAACTGTTTTATTTGACTATGAATAGCTATTTAGACACCCACCAACAGTGTTTAAACAGCCAAAAGAACAGGAAAAACATGTTTGTGCACATAGCTGCACTTTTTGAATTTCCTTTTATTTGTAAGAATTAAGAGAAGTTTCATGTGTATTGTTCAACTGGTCAAGGTTGATATGGGATTTAGAAAGTAATTAGTAATAATTAATGCAATACTACCTTAATCTAATTACACTGTTGAAAATGTAATTCAATTAATTACTTCTTTAGAGTAACTTAACCAACACTGATCCTACTACACGGAAGTACATTTGTTTCATTCATTGCCAAGCATAAACCAACCTGTTCCCTTTGTAAATTCAGGGAATATGATGGAGAAGTATCTTTTGAAAGCAGCATCCAGGACGGAGCATCCAGTCTGCGCAGCCGAGTCTTTTCCGTAAGTGAAGGAGAAGAGCTGTGGACTCAGACTGTATCTGTCCGCGGACTGAAGGATCTTCTGAGGCAGCGGCCAGACTCCATCCACCTGCTCCACTGTGAGACTGACAACTGCTAATAAGAGCCAAACCTGCAGACGATGAGAGTACGTGCCGGTGTGAGCCATGTTACTGTCACTTCAGTCGTGTTTCAGTGCTGTCGGACTGCAGGTTTGTGCATTCTACAAGGGAAAAGCGCTGGAACTGTGAAAACACGAGTCATATGACAGGTAGCTAGCGTTTTTGTTCAGCTCATCAGCTGACCTGAACTGAGCTGCGGCGATTCTCATTGGCTGAGCTCGAGTCACATGGGCTATTTCCGGGCTAAAGTAATAAAAAAAGAAACAAACAAACCCAACAGAAACTATGAATTGCGAGTAATATTGAGAAACAGTTGTGAATAATATTGTTTTAAAACTTAATTTGTTGGTTTATTCTTTGAATTTCCTGTTATTTTATTTTATGCTATTAGTATTTTTATTTTACTTATTATGCACAATGTTATATTAATTATATTATATTATATTATATTATATTATATTATATTATATTATATTATAGGCACAATATTTTTATTAAATTTCCCTGTCACTGTTTATTGTTTGTGCTGATATTCTGGTAATATAACATGAATAATCGAGTAGGTCCACTTTGAAATTGAAAACTAAATATGAGAGTCAGAAAAAGCCTCTAGAGGGCGTTACAGTCAAACAAACTTTTACATTCTACACTTAACTTTGCAGCAACTTTGGGAAAGTTATCAAAACCATCATTAATCCTGTCCTTTCAATTCTACATTCGATGAAAATCATCGATATTAACAATCCTCTGTATTTTCCTGTATTGTGATTAATTGAAATACAAATGATATTTGGCAACAGTTTATGAGGAAGTTATGATTTTTGTTCTCTTTGACTCACTGGATGGAAACGGTGCTTTATCCGCAAAAGTTTTATGCGAAATTCCAATTTTGAGCTTAAGTTAAATTCACAGCTTTGGATGGAAACATAAAGGGAACAATAATAACAAATAATAGCAATAACAATAACAACAACAACAAAAACTAAAAACAGCAAAAGTAATAACAACAAACATAATATAGTAACAACAACTGCAAAAATATCAAAAATAAAAACAAAACGGTAATAACAACAACAAAAAATAATATTAACAAGCAATAATGATAATAATAGCAAAAACAAAAAAACAACAACAAACATAACAACAATCACAACAAAATTAAGAGACTAACAACAGCTATTATAAAGAATCAAAATGGCAGTGTTGAGTGTAGGTGAATTGGTCATTCACAAACAGTTGAAGACTATAATACTTTAAATAATTTAACTGCTATACCAGTTGGGCATATTTGTGACAAATTAACCTTTTATATATGAAGAATTCATTTTGACCCATAACTATAGATTCGATGTAAACTGTATAATCCAATATAGGCCTATAAACTAATGAGTTAAAAAAGAAGCTGAATTTAATAAAAATCATTTTTAAAAATATATATAAGAAATCTATTGCTTGTTTTTATATCTGTTCAACTTAAAGTAACTTTTCATTTGACTACTTGTTTTCTGACTACTGGTAAATTGGTAATAGAGAGAGAGACAATATCGAAAGTCAAATGAATTTAGTTTAAATACTCTGCTCTTTCTACTAATTAAAGATTTAAAGAATTTAAATATATTCAGACTGGCCAAGAACTGATGAAAGTGCTGCCATCTAGTGGTGATTACTAGCATAACGCTTTTTAAGTCCCTCTCTCGACCTACTGTGGGCATGATGGGTGGAGCTGCATTCTCCAACCACATAACCCTACCCATAACCCTATCTCTCCACCCATTAAACAGGTTAAGCTCCACCCATGAGCTCCAGAGAGGTGGAGCTGGAGGTCATGTGGCTCCGCAGCCAGCACCACTTACATAATTTAGACTTTTTCTTCTCCTGCCTGACCGATACCCAGTTCCATGCATTCAGGATTTTTCAGACCTCCTGGCTGGGAAAACTATTTTCTCGAAAATTGACCTTATTCGAGGATACCATCAGGTGCCAGTCTTCCAAGAGGGCATCCCAAAAACAGCTGTGACTTTTTTAATTTTTACGAATGCCCTTTGGACTCAAAAACGCAGCACAAACCTTTCAGCGTATGATGGACTCAATCCTACGAGGCCTGGACTTTTTATTTGTCTACATGGATGTAGTAATTAATAATTATTCATAACTTATTATGATTATTAATTATGATTAATTATGAAAATTTTAATCAGTTAATCAGATTAACTTGATGTAGCTACATTAACATTACAATTAATCAATCAGTTTCATTCTGTGAACACTCAGTATTGATTATTAATTAACTCTAAGAGAAGGGTATTTTTCATGGCCATAGAAAAATAATTATTTCTTAGCATTTACAGCACTTAGAGCTGGTAGCAAAATCTAAATCATTTAAGAGGCAATTTATTAGCAGACAGGGAGTCAGAACCAAATATGTATTGTGCACAAGTTTTATTAACTAAATCACGAACACATAACTAAACTAACGAACACATACATACGCAAGTCACACATACATAGGTAAAATGAGCAATGATAGAGTTGAACCGGAAGTGGGACAGGAAATGGAGCTATGGAGAAGCCAAAAAACCCAGGAAAGAATCATCAGTTTTCATTACAAAGCTCCTTTGGTAACGAAGGAGGCTCACAACTTTAACTAACTAGCAGCAATTTAGTATATTGTACGATACTTGCATTAGGCCTCAGCCTTTTGAAGATCATCCGGATATACAGTACTGTTGCTGTAGGAAGTCCTAAGAGTTCAGTCCGATGGTGCTGAACTTGCAATCGATGTCTTCTGCGTTGAATGAAGGAACGATGACAAACTTGCGTGGTTAGTTTGACTTTTAGTAGGAAAGAGTTCTTTCACTCTTCTAGATGAGCACATGGCTGGGGTGCAGGTTTAGGACTACAGGCCTTGCAGGCCCACAGGCCTTGGCCTGAAGAGGCCGCCAAGCAGGGGGTCTCTTCAGTCCGTCCAAGAAGCAAGAGAGAGGGAGGAGCATTGTGCGCTGGCTTTTAAGCTCCGGGAGAAGTTACACCCCTGAGGGTTGACCTATGCTGCTGGCCATTCCTCCTCTGGGTCAGTGGACCAATCATGCTTGAGCTTCCGACAGGAAAGTTTACGATCTTTGTCTTGAGCAGATCGTGTGCATGTAAATGGATTGGTTACAGATGGAGAAGAAACTAATTCTTGTAATACTGATATGTTGCACAGGTATCGACATATCATATAAACGAACATTTAAATCTTCAAAATACAAACTCATAAGCACCAAACTTGGTTTGGGTTAGTTTACGTTAACCATTGGTTCTTATCACAAAATACCATACAAAACAAAACAGTTATAATAATACACACAATGGCTGGGGTGCATGTTCACTTATAGATCAGTTCATCTATAAATGAATGCAGGAGAGTCTGTTTCTACAGGCTTTGTGCCTTCCCTGTAACTTGACTCACAAAGACTTTTGGATGCAGAGTTCTGCATAGCTGCATAGTTTCGGATCATAAAAGTCTTATCTGATGGTGCCCATGAGGCCCTTGCACAGACTGGTCTTCTCGGGGGATGGGGACAGACCCCAGAGTGAGTTTTAAACAATTATTTGTTAAATATAACAAATAATTGTGTCTGATTTGTCTCAGTCGTTACATGGACGACATCTTGGTTGCCAGTGCCTCCAGGAAAGAAATCTGTGATTGCTGTTCGTTCGCCTCAGCCAACATGGTTTGAATTACCCCCCACCCAGTTCTTCTTGGTCACTGGATCCCAAGCAAGGAGGCGGTTCCCCTGCCAGACAAAGTCAACGCCATTACCAAGTTCCCTGTTCCCCCACACAACCAAAGCACTGCAAGAGAGCATGGTGAATTTCTATCACCGTTTCAGTCCTCGGGCAGCTGAGCTTATGCATCCTTTGTACAGGGCCCTTAAAGGACATAGCAGGAATAGACAGATTACCTGGTCAGAGGAGATGGCTAAGTCATCTAAGGGTGCTAAACTCGCCTTAGCACAAGCAACCATGCTGTCTCATCCGATTCCAGATGCCCCAATTGCTATCACTATGGATGCCTCAGACTGCACTGTGGGTGCTGGTAGATGGTGTTTGGCAACCCCTAGCATTTTTCAGTCGACAGCTCTGCCCAAATGAGCAGAAGTACAGCACATTTTACAGAGTTGCTCGCGCTGTACCTGGCAGTAAGACACTTTTGTTTCTTTTTGGAGGGACGTGTTTTCATGGCGTTTGTAGATCACAAAACTTTGGTTCATGCTATGTGTACAGTTTCTGAGCCCTGGTCATCACGACAACAACGCCACCTGGCTTTCATATCCGAGTTCACAACGGATATCAAACAAATCGAAAAAAGCAACGTTGTGTGACAGATTGCCTTTCCAGGTCCACTGTGCAAGCAGTACACTTGGGTATGGACTTTGTCCTTATAGCAGCTGACCAGCAATCCGGCCCTGAGATGCAGGTGTACAGATCAGCTATTTCAAGTTTGAAAATAGCCGATGTCTGCTTTGCGAACACAGGAGTTACGCTGATGTGTGATGTCTCCAGCGGCCACACTCGTCCAGTGGTACCTGTGCAGTGGAGGCGAGCCATGTTCGACAAGGTCCATGGTTTGTCACACCCTGGGCAAAAAAGCTTCACAGAAACGGGTCTCGTCAAAGTTTGTTTGGCATGGATTGAAAAAGGATGTTCGAAACTGGGTTTCAGCGTGTGTGGCAAAGTGCAAAGACACATCAAGGTGCCACTGGAAACTTTTGAAGTACCAGAGAGACGTTTTGACCATGTTAACATTGACCATTGCCGCCCTCCTGGGGGTTTACTCACCTTCTGACTATGGTGGATCGAACCACCAGGTGGCCAGAAGCAGTACCACTGGCCTCAGTGACAACGGCGGATGTAGCACGGGCCTTCATCAACACATGGGTTGCACGTTTTGGCACACCGTCTGACGTATCTTCAGAGTTGTGGACAGAGGTGGCTTGAATCCTAGGAGTGCAGCTTTTGTGAAGGCTTTCATCGCTCTCTCAAAACTGCACTGAGGGTCAGTCTGACGGATGACAGATGGATTGAGTGGCTACCCTGGGTCCTGCGAAAGATTCCCAAGAAGGATCTACAAACTTCCTCTGCGGAGTTGGTGTACAATCAGTATCTGTGTGTCCCTGGAGATTTCATTCCAGACAGCACAAAGCCCTGGAGTCTATCTTCTTAACGCTCTGCCCTCTTCGACAGAATCAATACTTTCAAACCCATTCCTAACGCTTAGCATGGACTGACGGTAGCTTGGATGTCCAAAGACCTCTCTATGGCTGAGTTCTTATTTTCTTTCATCATGACACTCACCGAAATTCTTTTCAGCCCCCATACAATGGCCCATTTCGAGTTCTGGAGGCTGGAGTTAAAACTTTCCTAGTCGACATCAGGGGCCATCCAGAACGAGTCACTGTTGATAGACATAAACCAGCTCATGGGGAGCTGGGTCAGCTAATGGTTTAAATTCGAAATATTTTTGTTTCATAAACAAAGATCTTGAAAACTTTTCAGATGTGATCTTAATGTGTTGGTATCTAAGATGCAATATTTTCTTGTGTTGTTCTGAAGAAGTTGTTGTAGCATTCCCATTGACCGTTCTAATTGATCTAATTGACCGTTCGCAAAGACCCACCCCCTTTAGTTACTGTTGCTATGTCCGACAAGCCATGCCGATCTCTCGCCACACATCATGTTCTCACGCAGTGAAAAATACATCGTGGAGCAAAGAGGACACTGACAACACGTCAACAGACAAGACAGAGCAGGTTACTTTTGATATGAAACAAATACTCATATTTCAAATTTTGTCATTTTTAAAGAAATTTAAACAATAAATACCATTTTGTGGCTCTTTAATGTGTCATGACAGATCGCTGTAGTGCTTCAGTTCAAGCGGCTCGTGAACTGATCATCTCTTCTTACTAGTTCATTTATAGCATCAAATAAACATGAATGAACATCATAAGGAATCTTGTTTCAATCGCGGAAAGCCATTTTTCAAGTTCAAGTCCACCTATGTTAATCTGCTAACTTCCCTGACTGCTTTGTCGGACAAAATGGTGGATTCGGTGTTATGATTGGTTAGATCGCCTGTCAATCAAACTCCTGGCGAAGGGTCAATTGACGAAGCTGTCTTTCTAAAGATTGTAAAGCAGCTGTATTTTGTTTATATTTTACACCCTGAAAGGAGATAAAATAACCCAGTAAATAAGCTTTAAAGGTGTCCCATAAAAGTGAAGGTGAAGTGTTTGGTTGATCATTAGTTCCAAAAAGTAATTCTGCCCGCCACAATGGTTGAGTTGTTACAATTTCTGATCATTTTAGAGCAAATGTAATTGGACTTTGGACCGAGATTAAAATATTATGATAAGTGGCGTTGAACGTAAAGGTAATTGATTTCAAAACACCTAGTATAAACGCTGTGGACCTGTGAATGAAAGGAGTAGTCTCTCCCAGTTGGATTGGCTAGCCTCCATACATCACCAACATTTGAATTTTTCATGTACATGTTAAGAAAGTCCCTGGACTTAGAGGGGGAGCATGCTAGTCTAAATATGGGTCCAGAACGCAATTAAAATCCCCCCTATAATTAAATTAGAGGAAGTGAAATAAAAGGAAGTGAAAGAAGTTGAGAGAAAACAGGGAATTTTTGATATGTGACCATATATTCAGGAAGTATATTTCATGCCGTTTTATTCCATATAAGAGCAAATTTGATCAAAAAGATCAAAAGCATATAATATACACACCGCCAACATAACAATCATGCATTTTTTTGTGAATGGAGAAGTACAGCATCCAGTTATGACATTTTGAGTAAAAATTACAAGGTTATAAGAAACAAAAACAAAAAAACAGATAAAAAATGAAACATGCACAGATGAGTTGTTCACAATAAGATCAATAATATGCATTTCTAAAATAGATATGGTGAATTTTCATTTCATGCCAACTTTTCACAGAAAAAAAAAAAAAGAAGCGTGGCATGCTTCTTAACTTCCGCTTCCATGCTGACTCCTGGAATCTGCAATCCATAGACAATGACTTTATGTGCGTGAGTTAACTCTAGGTTACCAATAGACATTGGATGAATTCCTCGCGGGCGTTCTGGAACGGCATATCCCAAGAGTTCAGGGTTTATGTGATGCAAAGTTTATCCTGCTTGGTAGATGGTAATAGACCTTATCATTAGAATCTGATGTGGACAATTTAGCAGCAGGCTCGGTTAAAGATGCAGAGGTGATCCATCAATCCTCTTCCACCATTTTAAGAAGCATGTCCACCAGTACTAAAAAAAAAAAAGACCATAAATAACACTTTCTTAAAATTCAGATTTTCTATTGCTACCATCAAAAATGATCATTTGTGTGTTCTTCTTCACATATTCACATTATCTATTTGAATCATCTTGTTTATAATGATGTCAGTTTTGTGACTAAGAGTACAGATTAGCTGTAAGATTATGTCTTTGTTGGCCCATTGTAGGCTGTTTGTCCTTTCTTGAAATATCTCAACAAAAGTTTCTGTAGGTATAACAGATATGTTGACCTTTGATTTGTTTTCATAAGTCATACTGTTCATGTATTTAGTTTTAAATTGTCTCTCGTCATCATTTGCCCTTCCTGTTGTTGTTTTTTTTTTTGTTTTTTTACTGTTTCATTGTTTATTAATTATCATTTCTGCTTATATTAGATTAATATTTATAGCCATTATGTTTGCCCTGTCTTTGGTCAAGCATTTAATGTTCAACAGCTCGCTGTCCTGTTTTGTTTCTGTTTCAGTTGGTTTTGTTACTCTAATAATGGCAAAAACCAAACAAAATTATGAAAAGGAAAAAGAGCTGGTGTTCCACAGGGTTCTGTAATCAGACCACATTTATTCTCCCTCTGCAGCAAACACAATCATTTTACCCAGACATAAAGCCAAGAACCTTGGCGTCACACTGTCAACGAGCTAATTTTAATTGTATCTGTTAATTCAAACTAATTGCTAATGGCCCATACATAGCACAAATGGATATAACAAGAGATTCTTTGTGTTAGGTTGGTAATAGAACGAGCAATTCAGAAAAGTCTCAATAAAGCGACAATATGCAGAGTTTTAAAGTTGACTGGGCAACTCTGGCCCTCGAGATCAAACTCATTTGCCTTTAGTAATCCTGACAACGTGATGTCATTAGTACTCATGTATTTTTACATAAAGTGTGGTTCTATCACATGTACATTTACTTATGTTTTCATACACACTGAAACGTGCAATATTGACATATTGGGTTAAGGGATCTACAATTTATCTATAAAATGGTAAAAATTATACAAATATCTTTATGACATAAAAGATTCGTAAAACTATTTTACATTTCTTAGCTGTAAATACGTAATAATGTTTACGTTTAAATGTTGTCAGTACGTCCATATGGTACATTTTAGCATCTATCCAAACGTACAAAAATGTATGTTTTGCACCTGAAAGTGTTACTATTGATACCTACATATTAACAATGAGACAAGGCTGATCCTGAAGACCTTAATTAGGTTGTTCAGGTGTATTTGATTAGAGTTAGAGCTAAATTTTTCTAGGAAAGTGGATCTCGAGGGCCAGAGTTGCCCAACCCTGGTATAGGGTACAGGGAAAGTGACGCTGCTTTTTCACTACTTCCAAAATGTCTGTAATGTATTTAATGTTCCATGTAACACATTACTAATCACAGAATAAAATATGATGGCCCACTTGTTTTATGTAACTTCATTTGTATGATAGGGTCTTACCTCCTGCCGTTGGTCTCATAAAAGGCTCAAATGAACGGCAGGCATCGATGAGCTCTTTTAGCTGTTTAGGACAATCTGTAGGAAGTGGCTCCATGACCTTCTCTACACACACTTTTTGATAGATCTGACTGTGGGAAGAACAATCTAAAAACACAGACACAGAACATTTAAGTAATATATTTAGGGAAACACAAATATGTAAAAGACCAACAGATTTTTTTCCCCCCAAAATTGATGGTGGTGTTCATACACACCTTTAAAAGGAAGATCTCGTGTTGCTATTTCCCACAAAACAATGCCAAAACTAAAAAGAGCAAGTACAGTCAGTAACAGTCATCCTTTATTTGAATAAGATATGCGTTTGATATTCAAGTTGGAGCGGTGTACTGTACCTGTAGATCTCACATGCCTTGTCAAAACGATGGTTGACATTCTGAAGCTGTTGTGGAGAGCTGTAATGGAAAGCACTGTTCTTTTTGGATTTATTCTTCTGAAGAGAAGTTTCTGTTCTTGCCAACTCAAAGCCTCCCAACTTTAGAAACATACAAATGGGCATAAACACATAACATAAATATTAGGATGAAACCCCAACAAGTAATATTCCCTTTAGGTTTGGTTACGTGTCCAGCACATTATGAGTTTGATTGAATATGTATTTTTATTTCTTTTTCTTTAACTATCTATTAGGCTAAATTTATTTGTGTGTCCTCTGTTAAAAAAAAAAAAATTCTATCATAGAAATAACTAAGTTCTCTAAGAAATGGTTTTTTTTAAAGACCCCCAAATATGATGAACCCTTATAAAATATAAAATATAACTTTTGACCGGTACTGTACATCCAGGGGTTAAAGGGTTAGTTCACCCAAAAATGAAATTTCTGTCATTCATTACTCACCCTCATGTCGTTCCACATCCGTAAGACCTTCGTTCATCTTCAGAACACAAATTAAGATATTTTTGATAAAATCCGATGGCTCAGTGAGTCCTCCATTGACAGCAAGATAATTAACACTTTCAGATGCCCAGAAAGCTACTAAAGACATATTTAAAACAGTTCATGTGACTACAGTGGTTCAACCTTAATGTTATGAAGTGACGAGAATACTTTTTGTGCGCCAAAAAAACCAAAATAACGACTTTTCAACAATATCTAGTGATGGGCGATTTCAAAACACTGCTTCATGAAGCTTTACGAATCTTTTGTTTCGAATCAGTGGTTCGGATCGCGTATCAAACTGCCAAAGTCATGTGAACTATTAAAATTGCAAAACACTTATGACGTAACGGAGCCTCGTTTACTGAAATCACGTGATTTTGGCGCTCTGAACCACTGATTCGAAACAAAAGATTCGTAAAGCTTCGAAGCAGTTTTTTGAAACCGCCCATCACTAGATATTGTTGAAAATTCGTTATTTTATACTTTTTGGCGCACAAAAAGTATTTGCGTCGCTTTATAATATTAAGGTTGAACCACTGTAGTCACATGAACTGTTTTAAATGTGTCTTTAGTAGCTTTCTGGGCATCTGAAAGTGTTAATTATCTTGCTGGCAATGGAGGCCTCACTGAGCCATCGGATTTTATCAAAAATATCTTAATTTGTGTTCCGAAGATGAATGAAGGTCTTATGGGTGTGGAACGACATGAGGGTGAGTAATAAATTACATAATTTTCATTTTTGGGTGAACTAACCCTTTAAAGTATCTAAACCCCTTCTGAAGTGCAGCCATTCCGAACAATACAAAGGGACGTATAAGTTCACTGTGGCTATCAAGAGATACTCATGCCTGCTGAGCACCAACCCCAGCCCCAGCTAGATGGCAGACTCCGGGTAAAATTCAGGGTTAAAGTGGGATATGACATGTTGTGTTTAACAAAAACATATATGATTGTAATATTGTAAAAGTGAAAATCAATTACCTTCACTCTGTAGCCAGCTGCCACTAGAAAACTGCAGCTTCCGATGGAACCGTGCACTTTAAACTTTTCTTCTGACTGATGCAATCTGTATTGTGCAAAGGATTACCACATAATGTGATTAAGTCCCTTCACTGTAGTCTATTTTAAAACTCAAGAGACATAAATGAGAATAAATTAACTAAATTTTGGACCTGTAGAGCCCCTGTGCCGCATCCAGACACATTTGAGTCTTTCTGGCCCAGGGCAGATTGCTATTACTGTCCAGGACTTGTCGAAGACTACCCTTCTCACAGTATTCCATGACTATCAAGTAACTTGGATTTGGTCCTGTAAGAAAACAATGACAATCATATGCGTGTTTAACTCAAAGTTCAAACTTTGAAAAGATTTTTTAAATTAAATTAGCATACCATTTTCATCCTGGACACAGATACCAAACATTCTTAAGATATTGGGCGACTCAAAGCGCTTCATGGTCTCCACCTCCTTCTTAAAAACACTCCTCAACTCACTGGAGAGAATGAACAAATGCAACAAATCAAAATGATTATTGCAACCATATAGAATGGTCTCACTCATTATAAAAATGTAATGACATGATAACATTTGACCACAAAACATATTTTATCACTTTTATGGAACTATTTCCCATAACTGGCGTCTGCCATTACCCTCTACCTGGGGCTGGGGCTGGTGGTCAACGGGCACGAGTATCTCTTGATAGCCACAGTGAACTTGTTGTACGTCCCTTTGTATAGTTCGGAATGGTTGCACTTCAGAATGGGTTTAACAGGGATACTGTAGGTCACTTCTTCTGGTTTAATCTCTCTAATGTCCTGCAGGCATGGTTTTTTCACTGCCAACAAATGACAAATAAAACTGTTCAGCTGAGCAACCATTCAAAATATTAATTCAACAATGATAAACATTGCTTAATGCTTCATAAACGCCTTGAAATTCTTGAAAATAAAAAGTTCTGGCCTTTTATTATTATTTATTTAATGTATACTTATTTAATATTTGGAAAAAATAGTTTGTCTCCTAAATCAAAGTTATGTGGTTCAACCAACATGCAGACAAAATAACAAAATATGAAATTCTACCATAGAGACCCCTGCAGACCCCCATGACTATGTCAGGGTCAATAAGTCTGTTGAAACAAGATATTTTATGACAAGGAAATTTAGTTCAGGTTGTAAAATGGCATGTAGTGCGACTACACACACACACTCACACACACACAGGCGGAAATTTCTATTCTAACCACTTCAACCTGATTTCACTTCACTGTTTGCGGGCAGATCATTTTAAGCCACTAAACTCTGGGAAAGTTTTCAGTCCAATCATCCAGTAAGCGAATTCATTCAAACAATCAGTCCAAAAGATGGCAACAGTTCTTCTAACCCTAATTGATGGAGTGTGTAGCTTTTCATTACTTAAACAACCATGTAGGAAGACACTTCATGGCCATTGTAGTAAGATTAGTTGATACGGGAAGAAGGAGGCGGGAACCAGCAAACGTTTAAAACAACTTGAATAACAATAAGATAAATAAACAACAAAATGAAAGTAAAATGCAAACATAAAACAAAGTTATCACTCGCGTCACCGGCCTCATGCCGTTCCCTCACGGCTCTCGCCCCACCCTGCTCGTCACATACCCCCATTGCCCCTCGCAGGCCGGGGGGTACCCACGAGTCTTTGGGATGTGCTGGAGTAGACTTTACAAAAATTTTACCAAAAATTTATGCACATCTTGACTGAAATAACATCACAACATTTTATTTCCATTAACAGGTGCATTAATTTCTGGTCAAGATCTTGTATTGACAATGCAAGAGGTGAACACTCTGTAAAGTCTATTCCAGCACATCCCAAAGTGTTTCAATGAATTTAAGGTCTGGACTGGACTTTCACTGGACAGGTGTGAAATGTGTGAAAATTATTCCATCAATTAGGGTTAAAAGAACTGTTCCCAAACATATAACATGCTAGAAACATAATAATCACAGCAATGATGATCGAGTCATAGGCTCTTTAAGTATTTAAATCCAATATATATATACACTATATTGCCAAAAGTTTTGTGACGCATGCCTTTACGTGCACATGAACTTTAATGACATCCCATTCTTAATCCGTAGGGTTTAATATGGAGTTGGCCCACCCTTTGCAGCTATAACAGCCTCAACTCTTCTGGGAAGGCTTTCCACAAGGTTTAGGAGTGTGTTTATGGGAATTTTTGACCATTCTTCTAGAAGCGCATTTATGAGGTCAGGCAGTGATGTTGGCCAGAAGGCCTGGCTCATAGTCTCCACTCTAATTCATCCCAAAGGTGTTCTATCGGGTTGAGGTCAGGACTATGGGCAGGCCAGTCAAGTTCCTCCACACCAAACTTGCTCATCCATGTCTTTATGGACCTTGCTTTGTGCACTGGTGCGCAGTCATGTTGGAACAGGAAGGGGCCATCCCCAAACTGTTCCCACAAAGTTGGGGGCATGAAATTGTCCAAAATGTCTTGGTACGCTGAAGCATTAAGAGTTCCTTTCACTGGAACTAAGGGGCCAAGCCCAACCCCTGAAAAACAACCCCACACCATAATCCCCCCTCCACCAAACTTTACACTTGGCACAATGCAGTCAGGCAAGTACCGTTCTCCTGGCAACCACCAAACCCAGACTCGTCCATCGGATTGCCAGACAGAGAAGCGTGATTCGTCACTCCAGAGAACACGTCTCCACTGCTCTAGAGTCCAGTGGCGGCGTGCTTTACACCACTGCATCCGACGCTTTGCATTGCACTTGGTGATGTAAGGCTTGGATGCAGCTGCTTGGCCATGGAAACCCATTCCATGAAGCTCTCTACACACTGTTCTTGAGCTAATCTGAAGGCCACACGAAGTTTGGAGGTCTGTAGCTATTGACTCTGCAGAAAGTTGGTGACTTCCTGTGATTTGACCCACCTCTGTGATTTTACGTGGCCTACCACTTCGTGGCTGAGTTGCTGTTGTTCCAAATTGCTTCCACTTTGTTATGATACCACTAACAGTTACCTGTGGAATATTTAGTAGTGAGGGAATTTCATGAATGGACTTATTGCATCATGGTACCACGCTTGAATTCACTGAGCTCCTGAGAGCGACCCATTCTTTCACAAATGTTTGTAGAAACAGTCTGCATGCCTAGGTGCTTGATTTTATACACTTGTGGCCATGGAAGTGATTGGAACACCTAAATTCAATGCTTTGGATGGGTGTCCCAATACTTTTGGCAATATAGTGTGTATATATATAAGGGGTGTAACGGTACATGTAATTGTCCCGAACCGTACGGTACAGGCGATCCACACTCCAATCCAGAAGGGGGTGTACGCGGTAATGCAACACTGAACACTGTTTGAGGAAAAAGAGCAGAAGAAGAACAGCGAATGTGCGAATGACCGCTGTCTCCTCTAGATGCATGCACGTGTTGAATGCGTCTGTGCTCACGGACAAAGGAGTATACTTTGAAAGTCTCACGTTCTCAACTGTGCGCAAAATGGAGCAGAATGTGGAAAATTTCAAAAAAATATGACCTATGCAAGAGTGCATTCTGTTTAGTGCTTAGTGCTTAATACACTATAGTAGGCTGTACTGTACCAACTACCTCAGAGGGATTAAATCCTGCTAGGTGGAACAAACTGTGATTTGCACTACTGTCTGTTCAAAATAAATGAAAAGAAATCTAGCATTGGGGATTTGTTGCTTTTTCCGGTAACACTTTAGTTTAGGTTCCAGTTGTCACTATTAACTAGTTGCTTATTAGCATGCATATTACTAAGATATTGACTGTTTATTAGTACTTATAAAGCACATATTAAAGAGGTCCTTGATTATGATTTTACTTTTTTAACTTTAGTTAGTGTGTAATGTTGCTGTTTGAGCATAAACAGCATCTGCAAAGTTATGATGCTCAAAGTTCAATGCAAAGGGAGATATTTTCTTTTACAGAAATCGCTTTTTAAGGACTACAACAAACAGCTGGTAGGGACTACAACGAGCTTCTTCCCAGGTTGGTGACATCACTAACCCTAAAATTTACATAAACCCTGCCCCCGAGAACACGCAACAAAGGGGCGAGGCCATGTTAGGCTGCTTTAGAGAAGAGGAAGAGTTGTTGTAGTAGAGTGTTGTTGCCATGCTGTCATTTTACTCCAGACTGCTTCACAAACGAGGGTCAATGCAGGCACATGCTAGTCGATGAGTTGAATCAACTCCACAGCAAATACATCAATTTATCCACTAACCGTTCAGAAACGTTCAGTCTCTCCATCAGTGTCTAACTCCGGTTTGAACAATGTAAGGCTGAACACTGTTACTGACAATCGTCATTTTGGCTGTGTGAGATTCTCCGGCTTTGTTATTGTTGAGCACCCGAAGCACGAGCTGTTAAAGCTCCGCCCTCTTCTGGAAAGGGGGCCAGGAGCAGCAGCTCATTTGCATTTAAAGGGACACACACAAAAACGGTGTGCTTTTGCTCACACCCAAATAGGGGCAAATTTGACAAGATATAATAAATGATCTGTGGGGTATTCTGAACTGAAACTTCACAGACACATTCTGGGGACACCAGAGACTTATATTACATCTTGTAAAAGGGGCATTATAGGTCCCCTTTAATGCCTTATTCTGCATGACCTTATTCTACATCCCTTAATCCTAACAAATACCTTAACTTAACAATCTTAATAAGCAGTAATTAGGGGGTTATTGAGGCAGAAAATAATAGTTAATAGTGAGAATTGGACCCTAAAACTAAAGTGTGACCATTTTTCCTATTGTACCGAAATCGTACCGAACCGTGACTTGTGTGTACCGTTAAACCCCTAATATATATATATATATATTTCTGTCATGACAACTCTCGGAGTGTTTGGCATGGTAATGGGTATGACAATGTTGATATGTTTGGTCTTGTCGGAATAGATCTGCTACGCTGCTGCTACTTTTATTGCTGCTGCTGCTGTTGATTATTGCTGCTGCTGCAGAGCAAGTACAGGACTTGCTACTTCCAATACATACACTACACGCTGCTGTGAGCAAGTAAGACATGCTGCTGCTGTACAATATAGCGTACATGAATTACCCCCCAACAAAGCAGGTGACATGATATTTGAACAATACAATCCAAGTGTACTGTATGTCAGAAAATCCCCCATCAACCCCCATCATTGCTGCTGCTGTATTCCCAGAATTTAGTGAGGGCGCTTTAATACAGATGCTGTATACGCAACGTCTCCACCATAAGAATAGCAATGTACTGTGAACATTTAGATTTATGAGACATTAATTGAATTATATTGAATAGAAACTCAATATTTTGAATCAATATTCTATATATCTATTGTCTGAGTACATGCTAATGCGTTACTATGGTATATTATATCTTGCCCCTTGCAATGGTTATGTCAATCAATGCAATTTGACAGTGAATCCCAATACTTCCTAAACTCGCAGTGTGCAACCAACCGTCGGTCCTCACAGCATAAACCGTTTACTCATCTCAGTAGCGAACTTAGAACGTGCCGCTACATCAATGAGCTGCCCCACTGCGATGAGTCTCCTATTACACTAGTATTGTTAACGAATACCTCGGCGCTTTAAGCAGAGAGTGATTTCTGACAGATAAAACACCTTTGATGGCCACAGCTCGGGATCAACAACGCATGTCGTGATCAGCCACACACTCTAGATAAGTTGTAATGATAAAATCATTCTACATGAAATCTATTAATAAGATGACGATAACATATCCGACATTGGCATAAAACGCTGTTCGTCCTGTAGTTATGAAATATGCCCAATCCGAATACAGCTGCTCACGTACTTAGAATGTAGATAAGGTGAAAACATTGTTTGCATTTTGATTCATGATAATATTCACATTGCATGATCAACTCATTAGCCAACTCATTTCACTAAAATTAGCAACACGTACACAGTGTTACTAAACCGCAACGTCTGCTGCGTTCTATTGTTGTTGATATTCGCTAACATTGCAGTCTGAATGTGTTATCCATGCTGCTGCTGCTGCTGCTGCACAAAAATACTGGAATTGCTGTAGCTTCGTTAGATATGCGAATACAAAAGCAAAGCCTTTTTTTCACTTAAAGAGTTCAGCAAGCTTGTCTCTGTATCCTTATACAACATTGCATATTCACTAACTGCTAATATGCTTAGTATTTCACTCTAAGCATTAAAAGAGGACTGTTGACGTGACATAAAGAATCGAAAACGCAGACTACGCAAAAACGCACAGTGATATAGCATGAAAACCCGTGTACTTATCTTAGATGTTGTTTTTCAGATGATTCTGAAGCGCGCTGCACTGCTAGGCAATGATGTGATTACAAGCAGGTGAGTTAAAGGACCTATTAGCCTGCCCATTAGAGTTTCATGCCAGAACTTTGTATATGTATATATATATATATATATATTTATATTTTTTATTTTTTTTGTGGACAGTCTTATTTGTCATTGACCCACTTGTTTTTACTTACATGACTCCAGCATGTCTTTAATGTCCTCCACATCTCCTTGCATTTGGTCTACTGTCTTTCGCACAGCGTCAACTGTCGTGTTCATTCCTTTGCTCTCCTGGGCTAAAGACTGGAGCACTATAGAAGGAAAATGTATACCCTGTAATACATAGTTGTATCCTACAAAGTAGCCATTTTATTCCAATTCAAATCCATACAACAATAACTTTAAGTAGCCTATAACTTACAATCCCGAAGTTCCAGAGAGTCACTCTTCCTGTCTTCTTCATCTTCCCGTCGCCTCGTTGCTTCTTGAAAAACTTTCTGTATACTCTCTCTGTGCTCGACCTGAAGCGCTAGAGAAAGTAACTGAGCTGCATCGTTCAGTCTTTCATTTAGGCCGCTGAACTCCTCGCCGAGTTCATACGCTTTCGCGATGCGTTTCAAATAGCTGAAGGAAGTGTATTTCCTTACTACCCTCTCTGCTGACTCCAGAGTGAGTTTAAGTTGTTTAAGTCCATTTATAACCTGCTCAGGCTCAGTCCCAAAGCCATGAGCCTTCACAGCTTCCACCAGCTTAGCCAGAGTAGACACGCGGTGAGCTAAACGCTTGCAGCGCTTTTTGTTGGCCTGCACCTCCCCACACAGGTCGTACAGTTTTTCTGCAATGGCCAGGATTGGTTCTATGATGTCCATCGCAGCTGGAAATAAAATAAATTTAAAAGGAAATATTTCTAAGGTTAAGTGTTTTGGATGACTGAAGAATGATGTCAAGTTGACACAATGTAAATCTACTCTTTACTGACACTGATTTTTGAAAGATGCTTTATTTTGAAATATAAAATAAGCTTTTTAAGCTTTTTTTTTTAATAAAGTTTTTATGCATCTGAGGCCTGTTGCATGAAGCTAGCTGAACAAACTCTGAGCTTCAGAGTAGGTTTAGAGTTGACAAATCCACATAAATCCAACCTGGTTTAGATCAGGTTCAGCAGTCTCTCAAAGCTTGGTATAAACATTTTCTGTCAGCTCAGGTTAAAAGGGTTAGTTCACCCAAAAATGAAAATTCTGTCATTAATTACTCACCCTCATGTCGTTCCACACCCGTAAGACCTTCGTTCATCTTCGGAACACGAATTAAGATATTTTTGATAAAATCCGATGGCCCAGTGAGGCCTCCATTGCCAGCAAGATAATTAACACTTTCAGATGCCCAGAAAGCTACTAAAGATGTATTTAAAACAGTTCATGCGAGTACAGTGGTTCAACCTTAATGTTATGAAGTGACGAGAATACTTTTTGTGCACCAAAAAAACAAAATAACGACTTGATTCAACAATATCTAGTGATGGGCGATTTCAAAACATCGCTTCATGAAGCTTCGAAGCTTTACAAATCTTTTGTTTCAAATCAGTGGTTCGGAGCATGTATCAAACTGCCAAAGTCACACCCCCCCAGTGGTGAACCATTGACATTTCAAAACACTTACGACGTAACGAAGCTTTGATACGCGCTCCGAACCACTGATTCGAAACAAAAGATTCGTAAAGCGTCGAAACTTCATGAAGCAGTGTTTTGAAATCGCCCATCACTAGATATTGTTGAATAAAGTCGTTATTTTGCTTTTTTTGGCGCACAAAAAGTCGCTTCATAACATTAAGGTTGAACCACTGTAGTCACATGAACTGTTTTAAATATGTCTTTAGTAGCTTTCTGGGAATCTGAAAGTGTTAATTATCTTGCTGTCAATGTCGGATTTTATCAAAAATATCTTAATTTGTGTTCCGAAAGTGAACGAAGGTCTTACGGGTGTGGAACAACATGAGGGTGAGTAATTAATGACAGAATTTTCATTTTTGGGTGAACTAACCCTTTAATCCAGAGTTTGCGATTAACTCTGAAGCGCGTGCACCTGAAAGTGACACGTGCACTTTCAATTCACTTCTCTTCTGAAGATTAAGACATTGTTATGAAAAATATAATAAAATTAAACGCATTTACAAGGCAGGAATAAACACTGCTTCTGCAGTGAAAGTTTGAGAAGGCAGCTGAAAGAAAATATCTGACTATATCAATGGATGTGAATCAAAGAAATAGGCCTAATAATTTATATAGGTTCACAAAGAGCTCAAATGAATACACGTAACCTTAATTTGTTTTAAAAACTTTATGTATTAATGCATGTATTATATTTATTTTAATTTAAAAGCAAAGTTTAATATTAATTGTTAATAATTATATGAATATTATATGAATTATACATAATTATAATAAATAATTAGCAGCAAAAGATGAGCAATTTTTTTTCTCTAAAATTCTTTCACTCTAAACTGCTTTAATTTGGAGCGAGAGATACAGGGGGAGTTTATTGCTTCGGATACATGTCACTTTACTCACAGCTGATTGGTCCAATTTGGGTTTGCGATCTCTAACCCAGAATAAAACCTGCTCCAGAGAAGGTTAGCCATGTAGCGTAAGTTACCATGGCCATGAAACCCGCTAAATACCAATCCACCTTCCTGAGCCCGAAAAACTAGAGTTTGCTCAAACTAATCTCAAACTTACCTGGGTAGCAACTGAAAACGATTTCATGCAACAGACCATTGGACTTTGGACTCAACTTATAGTATTGAATATACTGAAATGTATCCATCATGATAACTTCCCCATGTGACAGCTAGACCTAGTCCCCTCTAAGTGAAAATAACTAGAGATTTTTATTTTTCAGATATCAACCTTACCTTATTTTAGGATCAATGATTAGCTACATTTTCACATGACAACTTCAGTCAATGTATAGCTAACAGAGGTTCATAGGGAGCAAAGGTTTCACAAAGTTTTATTATGGAGGCATCAAAACATGTTAAATTTTTAAATAATAATTTAAAAATAATTTTATGGCTTTCATTTTTGCTTCTGATTTATGTACATTGAATGAAGAAATGAAACAAATGCAATCATGGAAAAACAAGCTTCAGTTGAAATGTTGAAAACGTAGAAAGTTTTATGGCATCTATTCTTCATGCATTATAATGAAAGGAGAAGTGAAACTTACTAAATCAAATCAATGCGCCCCATTTCCTCGTTCCCGTTAGAATCACTGTTCTTGTCATTATAAATGTTTCCAATGAATGGTATACCACAAAATAATCAAAGAAAATGAAGTCTATACTGCATGTTAAAATGAGACTACCTTGTCTCTCGAAAAGAAACCCAAACTAAAGTTACTTTCACAAACAAATGAAGCAGAAACCACAAACAGGAAGTACATTGTGAAATCTACTTTCATGTTGAACTTGCCACTGCACTTACAGCACATCATCAGCTAAAAATCACGTTGCCCTTTATACTTAAACATTTTATATGGAGTAATCTAGACTTTCTTATTGACTTTGTCCTGGTAATCCTTTGTTTTTAAAAGCTTAAGTAACTGGTACTTCTATAGCAGAACACAACATTTCTTACAAACTCTCCAAAATCCTTTTAGATCGAATCAAAACAGATACCATAGATACGTCAAAGTTATTGCACTGACATAATAATTGTAAGTTTTAAAGAAAAACAGAAGTAAAACTATTATGATTATGGCACAATGAATGTAAAACAAAAAACAATCACAAAATACACTATATGTAAAGACATAACTTATGGTACTTACTTTTAAGTTACTTTATCTTTATCTTAACCGGTAAAAATGCTCTTCAGTCTGACACAGGAATGTGAAAACAGCTAGTCTCAGTCTGGGCGAGGCCAGACATGTTAAAGGGGGTGGGCCTTCGTAAAACAGGCTGGGCAAAGCGTAGAGTATGAAAACCACACCCCAAATTACCAGGGATGTGACTTATTAATCCATTTTTTTACAATGCATGAAAAAAAAAATAAAATGGCTCTTCCTTTTTATATCAAGTATGTCAGTATAAACATTAGGCGCATATGAATTAATGTTTAGAATTTTTTTTAACTATAAACATTTAGAAAATGTTTGTACTTACCTTTACATGTCCTCCTGCAATATTAGTCAGAAACAACAGAACTTCTGGTTAAAAATGGGGAAGAACTCATCATAAGTCTCTGTCAGTTCGTGTTAAAGGAATCACCCTGATTCATTGCTAGCCTTAGTTTCTTGCAGCAAAACATTGGGGATTTCCAATTTGGCTTTTTAAAGTATCAACTGATTGATATTTGCTTCGCCATTTTCAAATTCAGCTCCACAAACACACAAATCACTATTACAAGATAACATTGTGGACGGGACTGAAATGAATCATGTTTAACGTTTCATTTTGACAAGTGTTATGATATGATGCATCAATTTTTGAGCAAGTACATAACCAGCCAGTGTTCAAAACTATCTCTTTACCTTACCCCGCTTCACAACAGTAAGCTTGTAATAATGTTTTATAATAAAATTGGTACTGGTGGGTTTCCACGGGAAATTTGAGCATGTAGCTGTTTGTCTTTGCATCATTACATCACGTCTGTAAACAGATAGAATGAGTCCCAGCTAGTAGGCTATATGGCACGTGAGGATGCTGCAGGTGACGGATAATTTATGGCCTTTTCTCACAGCAGCTGGAATAATTAAACTTGTCATTTTGATGGCGGATTGTAATCCAGAAAGGTCCAAATGACAACCATCAGTGACAACTGCAGATTCACCCGTAGTCAAAAGAAAAAGACTTAGGACTGCGGAGTGGCTACAGAAACTGAAATCTACAGGTAACGCTAATACACACTAAATACACGTTTAGTGCAATGCTGATGTTGTTTAAGGCAGGAACACACCAAGCCGACGCCGACAAACTAGTGGCGACGAAAGCAGACTGCGGGGTTGGCTCACGTTGGCAGCGTCTGGGTCTAAAGTTGCCCTGACACACCAAACCGACGCTCGACAGCCGACGGCCAAGTAGCACGTCCGTTCTGCGCCTGCATAAGATGAAATGCCTTTCCGTACCAGCAGGTGGCAGTAGCTGAACAGCCAATCAGAATGCTCAGATGGCCCGATGGACCGACGAGCTCCGACACCGATTCAACATGTTGAATTGGCCGAAAAAAAGCAGACGAGGACCAACTTCAGCCGACGGTGCGGAACACACTGAGAAAACTTAGTCGGCCGACGAACAAAAACTGCCCGACGGCTGACCGTCGGCTTGGTGTGTTCCTGCCTTTACATTAACAATCTGAGAACAAAGTATAACAATAATGATCATTTGCACGGTTTGATGTGATCCAAGCTAAGTGATCGTTAGATTTAGTCACCATTGGCAGTGTAATTGTAATGTTTTTTTTCTCAGTTGGTCAGAACAAAAGTGGCAGATTTGTTACTTGCTACATTTTCCGGTGAAAATTCTTATTTTGGTCATACTTTCAAGACGTAAAATCTGTGATTCTGAAGTATAGTATCACAGATGTGGTGACTGACAGCAAACATTAGATTCATTCGCGCTGAGGAGCCGTGCCGATGCACAACCCACATAAAGATGATAATTCCGCAAATAACTGCAATTGCAGGGTTCAAACAGAGATGGCGACAAAGAGGCAAAACTTACGGACTGCAGCTTTAATCATTCTTTTAACTAAATAAATAAAGTTATAGTGTGATAAGACGTTTATTATAATTATTATTGTTTATTAAATAATTTTATACATCTGTTTTGAAAAGGACTGACTTTTGATTGGGTGCGCCACAATTCAAAGTGGGTGGGCCCATGCCCACCTGTAGCTTCGCCACTGGCGGGTGGATAGTGCCACAGATAACCTGAAGGAGATAGTTGTGTACTTTTACATGAGAGGAGAGTACATCGCCACCTAGGGCTATCGCGGTAAAGGAATTTCCCTTGCTGTGATTTTGAGTGTCTCAATATGGCGATATTATTGCCATTTTTTTTTTTGGCTATATAAATAAGTGTTACAGTGTGGTCCGCAGCCATGAAGATGATGGAGATTCAAAAGCAAAGCAGGCTTTTTTAATAATCCAAACACTCTGAATGAACAAGAAGGAGAACAATGGCGGACCGCAGTCCAGTTCCAGACTCCGGCTTGGTTCCACCTGGACCGCAAGACATAATTGAACCATTTTACAGATTCTGCAGATTATGCAGATGATGCCAAAGAAAAATCACATCTTCTCACGGTACAAATTCCATGAGAAAGTGCAAGCGGATGGAGAGAGTTTTGATAATTTTGTCACAGAACTGAAATTGGTGGTCAAAGATGGCAGATATGCCAACACAGCAAAAGTAAAGGAGCAATTGCTAAACTATGGGCTGGACTTAATGCTAGAAAGTGCTGTAGACATAGCACGATCTCACGAAATAGCACAGGGACAGCTAAAATCTATGACCGGACCGCACAGTGTAATTCATATGCCGCAGGTTGCGCATGCATGTTCACACAAGGCATTAAACAAGACCGTAAAAAAACTTCCATCAAACCCAAAAGATATGCCATGAAATCCACAACGTGTGGACGATGGGAAAAGGAGAAATGCCCAACCATTGGAAGGTGCGGTAAACCAAAGGCTTGCAAAACGCAACAAAAAACTGAGGAGACAAAGGAGAACTGTGGTAAATGAATGTGGTAAATGAACAGGCTTTTGCCAAAATTGAGGAAGGCTCAAAACCACACAAAATTATATTTAAATTAGACACTGAGGTGTAAGTAACAAAATCAGATAAATCATCAGAATCAGTCAACTAAGCCCAGCAACAAGAAAGCTGTCAAGATACGGCTGTCATGGCGGTGTGTAGGCAGACTGAAGAAGCAGGCAGATGATGAAATATAAACACAAACTTTAATAATAATCCACAGATAATCCCCATACAGGCAGGAAACACACCTTAACACCGTGTCCTAACCAGACGCAATGCGATAAGATTCCAGTGACAAGCAATTTGTCTGTCCACACCAGACGTGACTACGAGATGCGACTAATGCCGCGTTCATGCAGGCAACCCGTAACCCGTGTTTTTCCAACCTTCTACCCGTGAAAGTGCACTGGAACAGCAGTCAAACCCGTGACTTCCCACCCGTGAACTCGTACTAGATCGATGTACTCCCAGTTCCGCGCTCTGACGTCACATAGCCCGCGAAACAAGGATGGCAGCCCCTACGGATGCGGTGTTTATGCAAGTGCACGGTAAAATAACGTAAAATAAAAGGTATAACAGCTTCTATTGCCTTATGCGCCATTTTTCCTCCTCCGTTTCCCTCAAATAAGCAAGGAGTAAGCACCTTTGGCGATAGAAATAACTGTAAATGAGCATAAGCCCCGTACGGTCAGCCATGCTGGTTTGTTTACACTCAGGCAGTTTGGCGTGACTTGCCTGGAACGCTACAAAGTCGTGAGTCGTGGTTTGAAGTCGTGACTTACAGGCTCAAAAACCTGCCTGGAACGCAGCATAAATCAATCAAAAAGCCAATCAGTAGTGCATGTGGGCGGCCCCTCATGGAAGTGCACTGCACCAGAAATTAATCTTGATGGCACTCGCAAGGAAATTGATAAGTACATAATCAAATTCACAAATATTACACCAATATTTGTGAATCAAAATGGTGTAATATTTGTGAATCAAATTCCGTAATCATTTGTTTCCTGTACCTAGGTCAATACAAAATGAACGAATCGCTCTCTGAGACAACTCGTTCCCGAGTCATATTAAAGATTCGTTCGTTCACGATTGACCCATGACTAAAATCAACGGCGTGTTTACCTTGGTGGATTTGGGTGCGAAATTTTAAACAAGGAGTTTGGGATTAATAGAACAACATGAAATTTTATACCATAGATTTGAAACGCGCTAAATAGTTTCTCACATTTAGCCTAGCTACTCATACTACTAGTACTATATTTGGATTTTGATAATAGGCTATTTAAGGACCGAAATGTAATGCCTTTTGATGATTGAAAATCTTCTTTAGGTTTGTGAGTAACAGATTTATTTTGTTTTACCGATATGGATAAAGTCAGCACAGAAATAGATGATGTAAAGGAGTTTAATTTCTATATAATTTCCTTTGTATTAACTGTAACTTTACCATGAACTCCATTAACTCGGATCAACACAGCCAGGCGCGCACACAATGGAGTTGATTATTAAAACTGGAATTACTCTACTAGTTACATACTATACAAAGGCACGTGTATATGTAACCCGCCCTCTCTCTGAGCCTCTGAAGGAATTTGATCACACTCTTTCCTCATTAAACTGAACTGGAATCGTCGCCTTAGATGGTGTCGTTGAGCTTCTAGAAAACAGGTAGACTACCGGGAAACACAAACGGACAAAGGATTTGCTCGTGGTCACGTATGTCTCATGAATAAGTGAATATTGTGGGACGATGAAGCGTGCAGGTGAGAGTTTATTTATTTATTCATACTAAGTCACAACTACAACCATTTTATTAATAGGCTACAGTAAGCTGATGTTAACTTTTTAATTCAAGTTGTATCATTTAAAAGACAAATTGTGTAAAAATATATCTAAGTCACCACTGGAAAGTTTCGTTTATTTTATGCTTGGTTAAACTGACTTTTTGAAGGCAAAAGCAAAGAGAAACTGACTAGTCACACGGATAAGGTGTCAAAATATTTCTGTAACAAATGAGTTTTCTCTATAAGTGGTTTGTTTGAGTTCAAGCACCTACCTTGAACTGAATTGAAATGAATTGAAATATTCACTGGATTAAATAGTCTGACAGCTAGTCCTTGTATATTAAATGTGTCTTTTGTTTGTTAATTTAACAAAGTTAAATAGTGGAATATGCTATATAAGTCTTGCTGAATTCCATTACAGCTAGGGACTTTCCATGTAGCCTACAGTACATTCCTTCAATGTAGTTATGAATGTAGAAACTGAAAATGACAGCACCTTAAAGGTTGTTAAAATAGTTTTTATAATCTATCAAGTCCTTATCCTTTCTGTTTTAGGTTCTGACAGACCCCAAGCCTAATGTTTCATGTTTCAAAAAATACATCAACAATAATAATGATAATAATGACAATGACACTTAATGACTTTTCCCTATTTTTAAAAGTTAAATATTTAGATATAATATTACTAACAAAAGTTCTGAAAATGTTACATTACGTTTCAGGTAAAAAAGAAAAAAAAAACATGAATTTTCTATTGTTTTGCATTGCTGTCTACTGTATTTTTGTAGTTTGTTTTTGTGGTTCTTGTCATGATTATTCTCCTGGATAAAAATCATCTTTCTGAGAAAGTACGTTGTGAAACATGTTAAATCTTTTATTAGATTATAATTCAGAAAAAAATATTTTATTATTATTATTATGATGGTAGGATATTTAAAAAGTACAATTACACAAACAGCAAAATGTGTCTTAAGCCCGGGATACACTGCACGATTTTTGGCTGTACCAGACAAAAGATTGCCATTGTGAAACAATCGTGGCGATTTCTGTGATTGTGGCTCTTAATCGGTGGTCCTATGTCATACAGTGAGAGAGGTTCAAAGACGGCAGTTTTCCCAGTCTTGCGACCAAAGATAGCCTACGATAATTTTCTGACAGTCAGAAATTCAGCATGATCAACGCACAGTGTGTTTGCTGCTACGACCTACGTCTATTGACCAGTGACCAGCCAATAAAAATGCGACATGAAATCAACGAGACATTGCGCTAAAACTTAAAACTGCTTATCTCAAGCTCTTTTCACCTTCTTCTTTTGCCGCTTCCTTTTTTTTTCAGCACACATAAAAACTACAACTGTCAAAGTGTGATTCAACATGGTGTTTTGTTAACCACTAGCGCATGCTGATGACGTTTTATTCTTCTATAGAAACTTGCATCGTAGCCTACGAGTCAATAGGTGTCATCATCGTACAGTCTACATGCATGTCGTACCCAAGTTTAATAGATCCATGTCGCACAGTGTGCTTTGTAATGATCTTATAGGATTGCTAAAATCGTGCAGTGTATCCCAGGCTTTAGGGACAAAATTTGGTTTAATGGTCAAAGCAAACTAATTGTGTTTCAGCCAGAGTGTTCTTTTCTTGTTTTTATGTCTCCATGTACTTTTTTTTTCTCAGCGGGTGATCAGAAACCACCTTTGGCTCCAAAACCAAAGGTTCTCCCAGCACCAGTGCAAACAGAACGTCCACCTGCTTCCAAGTTGTGTGTTTACCAACATACCTCACCAGCTGTTAAAAGTAAAGTTAAGCCTGATGTAGCACCAAAACCATGCCTTTTCAAACCTCCCCCTCCTTACGATTCAAAACATCTCACATCCGAGGAGGGCCATCAACCTATTTTACAACAAAAGTCTGACATCACAAAGAACGTTGGTGTTCTAAATTTCAGAAATGGAATGCACACTGGGAACAACAAGCCAGAGTGGGATTACATAATTCCAATTTGTGTATGCAATGACCGAAATTGTGCTGATTGCTCACCGAAGGAAAACAACCAAAATGTTAATCAACATGGGAACAGCCTCGATCCGTGTAAACCAGGAAATGCCAAAAGTCCCAAAAAGAGTTCATCCAAATCTCCGCCGAGAACACCAGAGGAAGAAAAGCATTTGGTGACACCTACTTTGTCAAAGTGCATCTCTGGACACACCTCGTCCAATAATAATCATTTCGATCCAACTGAAAAACCTCAGAGAACATCCCAGATCCAGAACAAGGAGCCTTTGAAGGCACATCAGAGTGGTTCTGAGATGCAAGCGACCAGGAAACACCAAAAGAACATTGTCTCTAGTGTTAATTCATCTGTTGATAGTGGTCAAACACCAGAGTCTATAAAATGTCAGCAAACTGCAAGTAGTGTGCAGTGTAGTCCATCCTCTACTAAGCCTCTTAAGAAAGCACCACCAGTAGCCTTACCACGCAAAAAAAAGACGGCACAACCCAACGTTATCCATCAGGAGTCAGCGGGCCTTACCAAGACAGAGTTTACTGTCTTACCTGTTGATGTAAACAATCCAGATCCATTATGGAGAGAAAGTCCTAATGAGATGAACATCAATGCTGTAAGACATTCTAGAGAGAACAAAGATCCTCAGGCCATAAGGAGCTTTAAAGGTACCCAGTGTAACAGCCAAGGCACCCCAGCACCTGTCCCACAACAGAGGATCCCTAAGCTGCAGCAAAATAAAAAGCAAGTTGGTGTACAGGTGACTGAGAAGAAAGTACAAAATCTGAATGTATCTCCTGAGGTATCAAGCAATACCCATCTGAAGAAGTCATCCCAGAAACCTCAACCTGATGCCCGTAGGCACGATAACATTGGGTCTACAGAACCTTCAGGAGATAGACTCCCTAAAAAGACTCTGTCATTCAAAAGTCCACTGAGAAATGATGGTCACATTGACGTAAAAAATCCTGAAGGACATCCCCCTCTCACATTTGAAGGACAAATTGTCAATCAGAACCAAGCAAGTGATGTGCCAAACAAGAAGACCAGCTTGACTCTCAAGCCTAAATCAAAGTCCTTATCCTCAGCAGATATACGTAAACCTGATGGCCTCAAGAAGACCTCAAGAAGACCTGATGGCCGTAGGCACGATAACATTGGGTCTACAGAACCTTCAGCAGATAGACTCCCTAAAAAGACTCTGGCATTCAAAAGTCCACTGAGAAATGATGGTCACATTGACGCAACAAATCCTGAAGGACATCCCCCTCTCACATTTGAAGGACAAATTGTCAATCAGAACCAAGCAAGTGATGTGCCAAACAAGAAGACCGGCTTGACTCTCAACCCTAAATCAAAGTCCTTATCCTCAGCAGATATACGTAAACCTGATGGCCTCAAAAAGACCTCCTTTCTAAGGATCATGGACCTTGACCCTGTCAAAAAGGTTCCTAAGTTATCTGTCAAGAGTGGGCACTCCCTTGACCTCACTCCAGTTATGAATGAGCAGTCAGTGGATACAGAGGAAAGCCAGAATGAAATCTGCTCTCATAAACTGGCGTCACTGCACAGTGGTCACTTCGATGGGAATATACTAGGAGTTGAGCAGAGTGTAGATGAAGATCTTGCAAAACATCTAGAGAATGCTGGTGAATCTATACATGCATATGAAGATATTCCAGAATATGAAAACCTGCCTCCTTTTAGCACTGCAAAGGCACAGGATGCCAATGATAACCAAAATCAGTCAACTATGTATGAGGATGATGGTATTTATGAAATTCCAGATGTGTTCCCTGAACAATGTGCAGACACCAAAAAACAGCAGTTTCTTAAAAGGTAAAATTTTAGGCAATACAGATAAACCAATAACTATTTTCATATTATAAATGGCCAAGCTATCCTAGGTGCATATGACTATCATCTTTCAGATGAACACAATCGTAGTTGTATTAAAAAAAATATCCCGGCTCTTTCAAGCTTTAATGGGAGAAAAGGGGGCGTGAGATTTTGAAGCCCAAATAAGTGCATCCACACGGAAGCGCAGAGTATAGAGCAAACAAAACACCCGTCACGGATTAGAAGTCTAAAATGAGAATTTTTAAAGAGAAATGTTGAAGGATTTTGATATAAGAGAAGAGGAGCTCGAGTTTGTTGCCCATCCCTATTCGTTTGAACCGCAAGAGGCATCTAAGCTTACGCTACTCCTACATCCTACGTTATACATCGCGTCAGAAGTTACTCTTTTGGTGTGTCAATTTGCGTAGACTATCTGACGAAAGCTAGTTATTATAGTTTATAGTTTTTAATATGGATATTTTTCTTACAAAAACCCATTGATTTGCTTCAGAAGGTCTTTATTAACCCCCTGGAGCCGTATGGATTACTTTAATGATGAATGGATGCACTTTTTTGGGCTTCCAAATCTCACGCCACCTTCACTACCATTATCAAGCTTGGAAGAGCCAGGATATTTTTTAATATAACTCTGATTGTGTTCATCTGAAAGAAGAAAGTCATATACACCTAGGATGGCTTGAGGGTAAGTAAATCATGGGATAATTTTTATTTTTGGGTGAACTATCCCTTTAAGTCAATGTTATAATGCTTAAATGAAGGCATACTGTACATCAGGTCTTCTCAACTCGAGAACCACTTTCCTGCAGAGTTTCGCTTTAAGTTAATAAAGGTCTTCAGAATAACTAGAAAGTTACAGACAGGTGAGTTTAATCAAGGTTAGGGCTAAAGCAGGAAAGTGGACCCCGAGGGCCACAGTTGAGAACCCCTGCTGTATGTTTTAAATATAATATAGATAACTTAATTTTGACATGAATAATTAATGAGAAAGTTGAATAGTTGAGATGAGTAAATTTCATTCCTGAATTTGACTTGAAGTAGCAAAATGAATAACGGAATTTGATTTGCAAAATGAAGAATTTCAATTCAAATTTGAATTTAAGTAGAAATTAATAGAACTTCAAACTAATTGAAAATAACTGTCATATTTACCTAGAAAAGCATCGTTTTTAGTGAAGGCTTTGAAGTTTTAGAAAAAAAAGTAAAAATCCTTGATAAAATAAATCAATACCAATAATAATAAAAAAAAATCCCCTAGTCTTGGTTTAAAATATACATTGGCCCTAAAAGGTATTTGGACACTTAAAAATTTATGAATGTTTTTAGATACAGTGCATCCGGAAAGTATTCTCAGCACTTCACTTTTTCCACATTTTGTTATGTTACAGCCTTATTCCAAAATGGATTAAATTCATTATTTTCCTTAAAATTCTACAAATAATACCCCATAATGACAACGTGAAAGAAGTTTGTTTGAAATCTTTGCGAATTTATTAAAAATAAAAAACGAAAAAATCATATGTACATAAGTATTCACAGCCTTTGCTCAGTACTTTGTTGAAGCATCTTTGGCACCAATTAGAGCCTCAAGTCTTTTTGAGTATGATGCTACAAGCTTGGCACACCTATTTTTGGGCCGTTTCTCCCATTCTTCTTTGCAGGACCTCTCAAGCTCCATCAGGTTGGATGGGGAGCGTCGGTGCACAGCCATTTTCAGATCTCTCCAGAGATGTTCAATCGGGTTCAAGTCTGGGCTCTGGCTGGGCCACTCAAGGACATTCACAGAGTTGTCCCATAGCCACTCCTTTGTTATCTTGGCTGTGTGCTTAGGGTCGTTGAACCGTCGCCCCAGTCTGAGGTCCAGAGCGCTCTGGAGCAGGTTTTCATCAAGGATGTCTCTGTACATTGCTGCATTCATCTTTCCCTCGATCCTGACTAGTCCCCAGTTCCTGCCACTGAAAAACATTCCCACAGCATGATGCTGCCACCACCATGCTTCACTGTAGGGATGGTATTGGCCAGGTGATGAGCGGTGCCTGGTTTCCTCCAGACATGACGCTTGCTATTCAGGCCAAAGTGTTCAATCTTTGTTTCATCAGACCAGAGAATTTTGTTTCTCATGGTCTGAGAGTCCTTCAGGTGCCTTTTGGCAAACTCCAGGCGGGCTGTCCTGTGCCTTTTACTGAGGAGTGACTTCCGTCTGGCCATTCTACCATACAGGCCTGATTGGTGGAGTGCTGCAGAGATGGTTGTTCTTCTGGAAGGTTCTCCTCTCTCCACAGAGAAGTGCTGGAGCTCTGTCAGAGTGACCATCGGGTTCTTGGTCACCTTCCTGACTAAGGCCCTTCTCCCCTGATCGCTCAGTTTGGCCGGGCGGCCCACTCTAGGAAGAGTCCTGGGCTGGATTTCCCGAGAACTCTACGTCGTTCTTAAATTATACCTTAAGCTGTACCTTAACGTTAATACGTGTTTCCCGAAACGCTCTTAGTTAAGTATACCTTCTGTAAGTCATTCGTTTATAAGGATGGTCTGGACCACTCTTAGGTATACCTTATCACTACTGACAGTCTATACAATATAATTCTGAGGTTGTAATACACCCAGTGTTCAATTAGGGGGGCTCAGCTAGAATATAGAGCTCTCAGAACATAGATATAGATTTAGTTTGCAATTTGAATTATTTTTATAAGATCCCATGAGTCCTGATAAATGCAATTTCTACTTCTGAAGTGCTTCTTTTATAAAGACCACCGCTTTCTCACATAACACAGTGAAGCAGCCCTGCATAGAGGGAATTATCGATTCTCGAGCCATCGATATCAACCAATTCAGCACCACCGCCATGGACAACACCTGGTAACGTCGCACTTAAGAAAGGTTGATTCTAAGGTATATAGTTCGGGGAACACGCCTAGAAAAGGTATATCTTCAGTTAAGGTATACCTTTAGAGTCTTCGCCAGCCCTGGTGGTTCCAAATTTCTTCAATTTACGGATGATGGAGGCCAATGTGCTCATTGGGACCTTCAATGCTGCAGAAATTTTCCTCTACCCTTCCCCAGATCTGTGCCTCGATACAATCCTGTCTCGGAGGTCTACAGACAATTCCTTGGACTTCATGGCTTGGTTTGTGCTCTGACATGCACTGTTAACTGTGGGACCTTATATAGACAGGTGTGTGCCTTTCCAAATCATGTCCAATCAACTGAATTTACCACAGGTAAATTCCATTCAAATTGTAGAAACATCTGAAGGATGATCAGTGGAAACAGGATGCACTTGAGCTCAGTTTTGAGTGTCATGGCAAAGGCTGTGAATACTTATGTACATGTGATTTTAAAAAAAAAAAAAATCTTTTTTATTTTTATTAAATTTGCAAAGATTCTAAACAAACTTCATGTTATCATTATGGGGTATTGTTTGTAGAATTTTGAGGAAAATAATGAATTTAATCCATTTTGGAATAAGGCTGTAACATAACAAAATGAGGAAAAAGTGAAGCGCTGTGAATACTTTCCGATGCACTGTAATTAACTTAGATAACACACATCAACAATATCAAAAACAAACAGATTTCACAGGAAATGAGCCAAGGTTATTTTTCTTACATGCATTCTAATTTGATTTGGGACTGTTTTCTTGTTTTCAATGCAATAATTAGATACTTCCTGGCTAATAGCACCAACAAAACATTAGGTCGATACAAAGTGAAGAAGTTTAGTTTGTTTATATGACACACCCAGTTAACATGGAATTTAAAGAATGGTTACCAGCATTCTAAACAGGTGTTCCTGAGTCATTTTACATTTGACCGACATCTCATTCATAGTACAGATTCTGAGACATTACTATTGACTCTTCTGCTTCTGTAGCTATTATGGCAGGAAGAACAGAAATTTGGTGTTTTTGGGATGAGACACCCCTTCTGTTCCACTCGCATGCTTTTAAAATCTGGGAGGCATTTTGATTTCTTTTCAGAAATGTGTTGGAAGAAGTGCAAGAATTGGAGGAGATGCATTCGGAAGAAGATGAACGTAGCTCAGAAGAGAACGATAACACCATCAATAAAGAAAAACAGGTACTGTATCAACATTAAAAGGATGTTAAGAAATATTTAGGGTGTTTTCACAATTGGTCCTTTTCAGGGGTCTCAGCACGGTTTGGACCCATATGTGAACACTCCAAATGATCTGGGACCCTTTTAAAGCGAACCGAACCGAGACCATCTCGGAAGGTGTCCGAGTGTGGTTCACTCTCAGCTAATGCTACGATTCTCTAAAAATGTACATTGTGAAATCGCTCCAGGATCACATAATTGTTCCATTTGTAAATTCTGATTTATTTTGGTCATTAGATGGCTGCTTCTGCTGGCAGATCTCTACAAATTATTCATTCACAACAAACACTTGTCTATTGTCATTCCAACCACTTCCAATCTCTGTGAGAGAGACACAACTGTGTGAACGCCTTGTTTATATTTTTGTGTTAAACCCACAAGATATTTAATTATGTTATTAAACTACTGCATGTAATGCTTAAAATAATGTATGTTCAATTAGGGTTGTCAAAAATACTGACTTCGGTACCAAGTCGGTACTGAAATTTTAAAAATGTGATGATACCAGCATTTCCCCTAGCATTTTGAGCAGCATTTCCCTCTGATTGGCCATTGTGTTCACGCACTCAACAGATATGTCTGTGATTGGCTACAATGATCAACGCTTCAAAAACATGTTGTAAATAGACATCTTTGACGCTCTTCATCGAACGCTTACACAAATACACACAGGAGCGTTTGAAAGCAGGCATCTATCAGCGGATATATTAGGGAACCGCTGATAGACGCATGCTTTCAAACGCTCCTATGTGTATCTGTTGAGCGCGTGAACACAATGGCCAATCAGAGGTGTTTAAGAATCTGCTCAACAGCGCTCAAAACGCTAGGGGGAAATGAGTTTGGTTCTTTTAAAGAGGACTCAAGTGTGAAAGCACCCTAAATGTAATGAAATCTTATAACATTTTATAAGATATAACACTGTTTTGTTCCTAAAAGATAAATGTTATATATTCATAGAAATATTACAGAACAGCATAAGCAATAAATACTTTCTATATAGTTTGCTTAATTAACTAAAGCTAAATATTTATTTTTGATGATATTTACATTTTTTTTCTAGACTGAAGCGAAGAAGACCAATGTTGAGCACATTGTAAATGAAATCTTGTCTTCTGAGAAAATGTAAGTCTGTTTTATCCAGTCAGACCTTCTAAAAGGAACATTAAAAAAGGAAAAATCTGTATTATTTACTCACCACAATGTCATTCATAACATGTATGACATGATTTTTACTGTGGAACATAGGAGTATAATTTTGAAGAATCTTTACACAGCTCTTTTCCTTCCAGCCCTTTTGTTCATATCACATGTGTCAAGTTTTGTGATATGTGGATGTTACTGTCTGGAAAAGAGTTTAATCAAAATCTATTTTTGTGTTCCACTGAATAAAGAAAGTCATGTTTTGGATCTTCATGTTTGCATAAATTATTCCTCTTTTAATAAATGTATTATTTCTCTTAATTATACTTTTTCTCTTTATTTATTTACAGATTTGTGCAAGTACTGAAGCTCCTTCATGTAGTAAGTGTTTACTATAACATGTTGAACTGATTTAGGTGCAGTCACATTAGGTAGGAAACATTACATAAAAGCTCTGCTTTTTTTTTTTTTACCCGTTTCATGAAATGTGAGTTAATCAGTCACATGGGTTCTTTTCTAAATCTGCTTTTTTTGTTTCATCTGCTTCTTTCTTTATTATTGAAATCACACTTGCATTCTGTGTTGGGAGTCTGTTAAATTCACTGCATCAGTGTTTTGTTGGAATTTTTTAAATCAAAGGGCAATTCAGTAGCTTCAGTGTGGGCTGTGTGGCAGTGACGTTTAGTGGTAGTAAAGCTCTTATATAGGGATGTATGAGTGCTGAAGCAGTGGGGGAGCTGTGCTTAATCAATGGTGTCATGAATTCACACACCATTGTGTGATGTAATACAAAATCTTGAAACAGAAGATGCTACCTTCTCATTCCCTGCATTGTTGGGCACTTTTCATGACACTGACTCTATACATGCTCCCAAGGTGAAAATCGTTCAAGTATTTCACCTGACGTTAACACTGTTGGGCACCTGTGGGGGAGTTGAGTAACACTACCCATCAAACTTCAGGGCACTCAAGGATGTCATCCTCCAGGAGTTAAAGGGATAGTTCACCCAAAAATTTAAAATTATCCCATGATGTACTCACCCTCAAGCCATCCTAGGTGTATATGACTCTTCTTTCAGATGAATACAGTCGGAGAAATATTTAAAGATACCCATGCTCTTCCAAGCTTTATAATGGTAGTGAAGGGGGGCCAGATTTTGAACCCCAAAAAATTCATTCATCCATCATAAAAATAATCCATACAGCTCCAGGGGGTTAATAAAGGCCTTTTGAAGCGAAGCGATGGGTTTTTGTAAGAAAATACCCATATTTAAAACTTTATAAATTCAAATAACTAGCTTCCGGCAGATGACTGTACGCATACTGCGCAAGTTGACTTGCACCAAATGAGCAACCCCCTGATGCGATGTATGACATAGATGTAGGAGTATTGTAAGTTTAGACGCCTCTTGTGGTTCAAACAAATAGGGCTGGGCAACAAACTCAGGCTCCTCTTCTTTTATATCAAAATCCTCCGACAATTCTCTTTAAAAAATCTCGTTTTAGACTTGTAATTCATGACTGGTGTTTTGTTTTGATCTATCCTCTGCGCTTCCGCGTTCGTCATTACGTCATGCGTCGGGTCAGGGGTTACTCTTCCGTCGCAAATCGATGCGTACGGCCATCTGCCAGTAGCTAGTTATAGTTAATAAAGTTTTAAATATGGATATTTTTTTTACAAAAACCCATTGCTTCTCTTCAGAAGGCCTTTATTAACCCCTGGAGCTGTATGGATTATTTTTATGATGGATGGATGCATTTTTTTGTCTTCAAAATGTGGCCCCCTTCACTCCCATTATAAAGCCTGGAAGAGCCAGGATATTTTTAAATATATCTCCGATTGTGTTCGTCTGAAAGAAGGTAGTCATATACACCTAGGATGGCTTGAGGGTGAGTAAATCATGGGATAATTTTCATTTTTTGGGTGAACTAACCCTTTAAACAGAATAGTTGTGAAAATTTGAAAAAGTCATGGACTATTAAAGGATTAGTTCACTTTCATATAAAATTTTCCTGATAATTTACTCACCCCCATGTCATCCAAGATGTCCATGTCTTTCTTTCTTCAGTCGAAAAGAAATTAAGGTTTTTGATGAAAACATTCCAGGATTATTCTCCTTATAATGGACTTCAATGGCCTTCAAACGGTTGAAGGTCAAAATTATAGTTTTAGTGCAGCTTCAAAGGGCTTTAAACGATACCTGACGAGGAATAAGGGTCTTATCTAGCGAAACGATCGGTCATTTTCGAAAAAAGGCGATCATATGTTTATATAAAGCATATACATTTACATTTTTTTCCGAAAATGACCGATCGTTTCGCTAGATAAGACCCTTATTCCTCGTCTGGTATCGTTTAAATTTATATGAAAGTGAACTAATCCTTTAATAGTTTATGGCTTTAGTTTTTCAGGGCCATTTCCACTCAAATCTGTGTAAATAAACCAAGTTTAGGCATTGTATCCATAAACAAAGAGCTCACCCTCATGTCGTTCTGAACCCGTATGAATTTGATGAATTCTTCTGGTGTGGAACACAAAAGGGCAATTTGTGAAGAATATTCTGGCCGTATATATTAAAACTAAATGTAAACTGGGTCTGTCAAGCTCCAAAATGAACCAAAGCATCATAAAAGTATCATAAAACTAGTCCATATGATTTGTAGGACTTTCAGCAAACAACTATTTAAATTTTGTTTTGATCAAAGATCAAGGCCTTGGAAAACTTGGAATATTCTGAACAAGTCTTTTGAACAACTATCATGGTGTTTTTACGGTGACTTTGGCCATTATCAGTGCTTCTGTTGTTACTGAAGGTAAAATGTCATTATAGTGACTCCTTAAATAATGATTTACTTTTCTATAGTTTAATCGCACTTCCCTAAACCTTACAGGATTTTCGTGAAGCGGTACTGAAGGCCTCATGTCAGGCGGGAAAAGCCGTAATCGATGAGCGAGTCGTGAACCAGATCTTGTGCTCTTTGCCTCAGCTGTACGAGCTAAACTGCAACCTGTTGAAAGAGCTGGAAGAACGGGTTGCTCACTGGTAATGCAACTGCACCAACATCAACAAATACTAGAAAGCAACAATCCTGCATGCCTTCTTATTTATATTTAAAGGGTTAGTTCACCCAAAAATGAAAATTATCCCATAATTTACTCACCCTCAAGCCATCTTAGGTGTATATGACTTTCTTCTTTCAGTCAAACACAATCAGAGTTATATTAAAAAATATTCTGGCTCTTCAAGCTTTATAATGGGAGTGAACAGTAACCGAGATTTTGAAGCCCAAAAAAGCACATCCATCCATCATAAAAGTAATCCATTATGGCTCCAGGGGGTTAATAAAGGCCTTCTGAAGCAAAGTGATGTGTTTTTGTAAGAAAAATATCCATATTTAAAACTTTATAGACTATAATCACTGGCTTCCGGTAACGTCCGTCCGCGCGTTCACGAGAGAGTCGAGTTCTGGCGTATGACGTAGGATGTCGGAGTAGCGTAAGCTTAGGTGAGAGTAGACGCCTCTCACGCTTCAAACAAATAGGGCTGGGCAACAAACTCAAGCTCCTCTGACATTTCTCTTTAAAAATTCTCATTTTAGACTTCTAATTCATGACCGGTGTTGTTTTGCTCTATGCTCTGCACTTCCGCGTTCGTCAATACGTCATGCGTCGGGTCAAAGTTCACTCTTCCGCCAGAATCGACTTGCGTACAGATGCAGGTGATTCTAGTTTATAATTATAAGTATGGGTATTTTTCTTATAAAAACGCATCGATTCACTTCAGAAGGCCTTTATTAACCCCCTGGAGCTGTGTGGATTACTTTTATGATTGAAGGATGTCCTTTTTTGGCTTCAAAATCTGTTATTCACTCCCATTATAAAGTTGGGAAGAGCCAGAATATTTTTAAATATATCTCTGATTGTGTTTGACTGAAAGAAGAAAGTCATACACCTAGGATGGCTTGAGGGTGAGTAAATTATGGGATAATTTTCATTTTCAGGTGAACTAATCCTTTAAACAATGAGAAGTCAGCCTTACCGTAGCTACAGTGAATTTGTAGGTCTGCCATGATTTCATAGAAAATGTCACTGTAGAAACTGTAGAAAACCATATCATGTTTGTTATAGCTAGGCTAGCAAAAGAAATCAGATAAATGGGTCAATGACATATAACAGTGGCATATAAAAGGAAAAAAATGTTTAAAACAAATGCGTCAAGTTCTTAGAAATGGGGAGGATGTGCTTCCTTCTGGGCCACTTCTCTAATCAGGGCCCTTGGAATCGTCCTAACCTTCCCCCACGTTACAGTGCTCATCATAGAACGTGTTTTCAAGTCTTTTTATTTATGAATTTCATTTTAATGTACTTTAAATAAATTAATAGAAGGGATAAAAAAAATGAGACCACATTTGGAAAAACATGAGTAAACATGAGTAAATGATGCCAGATAGTATTTTTATGTGAACTAGTCTATTTACAGAGGTTTCCTTGTTCAAACAGGAACAAGCATTGCGGTGTAGCGGATATATTTGTGAAGAAAGGACCTTATCTTAAAATGTACTCCACTTATATTCGTGAGTTCGACAAGAATGTGGCACTTCTTGAAGAGCATTGCCGGAAAAACCCAGCATTTGCCAAAGCTGTCAGAGAGTTTGAGGTAATAGAACCACTCCGACCTGTTTTACCATACCATAATACTCTTGTTGACAGCTTTTGTAGTGATGTAGTCTCTTGGGTGTTTTTTTTTACATTCTTAAAAACTACTGACAAAAATTCCCCTCAGGCCATCATCTGTTTTTCTTTCTCAATGATACAGAGCAATCCATGCTGCGCTAACCTTGCAGTGAAACATTACATGCTTAAACCTATCCAGAGGATTCCACAATATCAACTTCTCCTAACTGGTGAGTTTTTACACTTTAAAAAGATTTTATGAAGGAAATAGGAGTGCTTTCCCATACAAAAATCACTGCCACAATGCTAGGGTGTTACTACACAGTTGCTAAGGTGTTTTGACTGTGGCAGTGCAGTTTCTAGGATAATGTGGGTAGTTTCCAGGGTGTTGCTATGTGGTTGCTAAGGTGTACTGAGTGGTTTTTAGCACATTTTGGGGTTTTGGGCGGTTGCCACAGTGTTTTTATGTGGTGTTCCAAAGGGTTTTAGCTCAGTCCAGTTGTTAGAGTATAGTAGGTTGTTGCCAGGCTGTTGCTATGCAGTTGCTAGGGTGTTCTGAGTGGTTTTTGGCACATTGTGGTGTGGTTACTAGGGTGTTGGCTGGTTGTCATGCAGTATCCATGGTGATATGAGTGTTTAAGCACATTGCAGTGCAGTTACTAGGGTTTTGGGTGGTTGCCGGGGTGTTTTAATGTGGTGTTCCAAGAGGGTTTAGCTCATTGCAGTTGCTAGAGTATTGTAGGTGGTTGCCAGGGTGTTGATATGCAGTTGCTAAGGTGTACTGAGTGGTTTTTAGCACATTGTGGGGTTTTGGAGGGTTGCCACAGTGTTTTTATGTGGTGTTCCAAGGGTTTTTTAGGTCATTGCAGTTGCTAGAGTATTGTAGGTGGTTGCCAGGGTGTTGTTATGCAGTTGCTAAGGTGTACTGAGTGGTTTTTAGCACATTGTGGTGTGGTTGCTTGGGTGTTGGGCGGTTTTCATGCAGTATCCATGGTGATATGAGTGTTTAAGCACATTGCAGTACAGTTACTGTACTAGGGTTTTTGGTGGTTGCCAGGGTTTTTATGTGGTGTTCCAAGAGGGTTTAGCTCATTGCAATTGCTAGAGTATTGTAGGTGGTTGCCAGGGTGTTGCTATGCAGTTGCTAAGGTGTACTGAGTGGTTTTTAGCACATTGTGGTGTGGTTGCTAGGGTGTTGGGTGGTTGTCATGCTGAATCTAAGGTGATATGAGTGTTTAAGCACATTGCAGTGCAGTTTTGGGTGGTTGCCAGGGTGTTTTTATGCAGCGTTTCAAGAGGGGTTAGCTCATTGCTATGCAGTTTTTAAAGTGTTTTTTTTAGCACATTGAAGTGCAGTTGCCAGGGTGTTGCTTATCAAAAATATACAGAGCAACCAGTGTAGCCTGTAGATTCCCACAACAAATAACTTTTATTAATTGGTTCTTTTAATGAATACTTGAGGTACCAGTTTGAGTCTGAAACACTGCCCTGAATAATTTACATTATTAGCAGAGAGAGAATTTCCTTCATAAGCAAGCAAAATGGATATTATAACTGAAATGTATACCAAAATGAATCAGAATTCAATCAAATCGAATTGGAATTAAAATTGAAATGTAAATCAAAATCGAATCTGGTTTAGTGATATTATTATTATTATTATTATTATTATTAATTTTTTTTTTTTTTTTTTTTTTTGTGAAACGCAGATTTCCTAAGTAAGAGCAAGAGTAACAGTGATGCTTGACTTAACAAACACCACAAACAAGGACACACACACACACACACTTTCAGATGACCAGTTGTAAGATCCAAATATCTAAACACAAGGACATATTTTCAGAACATTTTTGTATGTCAGATATGTTGGCATTAATGCTTTTATTTTACTACAGCAAACACATAATCAGATTTAAAAAGCATAAATCTGATTTGTGTGCCATAGGCCACATGTTCCTGCATGTTTTGTGTAAGCTGTACAAGCTTAATGGTACAAAAATGTGAAAAATGTATTTATTAATGTTAATGCACTGATTACATAAGTTTTTACATAACTAAGGATTATTGTAGATTATTAGATTTACATTACAGTCGACTTCTATTAAATGGTTTGAAACTAAAGGCAGCATCATGGATAACAGTCAGCATTTGCAACACATGACAATATTTGCTGAGTAAAAGTTTGGATCAGATGCAAGCAGGATAATGGCCACTGAGCTTAGAATGGAAATTGGCTAAAAATGAGCTAGTGACATGGCTAAATGGCAACTTCTAATTGTTTATTATTAAAAAAAAAAAAAAAAAAAATATATATATAATATAAAATTGTATGCATTTCAAATATTTTTAAATTTCTCTCATATATATATTTAAATATTCATTTTTTTCCTCAGATTATTTGAACAATTTAGATGATGAATCCCCGGACTACAGAGATGCAGAAGGTGAAAATAAATGCTACCGAAATCTTCCATTATCAGTAGGGGTGTAACGGTACACAAACATGACGGTTCGGTACGTACTTCGGTATTGAAGTCACGGTTCGGTATGGGTTTGGTACAGCAGGGGGAGAAAACTAATCGTAAAATTGCTTCTTTTTTCTTCTTTTTTTATTAAGTGGTTTATTGAACAAATTGTCTCTCTTTTTAATTTTTTTTATTTTTTTTTTATTAATTTAACATTATCTTAAAGATAAAAAAAAATCTATCTCAGCTAATGCAGTAAACTATATACAGGGAGCCCTTTCTTACACATTACTATAAAATTAAAGGTTACAGTTAACAACAGAGACCAAATATAATGAATATATAAGCTAATATAGTGCATATATTTAGTGAAATGCTGCCCTCTAGAGTTCATTTCTCTAGTGAACTAACATGCTGTGGACACTAAATGACTTGCCTAAGGTAAATGTAATGCTACGTGAGATATTATTCTCAAGCTGTTTTATTGACGTCTTTCCGCGGTTGAAACACTAGTTGTGAGATTACACGTAAACATATCTATGCATAGATCCTCTGTTTTTCTTCTAATGCGCTTTTTCCTGTTGTTAGCAAACAGCGTTGCATTACCATGTGGATTAGAGTGTGGATTGCCTGTGACCGACTGTATTTGTCGTCTGACTGTATGCACCAAACTGTGACGCCCGTACTGTGACCGCTTAGAATGAATACATGTACCGTTACACCCCTAATTATGAGGCACACCTTTAAATCATCTAAATACATGCAGTACAACAAAAACTTGATCTGAATCTTCTATAATATGAAAAAATTACATCTTTATAAATCTTTACAGCTGCCCTAGTGATAGTGAAGGAGGTGGCTAATCATGCAAATGAATTCGTAAGACAAGAGGTAATTCAGAATCAATGTTTTACTTTCTAAAAGAACTGTAACTTTTTTTGGTAAGTCTTGAGAAATGCAAAGTTTTGTTTTCAAATAGGATAACTCCCAAAAGCTCTATGAGGTTCAGTGCCGCTTAATTGGGAATCACCTGCTTGTCCAACCAGGAAGGGTAGGTTAACAATAACAGTTCACTCTCATTGAACTATTAACAACAGTAAATGTTTTTGTAATATCAATGTTTGTATATTTCTTTAGGTTTTGTTAAAGGATGGGATCTTGATGAAGCTCTCCAGGAAAGGGATGCAGCCTCGAATGTTCTTCTTAGTAAGTGACAGTTGTCACACTTGTCATTCAATTTTATTAAAAATTACTCTACACTCTATTCAGTGGGTTGGGCTTCATTTTACCATAGGACTTAATTTGATCATAGATGTTAGGGTATGATAGTATTAGTGAATATAGAATATATCCACCTTATTTTTCAGGTAAGAGATGGCGCAGCCATTTGTAAATTTAATGTGTCTGGCTTCCGGTGTCATTCGCTTTCAGTTTTTTTTTTTTAGCTGAACAAAACAGCTTGTTATGCTGCTTGATATTAAAAACTGGTATTTCTTACCATATTATTTTAATGTATTGTCTTAATTACAAACACGCTAGTTTGTATCGCAAACACTTTGATATTCTTTTTGTTATTTTCCTATAGCGGCTAATAAATCAGAAGTCTCGCACATTCACAGAAAACACCTTACTTCCCCGTTGAAAAATAAGGTGCATAGAATACAGAAAAGAAAATCGAATCAAAAGCAGAACTTGTGTTTTTTCTATGTTGATTTTATGTGAACTTTTGCACAGGTACTTTTATTTTTATATATATATATATATATAATATATAAAACAACCCTCAAATATCTTTGTTAGTTTTTCTTGCTCTATAAAAACATATTTCTTTTTTATTTGAACAGTTAAACGATAGTCTTCTTTGTACCACGCCAGTAGCATCGGGCAATTTCAAACTGAACCACATACTGTCATTGGCTGAGATGAAGGTAAAATGTTTATTCTGAATTTATCATAGTAAAATGAAACCGTTATTTATTAGGTAACGCTTTATTTTAAGGTGATGTAGTTACTGAAGTTTCATGCACTTACTATAGTAATAACCAGGGGTGCACATAAGTGGTACGCATGCGCGGTAAAAATAAACGATGCGCACCAGAAAACATGGAGGGAAGCGCTTTTGAGTACCAACATTTTTGAGGACCGGTTCACAGGGACACGTTTACTTACTGGAGTAGGATTTTTCTCCATCTCTGGTAAGATAGCAATCATGATGATAAGTGTGTTCTTTAAGTATTAGGTGTGCAACGGATCGCAGTTAATCCGTGATCCGTATGGATAAGGTCCAACGGTTCGACACGCATGTGATTCACGGATTAACTGCTAAATTTAGTTTATCATTTGGACGTGTTTTGAAAAGTAGCGCAATGGAATGGAAAGACCCATTCTGTGTAATTAAAGTTGCGTTCATTAGTACTAAATTAGTGTAGGCTTCCGTCGCATTTACTTTCCAAATTGTCACTGGACAGTAGTGAAAATGTGAAAACGGTAGCATTTTATTTGAAGTATAAGATTAAAAACTCCCATATCATGGAGAGGCATATTATAAAATCGTCAGTATAAATATAGATATTAAGAATAGGCCTATCTATCTACAGTGCTGGTCAGAATTATTTGCCCCCTTGGTAAATGTGTTCAAAGATGGCTGTAAAAAAATAAATCTGCATAAATAAATCTGTTTATCCTTTTGATATTTTATTAAAAAAATTAGCAAAAATCTAACCTTTCATTGAAGTAAAAGAATTGAAAAGTGGGGGGAAAATGTTTGGAGAACACCTGACAAGAGATCAGAGATCATTCAGAATCTCTACAGATCCTTCAGATTCCCAGATCCATGTTGGTGCTTCTTGTCTTCAGATTTCTAAAGGGTTCAGGTCAGGAGACTGGGATGGCCATTGCAGAAGCTTGGTTATGTGCTCAGTGACCAAGAACGTTTGAAAAGTAACTGACACTACTGGAACTTCAAACGGGACCGGTTCTATGGTCAGATGAAACAAACAAACAAACAAAAAGAGCTTTTTGGCAGCAAACACTTAAGATGGGTTTGGTGCACACAGGGATAAAAAAGTACTGCATGTGTAAAATGAAATTCACTGCTGTTATCTTTAATGTTGTGGAACTAATTTTCTGCTGGAGTTCCTGGACATCTTGTTCAGATACATGGCATCATGGATTCAATCAAATACCAACTGATAAAAAATCAAAACCTGACCGCTTCTGCTAGAAATCCAATAATGGGCCATGTGTGGATCTTCCAACAGGACAGCGATCCAAAAACAAACATCTAAATCAAAACAAAAATGAGTCACTGAGCACAAAACCAAGCTTCTGCCATAACCATCCCAGTCCCCTGACCTGAACCCTAAAGAAAATGAGTGGAGTGAACTGAAGAGAAGAAGCACCAACATGGAGCTGGGAATCTGAAGGATCTGTAGAGATTCTGTATGAAGGAATGGTCTCTGATCTCTTGTCAGGTGTTCTCCAAACTCATCAGGCATTATAGGTAAAGACTCAGAGCTGTTATCTTGGGAAAAGGACGTTGCAAAAAGTATTGAATAAAAGGGGGCAAATAAGTGTGGCCCACGTGTTTTGGAGAAAAACATTTATTTCATAATGTGATTTTCACACTTTCAATTCTTTTACTTAAATGAAAGGTTAGATTTTTACTAATTTTTTGAATAAAATATTTTTAAAAAAAAAGGATAAACAATGAAGATTTATATTTTTACAGCCATCTTTGATCATATTTAACAAGGGGGCAAATAATTCTGACCAGCGCTGTATCTATTTAATGTATGTAAAAAAAAAAAAAAAAAAATGCCCACCCAGTATATCTGCCAGCCCACCCTTCTCTAACTGCCAAGAGCCGCCGGGCCTGGTCAGGAGGAAAGTAATGAGGACAGCTTTTAGGATAAGTGTGTCGCGTAAAGGGTGAGTACCAAGCAACATCTCCAGGTGCTTCCTTGAGAACCAGACCAAAAAAGTTATGTGCACCCCTGGTAATAACAGTAATTGAGCATAATTACAGTCAGTTAAACCTAAACCAAACCTTTACCTTAACCCTATAGTAAGTACATGCAGTTAATTAATATTACTCAGTACTTATTTGTGTTAATACACTGTAACAGCATCACCTTAAAATAAAGTGTAACCATTTATTATTTTTATTTTAAATTAATTAAATAACTGTCATCATTAATTTTAGTAAGAAGTGCAATATGTATATACATTTCAGAATGTCTTTTTTTCTGTTATTGTCTGTATTTTCCTCAGGTTAGTAAACCTAGTCAAGAGGGGTATCAAAATGAGCTGAACATTGAGAGTGTTGAACGATCTTTCATTTTATCTGCCAGGTGAGAATCTTTAAAAAGTTTTCAATCATGTGGGTCGATGACGCGACACTCATTTTTTGTCCTATTCATTTACTTTTAAATGGATAATTCACACAAAAGCAAGAAGGTTATACAGGTTTGGTATGACAAAAGAGTGAATAAATTGATAGAATTTCAATTTTTTTTTGGTCAAGTGTTCCCAACAATATGTGAATACCGACCCTTATTTATTTCATGCCCCATGACAAATCCATACAATTGAATGAGTATGTTTCTGACTTACAAACTCTCATGATTTTTTTTTTTTTGCAAAGCTCTGCTGCATGTCGAGATGAGTGGCTACAGGCTATTTCTACTGCAATCGACGAATATACCAAGAAAGAGACCACCTTCACCTCAGTTAGAAACCCTGAGATGGTAAACCAACTGATTGAAATGACCTGTACCTGAGTTTAAATCATAAACTTTATAATAATTCTTCATGTGTGCAATTTTGCTGTCAACTAAATCAATGAAATTTTCCAGACAACCCAAGACGTTGTAGACATTGGGGACCAGCTAGGAAACAAAGCCCCAATATGGATCCCAGACTCAAGAGCCACTATGTGTATGATCTGCACCTGTGAGTTCACCCTCACCTATAGACGCCATCATTGCAGAGCCTGTGGGAAGGTGAGAAGATCTTGCTCCCTTTAGTTGACCAAGACCCAATTTACATCTGATATTAAATTCCATTCTTGGTAGTCCGATCATAAGCAGCAAAACCAGTGTGGCAATGCATGACCACTGTGCGATTTTTCGATTAATAGTTTTTTTTTTAAATGTGGTCAATTCGAGATCGATGCTCAAAAGCCAGGAATCGATCTTTATTTCCGCAAACATTTAAAAAATGAAATTTCTGTCATTAAGTACTCACCCTCATGTCGTCCCAAACCTGTAAGACCTTCGTTTGTTTTCGGAACACAAATTAAAATATTTTTGATGAAATCTGAAGGCATCTGATCCACACATAGGCAGCAATGATATTGCACCTTTAGAGGTCCAGAAAGGTACTAAAGACATTGTTAAAACCGTCGACGTGACTGCAGTCGTTCAACCTTATTATTATGAAGTGACGAGAATACTTATTGTGCAAAAAAACAAAACAAAAATACTGAAGTAAACACTGAAGCTCTGCAACGAAAATAGCATAGCAGTATGACAGGGGACAGACAAATTTGTTGAACAAAGTCGTTATTTTTGTTTTGTTTTTTTGCACAAAAAGTATTCTTGTCGCTTCATAATATTTTGTAAATTTTGAACACAAAAAAAGTTACGAACTTCATCTTTAAAAAATATTCTGGCTCTTCAAGCTTTATAATGGGAGTGAATAGTAACCGAGATTTTAAAGCCCAAAAAAGCACATCCATCCATCATAAAAGTAATCCATATGGCTCCTGGGGGTTAATAAAGGCCGTCAGAAGCGAAGTGATGGGTTTTTGTAAGAAAAATATCCATATTTATAACTTTATAGACTATAATCACTAGCTTCCGGTAACGGGCGTTCACGAGAGAGTCGAGTTCTGGCGTATGACGTAGAAGTAGCGTAAACTTAGGTGAGAGTAGACGCCTCTCACGGTTCAAACAAATAGGGCTGGGCAACAAACTCAAGCTCGTTCCGACATTTCTCTTTAAAAATTCTCATTTTAGACTTCTAATTCGTGACCGGTGTTTTGTTTTGCTCTATCCTCTGCGCTTCTGCATTCGTCAATATGCCATGCGTCAGGTCAGAGTTCACTCTCTTCCGCTCGTGTTTGGAAGCCAGTGATTCTAGTTTATAAAATTATAAAAATTTTTTGGGCTTCAAAATCTCGGTTACTATTCACTCCCATTATAAAGCTTGGAAAAGCCAGAATATTTTTTAATAAAACTCCGATTGTGTTTGACTGAAATAAGATGGCTTGAGGGTGAGTAAATTATGGGATAATTTTCATTTTTGGGTGAACTATCCCTTTAAATATATTTGAAGAAATATTTAAAGATTGTAAGGAAAATATGTTACTTTTTACTTGTGTAAAGTTTTCTTTCAATCTTTCTTTTGCATAGTAACTGATCAATGGTGTTTATGCTCGCACCATGCATTCTTTTCTCTTGGCATGTAGGTTGTTTGTCAGGCCTGTTCAACCAACGAACATCCACTGAAATATCTGAAGAATCACCTTGCACGAGTTTGCGATCTCTGCTTCTCCATTTTGCAGCAGAACAGTTCAGGTTCATCATGCAAACACACTCACACAGAACCTCTGTCTGCTTTAAGCCAATGTATTTGTATTGATTTGTATTAAATAAGAGCATGTGTGACTCTTTATTAATATTAGGTGATCAAGCATCCGGTAATATGCCTCTTTCGCCTACTAGCAAGTCCCCTGTTTCCTTTCCATTCAGAAAGCAGAAGAAAATACCAGCAGCCCTAAAAGAGGTGATGATCCAAAGAACTGCAACTGTGTTTCATATGCCAATCAAAGCTGACTTAATCTGACCTAATACCATAAATACAGTTTCCAGTTCACAGTGTGTTGAGGTTTGTCTCACTCAAGCCATCCACAATTGTCTTGAGCCACCTTTAGCGTCTTAAAGACATGTAATATGTGATGTGTAATATGTAAATCTATAATTTTGTGAAAATAATGCTAGTATGTGTTTTATCAACCATGCTTGAGCGATTTAAGTTAAACGTGATATCTTTTTACGAGCATTTTTGGCAGGTGAAAATATGCACTCTGACCAATGTATAATTAAATTTTTGTGGTTACTGAAGCATCTGAAAACCCTGTTGAAAAGGGTGTTTCTCCAAGGTAGGCAGAAAAAAATAATCTCAAAAAATTTGGATGAGAAATAGGCCCGGTTTCACAGACAGGGCTTAGATTAAGCCAGGATTAGGCCTTCAATTAGGACATTTAAGTAGCTTTTATAAACGTGCCTCAGAAAAAACAACAACAACTGGTGTGCATCTTGAGACAAAACAATGACACTGACATATTTTAAGATATGTCTGTGCGAGTTGGTTTTAGTTAAAACAGCTCAAACATGCATTTTAGTCTGGGACAAGGCTGTGAAACCTGGGGATAAAGTAATATAACATTGATGATGTTTCTTGAGCACCGAATCAGCATACTAGAATAATTTCGGAGGCACGGAAGACTGGAGTAATGGCCGCCCAAAATTCAGCTTTGCAATCACAGGAAAAAATAGCATTTAGTATTCCACAAGAAAAGAATCATTTAAAAAATGTAATATTTCACAATATTATTATTTTTGTCAAATAAATGCAGCCTTGTGAGCATAATAGACTTCTTTCAAAAATATTTAAAAATATTTCAAATTTCTGAACAATAGTGTATGTGTCAGTAAATTTAATCTATTCATTAATTTTAGGTTTCAGCTAACACAGATGGTTCCTCAATGAGCGGCTACTTGGAGAGGACGAAAGCCAACAGGAAACAGTGGAAACGGTTCTGGTTTGTCATCATGAACAAAGTCCTGTACACTTATGCTGCCAGTGAGGTAAGAATATATAAATGCAGAAATTTAAATATAATGAAATACTCAGCATAAATGAATACACCCCCTCTGAACATAAAGATGTTTTTATTAAAATATTTTTTAATTATCACTATTACAATTCATGGAAAGATGAAAACATTTATTTAAAGTATACTTAATAAAATGTCATCAATATCTGTAAATTAGCCAATTTTGCCTAAAAGAAGGGTTGCAAAAATGAGTACACCCTTGATTAAAGGGTTAGTTCACCCCAAAATGAAAATTCTGTCATTAATTGCTCACCCTCATGTCGTTTCAAACCTGTAAGACTTTCGTTCATCTTCGAAACACAAATAAAGATATTTTTAATGAAATCTGAGAGCTTTCTGTTCCTCCATAGACAGCTACGTAACTGAAACTTTGACGCTTCAAAAAGTTCATAAAGAGATCGTAAAACTAATCCATATGAATTAAGTGGTTTATTCCAAATTCTCTGAAGAGACTCAAATGCTTTATATGATGAACAGATTGAAATTAGGCTTTTACTCACATATAAACATTGTTTAGCGAACATAAACAGAAGCTCAACTGAACCTGAATGACATGTGAGAACAAACCTCTTGAGGAAGCTCAAACGTGCTGCGTAACACACGAGAATGAACCTCACTGGTTCTTGCGGAAGTTCAAACATGCTGCGTAACACGAGAATGAACCTCATTGGTTCTTGCGGAAGTTCAAACGTGCTGCGTAACACGAGAATGAACCTCATTGGTTCTTGCGGAAGCTCAAACATGCTGCGTAACACACGAGAATGAACCTCATTGGTTCTCACGCGTCATGCGAACATGCTTGAGCTTCCTTTTGTTTACCACAACTGATGTGTGAGTTGAAGAATGTTTATGTGAATAAAAGCCTAAAGTCCATTTGTTCATTATATAAAGCGATCATTTTCTCTTCAAAAAATTTTGGACTAAATCACTCAATTCAAAGGTGTATTAAGAAAATAAATGGAGTCCATTTAAATTTTTGGTAACACTTTACAAAAAGGTTCATTAGTTAAACATTAGTTAATGTATTAACTAACATGAACTAACCATGAGCAGTACATTTGTTACTGTATTTACTAATGTTTGTTAACGTTAGTTAATGAAAATACAGTTGTTCATTGTTTGTTCATGTTAGTTCACAGTGCATTAACTAATGTTAACAAGATTTTAATAATGTATTAGTAAATGCTGAAATTAACATTAATAAATTCTGTATAAGTGCAGTTCATTATTAGTTCACGTTAACTATAATGTAGTTAACTAATGTTAACTAATGAACCTTATTGTAAAGTGTTACCAAATTTTTTTGTAGAATTTGAGATTGGACTGAATGCTACTCCTATTTCTAGTGCGTCTGGTGTTTTGGAATGATAGTGTCTTTCCACTGTCTCTGTGATTTGAGAAGTTTCTGAGAACAAAAATAGTCATTGATGTGTAAATCTGGCCAATCATGTGTTAATGTGTGGTTTCTGTCATCAAACATCCAGCAAATGAGTGAGCAGTTTTTTTTTTCTTTTCAATTTAGTTTCAATAGTCTTTTTGATGTTTACATAGTATAGTTAACTTTTTTTCTTATCAAAAGATTAAGGAAAATTAGGTTTTTCCTTTATAACTTGTTTTTTTGCAATACACAGTAAATCTACCAATATAGACCAACTGCTTTTCTTGTTGTTTTATCTGTTACATATTATGAAGTGAATGTTTTGTAGTTATTCAATGCTTTTCCTTAATTTATCTGATGTTTTTGCATGATATGGTAAAAATCGTGTTACGCTGTTATATTTTTGCTTTATTGACTACACTTTATCGTATTTAATCAACTAATGAATCCACTGTTACCAGTTCATTGCACTCGATATAGGTATTTTATACACTGTTATAAATATTTTCAGTTCAGAATCTTTATTTATTTTGCATTTATATATTATTTTATTTGTTGTATCTAGGATGTAGCAGCTTTGGAAAGTCAACCCCTTCTCGGATTCTCTCTCCGAACAGAAAAACCAGAATCTTCATTGCATTTTAAACTTTATCACAAAAACACTCTTTACTACATTTTTAGAGCAAGTGACAGCCAGATCTGTGAAAGGTGAATGTACTGATATAAAATATTTGAAATGGGTAGACATGTAATACTCAAATCATTTAGTGTTTGTAGTCTTTTTCAGGCATATAAAAAATAATCGCATATACATTTTTTTTTCCCCTCATAGATGGATTGAAGCTATCAAGGAAGCCACGGTCCTCTAACCTTCTCTTCCTTAACAACATGTGATGTTTCAGACCAGATCTTCATACAAAAGACACACAATACCATATTAAAGTTATCTCATGACTAACTTGTTTATATTTGTGGCTCACCACATTTGCATGTCCAATTGTTACAATGAAAAGTGTTGTGAAGTGAATGTTTTTAGTTATTAAATACTTCGTAATATATCTGATAATGTTTTTGCATAATATAGTAAAAAATCATTTTATTAAGCTGTTATATTTATGCTTTATGGCAAATCCATTGTAACCAGTTGCACTCAATAAATGTATTTTTATAGTTTTTTCTTTCTTTTCAGTATTTTGTCATTTTATAATATGTTTTTTTAATATATTTTTATACCTTAAAATATTTTATATTGTACTCTAATCAGTCTAGTATAATTGTACAATTATACATTTATTTTATTCAACTATTTATTATCACTCATCAGGCTCAGGTGAAAGTATTTATAGTATTACAAGCCTTACGTGTCACTCCGAGAGAATAACTTGAGGTAATACTATGGTAATACCTCTAGCAGGACAGGTAGGGGGTTGAGACTGATCTGAACTGGGTCAGGGGTCAAACTGCCTACGTCACAAGCTCCTAAGATGGCGTTTTGATGACGACGGGAGAAGTAAGGACCCCTGCCCTTGTTTAAAAGGTATTTGGAAAGAAAATATATTTGTTTTCGTTTATGTATGATATAAATAGGTGCGTTGTGTTGAATTGAGGAACTAATGTTTATTATTAAAACACCAACGGCATTAAATACATTGCGCGATCCGCTTACCTAACCCACAGCAGCCTTGCAAGGTATCATTTCCTGTTTGTTTTTTTTTGTGTGTTTTTTTTTTTTACTTTAAATGAGCTTTAAAATTGTTCAGTCTTTGTCTCTTTGCAAACATTTATACTATCATCCATACTATTCAGGCGTGGCAGAGAAGTATACAATTATTAATTTGACATATTCGCGCGTAAGCACGTCTGTAAAGGATCAGTGTCCGCAGTTCCGCATTTATTAAGATACAGATACGTGTATTTTTACTTTGAGCCCACCGTGTGCTTTAACGAGCCCGGGCTTGTTATTCACGGACATGTTGTTTTCGACGAGTATATGTTGATGTTTTCTTTTATAACCTTTTGAAATGAAACCAAAACACATTTTAAAACGCGTGTAGTTTCGCAATTTTAATCAAAGACCAGCCCCAATTAATTAGCACATGCGCGTTTGGTCGTAATCTGTAACCCGTAGTGTTTAAATGTTGTAATCTTGTTTATGGATCAATACAACACTATACCTGACTCAAAAATGGGCGATGACTGTTAATATACTTTAATTATGACCATTATGCCCAATTCCCATTTAAAATTACCACAGCTTCTGCTAAAATGCTGTAGTTTGTGCAGTTTTTATCAGTACTGTAAAATCATAATAAACTAAATGTGTTTCTTCAAATAGTGTAAGCTTTATAAATCTTTTTTTTTTTTTTTTTTTTTTTTAATTGTTAACCTTTTTGTTGACTGTCTTGGCTGATATAAAGTAACCAATGTTTCAATTTAGGGACAATAGCTTGATTATTCTGGCAAAAACTGGTTACCATTGGTGTTTTTGTTAAGAGACATAACTACTTTTTTTCTTTTCTCTATCTTAGAGAAATTTTTAGCTGTAACATACACTTTTCAGGCCAAAAGCATTGTAGTTGGTCACTACACTCTCAAACTCCTCATTTGGAGTATGTGTATATGTTGCAGTCAAATTTTGTTTAAAATCAGTGACTTAACATCAATAATTTTCTATTGAACCATAATTTCTGATTCGGTTATGTCATGGCCAATGATTCAAGGGAGTAGATCGCATCATGAAAGAATTAAGTAGGCATGAAATGGAAATTTACCTCATTTTCTAAATACATCTTAATGATTTTATTGTGAACAATTTTCTTTTCTTTTTTTCTTTTTTTTTTTTTTTTTTTGATAATTTGATTCACAATATGGAAGAAATGATCTGTCGCTTTCATTTAGGGTTGGCACAGTTTTGTCTTTGGTATGATACCAGAATCTAATACCTCAGTATCGATACTAAATACCGCTATTAAATACTACCATAGGTGACTAAGCAGCTGAATTAAAAACAGTTTTATTAAGAACACTGCATGAAACTCTGCTGTAACAAATGTTGCTTGTTTTCAAGCATAAATATATAATCAACATAAATGGCATTTTACAGTGCTCCATACTTAAAAAACTGAAGTGATACAATTAAAATTGTATTTTTTTTATTATTGAACTATTGAATTATACAAAAAGTGCAATCTTCCTATAAAAAGTAACACTGTACAACACAGAATAAGGGGCAGATCTATTAGTTTGCATTTACGCTCCAAGACTTAATGCACAATCTATTTTGACATACAGTATCAGGTTTTTTGTTTGTTTGTTTTTCTAGTCTGTTGCTATGGTTATCACTGTCAATCATCACAGTTTCGGATTTAATACACCATTTAAATAAGGTGGTCAATCCAGAAACTTTGAAATGTGCAGTTAGAAGCCTGACAGATGTATATTATATACAAAAAGCGAGCAAAGAGTGCTCCCATTACAATCACTGAAGCTCAGCGCCGCCACCTTACTGACTTAGCGAAAACACCCGTTATAATCAATGAATCTGACAATACTGCACAATGAATCTCTTTACATTGTTTTTTTTTATATAATGAAAGGATTTGCAAACTTGCTTTGGCTGAACTCTGTGTCTGTGAGCTTGCTCTAAACAAACTCCAGCATTTTCAGCAGTGTTGAGTGGATTCAGAGCAGCTTAAACACATCTTATTGGCCATTATGTTCACATGTTCAACAGATATGTCTGTGATTGGCAACAATGCTAAATGCTGCAAAAACACATTGTAAATCGAAAACTTTGACGCTCTTCACAGAGCACTTACACAAATACACACGGGAGCATTAACATTATACTGTTATTCACGATATTCTCTTATTTTATATCATCAGCACTATAGAGTGGTGCAGGTATGACGTCACTTTATAGGCCAATCTTCACTTCCTGCATCATCCTGGTTCCCTTGACAAAAACCCAATAGGATCTTTCCAAAGGCTTTTGTATCATCACAAAAAAACAAACTATGTGATCAACAAAAGTTTATGATGCTTACACGATTTGTCCATCAAGCTAATTTTCACAGATGAACACATCTTTTATGAATTTTGAAGCCTAAATGCAGTCGCCATAAGTAAAAAGCTAAAGGTAGGCTATATGTGAACTACACCATAGCCTCACAACTTCAGCGTCACCACCAATAAGCTTCAGACAGCTCTTTCAGTTTTTATTTTAAAATATTTTCCCAGAAAGTTTGAGTTAGAATAGTTTATAAGAGCACAATTATAAGCATGATGAAGCTGTAAAAGCAGATTGAGTTTACCTGTTTGGCTTTATGTTTAATGTCCCCAACAGCCTCTGTAGTCCCATTTAGCCATTTGTTAGCAACCGCCTTTTTCAAGACACGTAACAGCTTAAAAAAATCAAGAGTGGGGTAATATTGATGCATTTTGTTGTAGAATAAAATGTGAAAGTGTCTTGAGCTTGTCTTCACCACAGACCTATTTCAGACATTTAACCAAAATCCCATTTAAAAAACCCATTGACTTAAGGACGATGGAACCAGAAGTGCTAAATGCTAACTCGCTTCCGCGTTTTGGCCTTCAAATTGATGTCATACCTGCACTACTCTATTATCGTGTAGAGTGTGTTTTATCTGTTTGATCCATATTGTTCCTCCTTTGTCACAGTTCTCTATTTCGCATCAATTTGGGTAACAAGCATAATTAAGACAGCAACATTAAATGTCCCAGGCTCTTGGCCCCGCCCTGCTTCATATACAGTAATGTTAATAAAACTTTAATACATTAGCTCACCCTAGAGCTGCACGATTCTGGATAAAATGAGAATCACGATTTTTTTTTTGGTTTCAAACGGAGATCACGATTCTCCCACGATTCTGAATGTACAACCAAACAAAATAACATGTAATTTACTAGAGGTTCTGACAAAATATAAATTGCTGACTCTAATTGCTGGAAAATGTTTGAATGAATTATTTAAAAAATGGTTTTGAATGAATTCAATGACTCATTAATAAATACTTGTTTCATTGCTGGATGAATCAGTGTTTTTGAACAAATCTTTTGAATGAACGATTCAATGACAAATACATTTTTTAACAGTCAGTTGTCGCCACCTAGTGGAATTAGATGTAATTGATAGAACCGTTATTTGACGTGCCAAGTTCGTTTCAAAAGGTAGTTTGCTCTATTTTGATCACTATCGTAGACATCAGTGTTTAAATACTAACTTAAAACTTATATCTCAGTACTTCTGTGATAATGTGAGTATTTGTAACACAGAAATAACTAATGTGTGATTCAAAATGGCTCTCTGGCTCTGGCAGCACGAACACAGATTTGAACGTTCCGGTAGGATTTTGTCAAAGGTTTAATAGACGCGGGAGAATCGTTGTCATTAATAAAGTAGGATTGCGTGGGTGCTTGAATCGAGATCGCGATCTTTTTACGATTAATCGTGCAGCTCTAGCTCACCCATGAACACGATATGTGCCTGAGTCCCGTCGGATTGCTTTCCATTGACTGGCTGTGGAGGTGAAGACGACAAGTCCCATGATTCCACGCTCATTCACAGCATCATCAAGCTACACCTTTGTTTTGAATAAGCGACCCCTAGCAGCGAAAATTACATATTGTGCCTTTATTGACTGACTCTGTTTATAACTGCATAATATGATGAAGTGAAGTCGCATTCTTAAAATAAGTAATCCAAGCATTTTATCATCTGCTTGTTGTTCCCTAGATTTTTTTTTTTAGTTAATGGTGCACTATGCAGGATTGCATGATGCAGGATTACTGTTTGTAAACACAACATTCAAACTTGGCCCCTCCTCACGGGCGGAATACCGCCAGAAGCGCAAGCCGCGTGTTGTGATTGGCTGGGGCTACACACCCACTGGCCAAAGGTTGTAGTCCAGAAATGTCCCGAGCACAGGAATTCAAGAAGAAAATAAGAAATTACAGGCAGAGGACAATGTCTCTGTAGACACAAACACCACCACACACTTCTAGTGGACCATAAGCAATGATTGAGAGGCATTATTTTTGTATGAGTCTATACTGGGGCAGTCGTAGCCTAATAGTCAGAGAGTCAGACTGGTAACCAGAAGGTTGCGAGTTCGATACTCAATAATGGCAGGAAATGACTAAGGTGTCCTTGAGCAAGGCGCCTAACCCCCAATCGCTCCCCTCACTACTCCTAATGTGTGTGCACTAACTGGGTTGGGGTTGATTAAATTCTGAGTATGGGTTATCATTCTTGGCCTTCACATGTCACTTAATTTTTTCCTGAAATCCTGCATAGTGCACCTTTTAGGCAAAGCAGATGTTATTGATTATCCATGAGGGTTTGTGTCACACCAAAATAACATCTAGTCATCCTTTCTTACAGTGACACCAATGCAAAACATCAAGGGTAGGCGATGGAGATCCCTAACTACGCCAGTCAACTGCTTCTCCAGCTCAATCAGCAACGCTCCAAAGGCTTCCTGTGCGATGTCATCATCATGGTTGAGAATACGCTCTTCCGAGCCCACAAAAGTGTCCTCGCTGCAACCAGCCACTACTTCAAGTCCCTTGTCCTTCATGATAACCTCATCCACCTTGACCCTGATATGGTGGATCCAGCTATTTTCCAGCAAATTCTGGATTTCATTTACACCGGCAGATTGTCAGATGAGACTTTTGAAGGTCTGGATTTGAGCTCTCTGCTCACCACAGCTAACTTTCTCCAGCTCAATGACCTTGCAAACCTGTGCTCCAGTAAGATGAACCAAAATGGATCCCTCAATAGTGTAGCTGGTGGGAGCTCCAAATCTTCATTTCGCCTGTACGAAGACCACTCATCAGACACTGAAACATACACGTGTATGACTCCTCCCAAAAAAAGGCATAATGCTGAAAGTAAATGTATTACAAGGAAAAAGCAGGATTTGGGGTTGGATTTGTCTAAGAAAAATTTTCATTCTGAGACGACAGTCAATGATGAGTTTTTTCTTTCTAGAACCATCTCCAACAATATGCAGCTAGGAATAAATGGGAAGTGTGTTCCAAAGAAAGAGAAGTGGATAATTCCTTTGGATGGAGCTCAGGAAAGAAAAAGGGAGGGATCCCGAAGAAAATCCAAGGTCAATGGTTACATTCCTCTTAGCAGGGTTGGAAGTCAACTAAGCCAGAATCAGACTTTCACTTTACAGTTGTCTGTAAAGAAAGAGAAAGGAATTGGAGGGAAAAAAGATGAAACCGACGGCCAAAAACCAAACAATGGCAGCACCAATTTTGTATACCAAAAGGAGACCTTTCTCAAAGAAGCTGAAGGGGACAACCCTTACGTTTGTATACCATGTGAAAAGGGTTTTCCCTCCTCTGAGAGTCTCAAGTCCCATGTGGAAAGTCATTTGGATGCAGACCTTGATGTGAAGGTTGAGGATGAGGAGGAAGAGGAACGTGATGGAGACCCTGGAGTCACCAGAGTCTCGCATGAAGCTGCTGAAAGCCTGGAGCAAAGTCCGCTGAAGTCGCTCAAAGATGTTGACACCTTGCGTCCATTCCCTTGCAACATTTGTGGCAAGATGTTCACACAGCGTGGTACTATGACCCGCCACATGCGCAGCCACCTCGGCCTAAAGCCGTTTGCATGTGAGGAGTGTGGTATGCGCTTCACCAGGCAGTACCGTCTCACTGAGCACATGCGTGTCCATTCAGGGGAGAAACCGTATGAGTGCCAGGTCTGTGGTGGGAAATTTACGCAACAAAGAAACCTCATTAGTCACATGCGGATGCATACCTCAGCATCTTAGAACAGGTCAAAGAGCCCTAAACTTGGATAATGCAGATACCAACAGTTCTCCAGAGTACTTTGATTTAGGTTCTTTTAACTAGGGTTCAGTTTTCCAACAAGTTCTCCAGAACACTACAAAGTTTCAGCTAGATCTTCTTTACAGAGGTTTTTTTATTAGCTAATTTTATCTTCATTCAAAAAAGTTCTAGAATTCTAAAGAGTCCTCTAGCTCAAAAAGGAAACCTCTGTAGTCTAATCTAGGGTAATGTTTTGGCCACAAATCTTAGAACTTAGATTTTTTTCTGCAGAGTTTACTTTTTGATCTAATTTAGGGTTTAGTTTCAGCTATAAATTCTTACACTGTCAGTCCAAATCCTATTATTTGTGTATCCGAGTGGAATCCAAATTAGTGACTGTCCACACTGTGCGTCGCAACTGTTTGGTTCTGATTTGTGTCTCGTGGCTCTTTCGTTTACTGGAATATCTGCATTGGTTTCTATGACATTGAGTTAGTAGGCATACACCAAAAACAACAGCAACATGGAGCAGTTTGCAATACAGATGTTGTCTTATTTACAGCATGACAATTTGTAGCCGGTGCGCAGGACTACTGCGTCTTATGAGGCAGCGGCAGATATGTAGGAGACTGGTATGAGCGGCTTTATTCCGTGTTGTCGTCTCCACCGGTCTCAAAACATGTCTCCATTATATTGTCATTTTCTGCTCGTCCGGCACTTTGCAACAACACAACTTTGTTTCTACAGCGACTTTCAGCATGTTTCTTATAACAACATGTTAACAAATATGATCGGATTCTAATTGGATATCCACAAAAATTGGATTTGGACTGACAGTCTGAACAAGGCTTAGGAGTAGCCAACTTGGAGGGCTGCCTTCCTGCAGACTTGGGTTTCAACCCTTCTCCAATCAACTGATTATCTGGATCAGGTGCATTTAATTAGGGTTGATTAGCCCTGCAGAAGCAGGGTTCCTCAAATCTGGCCCTGGAGGGCTGCTGCCCTGCAGAGTTCAGCTCAAACCCTGGTCAAACTCACCTACTTGTAATTGAAGACCTTGATTGGCTTGTTCACGTGTCCTTGTATAGGGATTGCGCTAAACTGGGCAGTGGTCTTCCAGAGCCGGATTTGAGGAACCCCGATCTAGAGTAGGGGAGCAAAACTCTGTTCCTGCAGAGTTTAGCTTCAACTCTAATTAAATGCACCTGATCAAGCTAATCAAGTCATTCAGCATTATATGGTATGTGTGTTTGAGCAGGGTTGGGACTAAACCAGGGGTGTCCAAACTCATTCCTGGAGGGCCACTGTCCTGCAGAGTTTAGCTCCAACTTGCCTCAACTCACCTGCTTGGAAGTTTCTAGTATGGGTTGGAGCTAAACTCTGCAGGACAGTGGCCCTCCAGGAGCAGGATTGGACACCCCTGGACTAAACACTGCAGGACTGTGGCCCTCCAGGAGCTGAGTTTGGCACCCCTGATGTAGAGGGTTCTTTGTAGAATTCTGAGAATTTGTGGCCAAAATGGAACCCCAGATTATCTCCAAAGGAAACCTCTGTACCCTATTCAAGGGTTCAGGTTTGGCCACAAATCCTTTAGAACTCTATATGAAGATTCAGAGCTAATCTAGTATTCAGTTTGGATCACAGTCCTTTAGTATTCTACAGAAGAATCCTCTTACTCTTCTCTACACTGATTTCCTTTTTGAGCAAATCTAGGGTTCATTTTCACCCACAAATTCTACAAAGATTCCTCTAAGATTCCGCTGCAAATGAAACTTCTGTAGAGAAGATCTAGAGCATTATTTTTAGCATTCTTCTTCTACTCTCAGAAAGAACCATTGTTGTCTAATCTAGGGTTCAGTAAGGTTTCTCTACAGTTGACTTTTTTTTTTTTTTTTTTAAGTAAATCTAAAGTCCAGTTTTGCCCGCAAATCCTCTAGAATGCTACAAAGAATTATCTTGATCTTCGTAGAAGTATGGCGATGCCATTTCCTGAAAAGTATAAAAATGCCAACTTCAGCCAATACCTGCTGTTATACTTCTTTCTATAAACCTTATTCTTCTTCTTGTGCATGAGTTATTGTTATTGTTAGTGTGTAGCTAAACAAATATCAAGTTTATCCACTTAGTGATGTAGTTTGTTCTATTAAAACGAAAATTACCTCAAATAGCTAGTAATTCTCTCAGAACTGAAACAACCGAATGTTCCTGGTGATGCCAGGTATTTTACAGCAGTGACTTACGATACCTCTCGAATGTAATTTAGGAATTGTGATGTAGTTTAGGCTTCAGAAACGCACCGCTATAAAAAAGCTATCTGGTTGTTTACTTGAATACACAAACTTGCTACCTCAGATTAAACCAAACCCTCTGATTAGCCTGTATGAGATTTAAGACTGCGTTGGACAAGATAAACTACATGCTGTCTTCCATAATACAGTCACTTTGTCTAGTTTAATTAATGAGCTTAAACTGACATCTGATCCAGAACAGAGGAAAACACACTGCCTGTTTTAATGTACACTTTTCAGGGGGTCAGGTAATACTTCACTGTAGGGTTGCGATCTGAGCTGGTGAAGTCATATTGCTTGAGCAATTAGGGTGTTTTGATGTACAGTTCCAAAGAAATATTGAATGTTGAAATGCTGAAGAAATACTGTAAAACTATATAACCAAATCTATATTCTTGCTAAATATTTAAGTCTAATTTATGCTTCTTTCAATTCAGGTTTATATTATAATCATTTTTCTTTTCTTTTTTCTTTTTTTTCTTTTTTTTCAGGGGTTTTCCTTTGGGTTTTTTGTTTATTATTATTTCCCAATGCTTCAACCAATGGCTTAATTTATGCAGCATGTTGTCCATATTTTCTTGTGGCATGTGCATTGTTCTTATGAATTTAAAAATGTTAGGTTTAGCAGATTGCATTCACGCATTTAGTGTTGAAATGAGACCAAAAGCTTAAAGTCAAAACCTACTGTAAATATCTTTGGGTATCTTAATGTAAATGACATTTTATTGTTATCAGTTGATGTATTACTGAAACTTTTACTTGTTCAGATATGAAATGATTTTCTTACTGTGTTTGAATATCTCTAAACCATGTTTATTTTAAACTACCTCTGGTTGGGTATTTTGTACATTCTACCACAGGTTTTCATCATGCTGGAGGGCTTTTTAAATGATAATTTTGAGTTTGTTTTGTAGCTGGTTGTCTGTTATGGTAATATCAAAAAGGGTACTTTAAATAATAGATCAACTAGTCGAATTATTATTTAATTTGCTGAATAATTTGCCATTACAGGCACTCTTTGTTCAGTTTGTGCTTGCTTTTTTTCCCTCTCTCTTTTTGCTTTATATTGAGATGATTATTTGACGTTGTCTGTAAATCAATACAATTCTAGAATATTCAGGAACTTTTTATTACATAATGGGACTTGAAACTGAACTTCAAAACTGTGACAACACTTTCATTTGCATCCTCTGCAAACCTCAGGGAACATTTTAGGGACACATCCCAATGAACTTTTTGAACCATAAAGCGCCATTAATCAATCAGTTTTTGCAGCTATTTTTTGTTTTTTTTTGTTTTTTTTTAGACGTTTCAATATTCTCTACAACTGACACAATGCGCCTTCAGAAAGTTAGGCAGCTCTTTCCATAAGCAGTACAGGTTTGTGTGTGTACATGTATGGTTTTGATGTGGTTTTCAAATGCTTTTGAAATGTCAAGTACTTTGTTCAGAAATAATGATACTAAAGTATTTGCAACCTGTTTATGAAAACCAAAGCACATTTTCACTCTTTGAAGAATTTAAGGTCCTGTTGTGAGTAACATTGTTCTCAGTTATGACATGAAATAAAATTAAATGCTGATCAAATAACTCCACCTTCCCATTTGCTTTTTTTTTATTGATGTGGGCTTGTACAAAAAAAAAAAGACTCTGAAATATATTAATCATCATATGTATAATCTGGCATTGTATGCAAATATTATGGCATTTTTAAAATTTTGCCACCAATAATTGACTATCAACTATTCTACTTCAGCTATTTTGGGGAATAATTGATGGCTGTTTGGAATAACATATTAATAAATAAACATTTTCTATGCCAAAAACGTAAAATATCTCAACATAAAATATAATTTTTGAAAATAAAAATTCACAAACTCAGGGTATGTTTACACGACGATGTACTAAAAATGGAAAAGTTTTTCCTATGCTTTTTTTTTTTTTCATGTACAGACAACAACATTGTCAAAATGATCCCCCCATGAAAACAACTAAAAACGCTGTATTCTGCTGTCAGGCCAGTAGTTGGCGATGTCACTTTGTATAGAAAAACTGTGCGCCTATAGGCCGAACACATAATACACATGCGTATGACATCACCGTTTTCACAAAATCATGTTTTTGTAGTTTACACTGAGACAATAATGGTATCGTTTTTTTTAAAAAACTTGCACTTTGAAACCCGTTTTCAAAAGTTTGCGTATTCAGGCCCCCAAAACGCCATTGTCATGTAAATTAACGGCCAAAACGCTTAAAGGATTAGTTCACTTTCAAATGAAAATTTCCCAAGCTTTACTCACCCTAAAAGCCATCCTAGGTGTATATGACTTTCTTCTTTCTGATGAACACAATCTGAGATATATTAATAAATATCCTGACGCATCCGAGCTTTATAATGGCAGTGAATGGGACCAACGAGTATGAGCTGAAGAAAGTGGCTCCATCCACATCCATCCATCATAAAACGCATACTCCACACAGCTCCGGGGGTTAATAAAGGCCTTCTGAAGAGAAGCGATGCATTTGTGTAAAAAAAAATTCCGTATTCAACTTAGGAAGAAAGCGCAACGCCTCTCGCAGTTCAAAAATCTTACGCTACATCTTACACCTTCCGTATTCAGCTTACGAAAAAAGCTTAACTGACGCGAAGCCAGTTCATTTCTTTTTTTTTTTTTTTTTTTGCGATCTGGTGGAAGCTGGATATTTTACTTCATAAATTGTTAAATATTGATATTTGTTTTACACAAACACATCGCTTCTCTTCAGAAGGCCTTTATTAACCCCCCAGAGCCATGTGGAGTACGTTTATGATGAATGGATGTGGATGGAGGCACTTTCTTCAGCTCATACTCATATTGGTATCGCTCACAGCCATTATAAAGCTCGGATGCGTCAGAATATTTATTAATATATCTCATCAGAAAGAATAAAGTCATATACACCTAGGATGGCTTGAGGGTGAGTAAAGCTTGGGGTAATTTTGATTTGAAAGTGAACTAATCCTTTAAAAAGTTCTCCGTGTTTAGTTGAAAATGGTGTGTAAACAGCCCCTAAAAAAACAAAATTTTTAAAATAGATTTTACTGATAACTTACATGTTGAATGAAAAAATAGTCAAGCACACTAAAAAGTTGGAATGGAAATTGTAGACAGTATACAGTATGTACTGCACAAAATGCAGTACACTGCACCATTTCAAACAGAGCCAATAGCAACAGTGTTTACATATCTTGTCCAGTAGGTGGCAGCCAGACTCCACACAAGTGCTGGAAGTGATCACCATTGTTCATCAAGCTTTGTGAGATGCAGTTTGAAGAAACTGTAGGCTTTTGGACTGGGAAATGTGGGAACACTATAGTTTGAGAGCTTCTTTGTTGTACTGACAGCCTCATTGCAGCCTTCATCCGCTAGTAGAAACCTACCTGTTACAGATCTGCATCCCCACACAAGCAAGTTAAGTCCTCTTGTCCTAAACCTTCACTGAACTTAAGATAAGGCCCAGTGTTTTCACATGTAAATGGCTGCGGCGTATTGTTAGCACAGAGTGCCTCAGAGGGGTTCTGCCGAGCTTTCTTACGGCTTCAGGGTCTTATCTGATGGTGTGCAGGCCCTGCAGTGTAGGACAAGCAGACAGGGTTCAGAGAATGTGGCAGGCACAGGTCGCTCAGAGAATAGAACAGCTGGCAGCATCCCACGTGCGGCTTCCAAAAAGAGAGAGCAGACACTCTGAGCAGGGTGGGAACTTGCATACTAAGAAATCTACAAACATAGAAATCCCCTTTGTGGCATTATCAGAGAGCGGACAGCTTGTGCTATGCACACACAGACAAGTACACAGTGAAAGAAACATTCAGACCAGTTGAATAAGAAGTCTTTGCTCACTTTGGTCTTATCTCACTTTTGCATAGTCTTTGCATAGTTAAAGTTTCAGTGACCCGCATTGTTTTGGTTTCTTATTTTAACCTTTCAAACAAATTTAAAAGGTTAAAGATGCTAATTCACTTTTTTTTTTTTTTTTCGACATTTTATGTCAGACATCATTTTCACAAAGGAGCCTGATACCTAGTTTTTATTCACTGGTTCTCTACATGTTAAAGTTACATAGGCTACTTATATGCCTTAAAGACCCCAGAAACAAAAACACTGATTTGAAATATTTATCATTCATATATATACATATATATTGTGTGTGTGTGTGAGTTTATGTAAAATATGTAAATAAAATAAAACCAATTAAGAGATCCATGAAATGATTTGAAAAGAATCAAATTATCGGGGTTCAAGCGCTTTAAGGCCTTTACGCACATGCGTAAAAAAGTATTATATTTTAATTAGCAAGCCTGTAGCCATCTTGATCATAGATGGAGAAGACCATTTACAGAAAATACAGGCAATTTACCATAGAAAATATAGTTTTTAAAGTTTGTTAGTTCGCCAAAGTTGTTTTTTTTTAAATAATCTCCAATATTTAATGAACGATTCAATGGACAGAGGCAGTCCTAGAGGCAAAGTTGCTCAGAATGAGTTCTACCATATGGTCCAGATGTCATGGGTGTGTGCGAAAAATCACGCGACACACGATCCTTCACGCTTGCGAAAAACGCCAAGGTTCCCCCCATGGCTGATTTCTTTCAAATTTCTCACAGGCCTCTAGGGTCGTGAGTCAAACAGGCCCAGCGAGTTTCATTCCGATTGGCCTCCATTAACCTTGTTTGATAGCTGCTCAAATTTCATTGGCCGATGGCTGCCATGTTTTTTGAGATACGTCAATGTCCTCATATACAATCATGGCACCTTGGACGAAGACACTGCATGCCAGTTTTCAAGACAATCGGACAAACGGTGAAGTAGTTATAGCTTTTTTTTTCATTTTTTTTTCATGTTATAGCACCACCAAGTGGCTAGTTGCCACGTCCTTTTTCACACGACCACAGAATGAGCTCTTACATATGTGTGCTGAGTTTGGTGAAAATATCTCATTCCGTTCAAGAGTTATAGCCATTTTGGTAAAACGTTTTGGCGGCTCTTATGGACCGTGAATCGAAATTTCAAATTTTTTAAATAATTATTGACAATCAGACTCTGGAGAATCTCACTACTGGTTTGGTTCCGATCGGGCCAAAAACCTAGGACTAGCTCACAAAAGTAGGTTTTTCAAAAAATCCAAAATACCCGAAAATGCGAAAGATGATAAATGCGATTCCGAGGCATGCAGTTTGTCCGTCCTCAGCCAAGGATTCCAACGACATAAAACCCTACACCAAGCCGACGCCGACGAACTAGTGGTAACAAAAGCAGACTGCGGCTCACGTCGGCAGTGTCTGGATCCAAAGTTGCCCTGACACACCAAACCGACGCTCAACACCCAACAGCCAAGTAGCACGTCCGTTCTGCGCCTGCGTAAGAAGAAATGCCTTTCCGTACCAGCAGGTGGCAGTAGCTGAACAGCCAAGCAGAATGATCAGATGACCCGACTGACCGACGAGTTCCGACGCCGTTTCAACATGTCGAATCGGCTGAAAAAAAGCCGACGAGGACCAATTTCAGCCGACGGTGTGGAACACACTGAGAAAACTTAGTCGGCCGATGAAGCTGGATGAGCTTGGTGTGTTCCGGGCTTAAGACAGCCTTCACCTAACAGTTTAGGAGTTATAAGCGTTTTCGTACTTTTCACCATTATAGCGCCCCCGTCAGGCTGATTGGGGCAAGCCTTGGTGACGTTGTAGGTGGTGTGAGTACTACCAGCCCTCAAAGTCTCTATGATTTAAGATTTGGTATGCCCAATCACTTTTAGGGTAGAATGCTGATCCTTGGAAAATTGAACAATTACAATAGAGTTTCAACGCTACGCGTTTGAACCCCTAATGAACAATTGAAACTACCTGAAATTGAAATACAATTAACTTTATTTATTTTTTTCTTTAGGTTGAATCAAACTTAATGTTTGAGTAGACTAAAATGGGCCAGAAATGAGCAAAATAAATGACTTCTAACGTTGTAAAAAAGTGAATGTGTTGTACTATCGTTAGAAACACAAAGCAGGCAGCGTCTCAGTGTCCTGCAGTTGGTATGTGTTGACAACGAATGTCAATTTACAACAAACGCATCAAAGAATATCGAATGTCACTTTTGTCCTGTGCATTCCAGGTTGCAAGGTGGAAACTGGCTGAAAAAGACAAAAATTTGCTGTAATTGGCGCTCACACAATAGAGGATAGTGTAAGGGTCAATGGGGCTTATTGTAAAGTACACAACAAAAGCGCATTACAGGAGCAGACATAATGCAGAGTGGCTGTTGGCAGTAAAATCAGAACGTGTGTGGTTTCAAATGACCAGTGTTACACTTTATCAAGGCCCTGTTCTTGTCTCCTCGTGATATATGAGTTTCTGTATCAGTAATAAATGCAATGTGCTGTGTGCGCACTCGCCGAATACTCTTGTGTAGCCCATGTTCTCGAGCTCACGCAGACGCATTTATCAAAAACACCGCTTTATCAGCATACTGCTTTCGGTTCTCTTATAAATATTCCTACGGCCGAAGTGTAGCTAGGTCAGAAACACACAAGCACAAAAGAATATGGAGAATAAAAGGCAAGAAAGTGTAGCGCTGAGAGGGCTGATGCGGTTTTGAGTTGTGCTTTTGTTCACGGCTCTAGCCCGAGACACCCTCCCCTCAGCGGGACAACGGCGCGGAATGAAGGCCTATTCAGCGGAGGGAGTGGTGCTCCGCGAACACCCCCCGCATCTTCTTACCCTCGGCCCGTCCTGGTCACCAGCAACTCTCTCTGTTTGAGCCTGTCAAAGGGGCCGGAGGGATCCACCCCTGAACTCAGCCATCACTCCACGCGCTGTGTCTACAGTGCAAGTGACTGACGTGACGTGACACAACTAGAACGCTCCCATTATAAGCAACAAAGCTGGGCACAAAAAATACGTTTTGAAAAGGACTGCTTTAGCATCTGCAGCAAAATGAACAAATATTTAACAAATAAGTTTAGTAATAGTACACATTTAGCCTATTTATTTTTTCAATTATATATATATATATATATATATATATATATATATATAGCTATATATTTGACAATTGTTTACAGTAGCCTATAATGTACTTATGGTCAAAGTCGAAGCTTAAAAGCAAAAATGTGCAGCTTGTATGGTAAAGAGCATTTATTGATGATATACAGCCTACTGTATCATATTTGACCTCTCTAAATTATGAGCATGATCAAACCTTCAGGTTGTGGTCCACGTGTCTTTTGCTGTGAAACTTTTGGTGATTTTTATCATTAACATAAGAATAACTTTTTTTATACTTATGAACATTTACTGAACTGAAGAAACTTAGGTTTACTTGTTTATTCATACTTTTTTTTTTTTTTAAGAAAAATCATGTTAAAATGAATCAAATGGTATACATCAGGCTTTTGAGAAACATTTATTTGTACATCTCTCAGTCATCATTGTTTTGCATTGCGTTTATATGTTTTGTCTCCCACAATAAAAACTATAAGCATTTAAATATCATCTTGCTAAGACATATTATTGGGAGATACACCGATCAGGCATAACATTATGACCACATTCCTAATATTGTGTTGGTCCCCCTTTTGCTGCCAAAACAGCCCTGACCCGTCGAGGCATGGACTCCATTAGACCCCTGAAGGTGTGCTGTGGTATCTGGCACCAAGATGTTAGCAGCAGATCCTTTAAGTCCTGTAAGTTGCGAGGTGGAGCCTCCATGGATCGGACTTGTTTGTTCAGCACATCCCACAGATGCTCGATTGGATTGAGATCTGGGGAATTTGGAGGCCAAGTCAACACCTCAACTCGTTGTTGTGCTCCTCAAACCATTCCTGAACCATTTTTGCTTTGTGGCAAGGTGCATTATCCTGCTGAAAGAGGCCACAGCCACCAGGGAATACTGTTTCCATGAAAGGGTGTACATGGTCTGCAACAATGCTTAGGTAGGTGATACGTGTCAAAGTAACATCCACTTGGATGGGTAACTTGACTTGTCCTTACTAATTTCTATGGTAGTATTTTTCTCTGTGTAAACAGCTTCTTTCTCGTATCTTTGCATATATCATGTCAAAGTTACTATGTGTGCTTATATAAAGTGTTGTAGGGGCAGAATCTGGCAGAAGAGGCTGTGTTATGACCTCCTCTTATTCTGGTTATTAATGCCCCTCTTCATCACCACTAGAACCCTAAACCATCTGGAGGTCTCTTCCCTCCTGTGTGTTTTTCTGTCTGTGTGTGTGTGTGTGTAGTTATCTTTGTGAGGACTTTTTTTTTTCTTTTCAGTTTTTATCATTTCTGACTGCTTAATTTCAAATCTATTGCTGAATCATGGCACTTTTTAGACTTTGTTCTTTTCTTAAACTTTGTTCGCTTTCCCCCAAAAAGTAGATATATATACTCGTCCTTGTTCAATAAATCAACTATTCTGCCGTCTTTTTCCCACAGGTATGGGGATGAATACAAGATGAAAAAAGGAGATAAAGGGGAAGCAGGGTGGATATTTTTAGCCTAGACCTTGTTTCTGATTTGTGACCACCAAAAGCAAACTCGTTTAGTATAGCAGACATGAATAACCACTATAAAAAAATAATATAATGTGGAATTTTACTGGATCTGTGGATCTGTATAGTGGGTAGTATTGTGGCATTATGGTCAAGAGGAGGTTCAAATCCTGCATGCGACATTCCCCTTATCCCATCTCCCAATTTTGTTTGTCTTTTGACTTGAGTATATTGTAGAAGGGTCATTCAGTTTGGTGGTTTTCGGTTTGTTGAAAAGAAATGTGTCCACCCTGTTACATGACATTTTTACAATGCAATATGTAACAGCGTGGACCTTAACAGGGTGGACATTTTAAGCTAATGAAGCCCATTACTAGCTAGGGAAGAACAACATGCCAACAGAAGATTAACATTTAGGAAGAATTTTAATAGATATATGCGGCAAGCAGGACGAGGCCAAGGACGAGGCCTTTTTAAAAAAAAAGAAAAAAAAAAAATCAAACATTTTCATGTCCAATATAAATTGACACAACAGGATCGACATGTTATGTTTTACATTGTTAGATAAGTCTTTTAAAAATGAGGAACAGATAATGTTTATTACCGATTCTGGTAACATTTTATTTTAGGGTCTTTTAACTAGTTGCTTATTAGCATGCATATTACTAGAATATTGGCTGTTTATTAGTAATTATTAAGCACATATTAATGCCTTATTCTACATGACCTTATTCTACATTCTTAATCCTACCCAATACCTAAACTTAACAACTAACTTACTAACTATTAATAAGCAGTAAATTAGGAGTTTATTGAGGGAAAAGTCGTAGTTAATAGTGAATACATGTTCCCTATACTAAAGTGTTACCCCGATTCTTTATAACTGATGTTACTCATACGAGCACCAATGTAACAGGGTGGACTTGAGTTTGAGAGACAAACTTATTTAATGGGGTATAGGGGTATAATGGTACATGTATTCGTGCATGCAGTCAGATGACGAATACAGTCAGTCATAGGCAAATCCAGAAGGCGGCGTGTGCGGTAATGCAATGCTATTTGCTAACAACCACAACAGGAAAAAGCACAGAAGAAGAAGAACAGACAATCTATGCATAGATATGTTTACGTGTAATTTCTCAACCAGTGTTTCAACCGCGGAAAGACATCAATAAAACAGCTTGAGAATAATATATCACATAGCATCACATTTACCTCAGGCAAGTCATTTAGTGTCCACAGCATGTTAGTTCACTAGAGAAATGAACTCTAGAGGGGAGCGTTTCACTAAATATATGCACTATATTAGCTTATATTCATTATATTTACTTTTACCTGTTAGTAATGTCTTAATTATTTAATATATGCTTAAATAAATTTGTCATGAAAACAAGTTATGACAGTAACTGTGTAAATGATTATTTTTCAAAAACCCGTACTGAACCGTGACTTACGTAATTATTATTTACGTAATTATGTTTTAAATTATTTATATAGGTTCTAATCAGTCGTTATGAATTTGTGTTAATTGGGGTACATCTATATAGAAAACCATGCTGCATGACAGCTGATTAACATTTTATGTATATATACTTTTATGTATTGTATATTCAGTGTTGTTTCATGGCGACAAACTGTAGGAATCCACTAAACTGTAGGAATGACCCAGAAGGCAATAGGGCAATTAAAAATACTGTTAAGTATCTCCATTTTCAGTTCCAGTTTCCATGTTTTAAAAGGTAAACAAAAGGTTAGCGAATATGAGTCACATCCAGACATGCTTTCTCTTTACAAGTTACTTGATCAGCCAACATCTTTTGTAAGATCTAAAGTTCAAAAAACCTTTGTTTCTTTGCCATATACTTTGTCACTCTGAATTTGGTCGTCTTCCTGTAACTGTACTTCAAGTAAAGGTTACTATAGTGATCTCTGCAGCTATTTCCTACAGACAAAAGCAGAACAATGCACCACTTAAGAAAGATGTCTTGCTTAAGCTTTGACCTGCTTTCTACCCCAAAGAGGAAGAGACGGTGCTTGCAGACACAAGGCTGAACACAATGGAGTCGTAAAATATCACAGGGTAATACACATGCACCCACGTGCACCAAAACAAAGTGGCAACCCCCAGACAAATAAGCATCAGTAAATATTGTTGGTCAGGGTGGCAGCATGCTGAACTTCTGACCCCTTGGATAACTCCAGATGTCAGTAATTTAAGATAATTTGGTCATTATTTGCATGTTACTGATGCATTACGAACACAGACTCACCCTATTTGTGTACTATCCCTACTAGATTAGAAGTAGTGCATCTGAAATCACAGTACATGAGACAAATTGTCTGGATTTTCAAACTTTGTGAGCTAATATTGCCTTATGGAAATGGATTAGCTTGCAATGGTTCTCTTTCAACTTTTTTAGTTGAAGAAAGTTGGCAACGAATGCGAGGCCCGAAGCTGCAATAACTGTTATTCTATGTATAAACCTAGCATCATTTAGCTAAATGCTAAGACTAGACAGAACGCAAACCCAAGTAATACGTGATAACAGGGACTTCCATATCCAGACACTATGGTGGTATAAAATACTGTGTATTTACTTACCAAACATTGAAAATTACATTTCCATCACCAATGAAGTACGTACAGTTGTGGCCAAAAGTGATGTCCGGCCTAGGAAAATTGACAATAGGAAATTGACAACAAATTAAAGATTTTGTAAGCATATTGCGTAGTTGTACAAGGAGTCAATTGTTTTATTTGTGATGTCACAAAAATTGTACGGACATAATTTTTTTGCCAGGCTGATTATGTTGTAGTCAATGTATGCTTTAAGCCTTTTGTTTTCTATGCGTTTTTGCATAGTAAAATAAAACTTGTAGCTGCAGTTTGCTTTTTTTTTTTCCCAAATAATTTTGTCAGATAAATAGTAAGTATACCTTAACAATGTTTAGTCTTTTGTTCTTCCCTCATATTTAAATTATTTTAAAAAATATTAAATATTTTCCACATATTTTGGTGGTTTAATCTAACTTGTAGGGTCATTAAAAACAAATATCACTTTTGGCCACTACTGTACTTTTAGCGTGCAGCAAATAGGCAAACGCAGGTGGTTCTTGCTACACAAGGTCACATTTTTGATGTCTCTCTTATTTGACACACCCATCTGAGTGTCACATGTCTGTCTGTTTTGCGCTATGTTCTGTTAGTCACATGTCTTCCTTTGTTCAGTTTCCCGCCACTTGTCAATTTCCACGGTTACCTTCATTAGTTCATTTGTACCAGCTATGTCTTGTTAATTAGTCTTGTTTGCTCCTGTTTCCATTGTATATAAGCACTCTGTTTCAGTTCAGTCTTCGTCCTGTATTGTTTATGTTACACGGTGTTGTATTTCCCCTGTTCCTTGTTCCTAGTGTTCCATTAAATATCTTTGAAGATATCTCCTTCGTCGTGCATTGAATACTACACCACCTAATCATGACAGAATACGGGAACTATTACAGAAGGTATGGATCTAACCACACTGCCAATGCAAATGGTTACAGTGTCACCAGATCCAGTGAGGGCAGCAAGGGATATGGCCTTGGCTGGCCGTGATCTGACTGATTACCTCATAAGGACCCTGATGGAAAGAGGCCTCAGATACACCATCATATCCTCGGTTCCGGTGAGTGAAAGTCACCTGTGTCATCCCCTCATGGCCACCAGTCCAGTATCCTATCCTGAGATGGCCGCCATCCCTGAGCCTCGTCGCAAGATGGCTGCCATCCCTGAGCCTCGTCCTAAGATGGCCACCACTCCTGAGCCTCGACCCAAGATGGTGCCACGCCTGAGCCCTCGGTCAAGATGGCCGCTGCCACGCCTGAGCCCTCAGTCAAGATGGCCGCCGCCACGCCTGAGCCCTCGGTCAAGATGGCCGCCGCCACGCCTGAGCCCTCGGTCAAGATGGCCGCCGCCACGCCTGAGCCCTCGGTCAAGATGGCCGCCGCCACTCCTGAGCCCTCAGCCGTAATGGTCTCCACACTTGTGCCCTTAGGCCTTTTAGTGGAGTATGAGGGGATGTCCTGGAACCCAGAGTTGGTTCCAGCCCCTGAGTCTGCTCCAGTGTCTTCTCCAACCCCTGAGTCTGCTCCAGTGTCTTCTCCAACCCCTGAGTCTGCTCCAGTGTCTTCTCCAGCCCCTGAGTTCACTCCAGTGTCTTCTCCAGCCCCTGAGTTCGCTCCAGTGTCTTCGCCAGCCCCTGAACCTGCTCCAGTGTTTGCTTCGGCCCGTGACCGGAGTCCAATGATGGCTTCGGCCCGTGACCAGAGTCCAATGATGGCTTCAGCCCCTGACCAGAGTCCAGTGATGGCTTCAGCCCCTGACCAGAGTCCAGACTCTGCTCCAGTCCCCGAGTCAGCTCCAGACTCCGCTCCAGCCCAGAAACCCATAGCTCCTCCCAAGAAAATTTTGGGGGAGGGCCATATACCCGTGGCCATAGTGGCCGAGCCTGGGGTCCAGGCCAAGGCCACGGAGGCTGCACCGACATGGCGCCCCGAACTGCCCAATCCGCCACGGCCCCCTGAACAGTCGGTACCACCCTGGAGGCATCCTATCTGTATGCACCTGTCCACGACCTCCAGGGTGCCTGAACTAACATGAACAAACAATGAACAACTGTATTTTCATTAACGTTAATGAACATTAGTAAATACAGTAACAAAAGTATTGCTCATGGTTAGTTCATGTTAGTTAATACATTAACTAATGTTTAACTAATGAACCTTTTTGTAAAGTGTTACTGTTAAATCAAGTGTGTTCGATTAGGCAGACATCTAAACTGTGCTGTGCTTGGGGTTGGGAACTTCTGGCCTACAGCAAACGCGAGCATTGCTATAACAAACCCATATAAAAAGTATCTGCACTGGGCGTATTTTGATGCGCCACAACCGTTTGAGGCTGAGTAGACATTATGAAATGATACATTTGTTTTTCTGAATGATAATGTGCAAGATGATGCTGTATGGTATTGAAGTGGCCATTGTAGTACGTTGCATCCAACCTGATCTCACGGCAATTCGTACGTATTTTACAAGGTGGCTAATTTGTACAAATTCGTACTCGTATGAATTTCTTACGTTTTTTGCTAAATCGTACATATTTTACGAGTTGCCAAATTCGTATGAACTCATAGGAATGATCTACCCCTAACCCCGCCCCTAAACCTACCTTTCACTGGGGTTTAGACAAATTCGTACGAATTAGCCACCTCATAAAATACATACAAATTGGTTGTGAGATAGCGTTGGTTGCATCACAATGCCCCATTCGCTTTGATGTGTTCATGATCTGTTTAATTTTTGAAGGTTAAAATGCAGCGAATTTATATTCCCCTCAGAATTCTGCAAGTCAGGTGAGGTGTCTAAAAATTCAGGAGAAAAACACAGAATTGCGAGATTCTGAGAAAAAAAAAGTACTAAACGTGAGATATAAACTTGCGAGAAAGTAAGAATTGTGAGAATATTGAATAATGAATCTCAAGTTTATTGGTACAGGCCTTTAAAGGTCATTGGACTCTATCGCCCCCTTGAGTACTGGCATTTGTTACTGTCATAGTAACATACAAAACATACATTAATGGAATACTTCTACCAAAAATGTAATTTTTGGATGAACTTTTCCTTCTGAAATACGTTGACCAATTATTCATGTAAACTTACTCTACTCAGAAGCTACTTTACTGGCCTATGTATGCAAATGAGGATGTAGCCTCAGACTGATACTGGAAGAAAAGAGCTACTGAAGACACTGAAATCGCAGCATCTGCTAGGACATCTGATAGGGTGCTTCAACACATCAAATGCTCTCAGACAAGACTGAGAGAATAAGAGATTTACTGAGAGGATATTTATTCCCAGACAAAACAAATGCTACTTGTGACTCTCTAAACCAGGGACCCAGGAGGTGGAGGGGGTTTACATAGCGGAGCTCGGCTCATCCTCTTAATTTGCAGGACCAAGAAAGTTTGTGAAAGGGGGGAAATCTACATGCTGGGGGCTTAGGACAGCGGCCACTCAATGGATCAGTTTAGTCATCGCAGCAGGACTGGGGGATTTGTGATAGATCCAAGTCTTTCACTCATCGATACCAAACCGCATCCATTTACTTTCTGTTTGGAATTCAAGAATGAAGTTTTCTCCAACAACTATCTGAAAACATCTTAGATCAACAGAACCACCTTCGAGGCCTTTTTGTTTGCGCATCAGTGCATTAATCTGTGCCTCCAAAGTCTCTCCCCTCAAACGCTGGTAGACCACCACTCCTCTCCCTCTCCGCCCAAGGCAGCAGTGCCAAGCCGAGCTGCTTTCTCATGTTAATCACACACTTTGTCCCAGGGTGGATTATCCTGCCGTGGCTTTTGTTCCAGCCCCTGGCAGAGCCCCGCGAGGTCGACCTCAGCCTCCGCCTCAGATACAAAGATCCCTTGCGCATGCAGCCCAGTGCTGAGCACGTCCCTCCACACACAAATTAGTCAGGTACAATTCAGCACTCACTGCGAAGAGGCCCCTCGCTCGTTAAAAATGACTGCACATACTCCCCAACCGCCAGCGTGAGATGCAATCAAATGGGGGCCCATTTTGAGGAGCTTGTTATGGCAACGCACGTAACAGATCTGTACGCTGATGTGTTACTGCATCTCATGATGCATTGTAAAAGCTACCTAATTACTACACTTCTTTAAAAAAAGAATCAGATGAAATCTCTTTAATTTCTCAAATTTCTTGTGTTGATGTCTCTTGATTCTCCAAAGACTTTCACTGAATTTCAGATAACATCTCAACAGCCAATCAGAATCCACCCGACTTTAAAGAGCTGAAGCATTTAAAGCAGCAGACAACATAACTGCAGCGTGTATATAATAAGCAGATAATAAGAATTAAAGGCTTAAACAATAATACTTAAAGGGTTAGTTCACCCAAAAATGAAAATTGTCATTTATTACTCACCCTCATGTCGTTCCAAAACCGTAAGACCTTCGTTCATCTTCAGAACACAAATGAAGATATTCTTGTTAAAATCAGATGGCTCAGTGAGGCCTCCATTGACAGCAAGATAATTAACAATTTCAGATGCCAGATGCGCATGCGCGACGAATGGTGATGGCTGCTTAATATCGATGCTTCGCCTCAGATGTCTGTTTTTTTCTAAATTAATTTTCCCTACCAAGCTTCTAGCCGAGTTTCTAGTACTTCCCTTGTTCTAGAGACATTCCAGATGGCATCCAAACGGGAATTAATTAACTCGCCTGCTAAGAAAAAGCCGAAATATGATGAGCGCCTTCATGATGCCATTACCGAGATGCTAGACAAGCAACTGAGCGCCATTAAGTTAAGCATGACGGCAATTGTTCGTGAGGAGATATCGACGATTTCTACGTGTCTGGATTCGTTGGAAATGGATGTAAAATTGTTCAACGACAGATTTGACTACATGCAGGCCACGGTCCAAGATGTCAAAAAGGAATCAATTGCCAGCAAGTCCCGCCTAGAAGAGCTTCAGGAGAATCTCTGTACAAGACAAAGTCCAAACAAAATAATCTAAGGCTGGTGGGCCTGCGTGAAGGAGCTGAAAGAGGGAATGCAATCCAGTTCTTGCAGACCCACATTCCGAATTGGATACCGGCCCTACAAGGGAAGACGATTGAGATTGAACGTGCGCACCATTTTTACGCGAACGAGGATTCTTCCAGGGGAAAAGCGCACACTTTGATCTTTAAGCTCCTCCACTACAACAACCGACAAGCGATCCTGCAGGGAGCTAGAAACTCGTCATCGCTGAGTTACGAAGGGGGCAACTTACGGTTCTTTCCAGACTTCAGCAGGGGAACATCTCAAAAAAGGAAAGCCATGGCTGAAGGAAGAAAACGTCTCCAACAACTAGGCATTGAGTCATTCCTGCTCTACCCTGCGCTAGTCAAAGTGCGAAACGGCCAGGAGCAGTTGCTTTTCAAATCCCCGGGGGACCTAGAGAGGTTCGTCGCGTCGCTAGGCACCACTACAGAGATGTATACCGCCTCATCTGCAGAGATGTCTAAGGACTAAACACAGCCTTTTTGGTTTCTGTGATAGCACTTTAATAGGGATATAAGTTTGTGTATCGCTGTGATGGACATCCGGATGTGCGGGACGCTGGTATCTGAGTTTATCCACATAGTTCGAGTGCATGGCCTCGAATAGTTTTACTTTTCAGGCAGGTAAGAGGGTGTGTTTTATCTCTCTGCATGCTGCCTACAGTAGTATGTTATTCGGTTCTTTGGTTAGTTTAACCATTACATTGTTAGAAATACCAGGGTTTGCAGTATTTGTTTGTAATATTATTTATGTGTTTCGAAGGGGTGGGCTTATTGTCGATGTGTATGGTCGCCATGGTTACCTTTGCCTCTCGTTTGTTTATACCGTGGCTATTCCAGGATGAGGGATTTTAATGTGATATCGTGGAATGTCAGTGGTTTAAATTCTCCCATAAAAAGATCAAAATGCCTAGATTATTTACATCGCAAGCAAGCTGACATAGCCCTTATTCAAGAATCCCACCTTAAGGCTTCCGACGTGACTCTGTGTCAGAATAGACATTATAAATTGATAGCTTCCTCGTCTCATAATAGTGCTTCAAGAGGAGTTGTTATACTTCAGAACAGAAGATTCCCATTTCTAATTATTCCCCTAATAAATATGATGCAGATTTCTTCCCAGCCCTTACCAAATTCCTCCTTAGTTTTGCTGATTACAATTTGGTTGTTGGCATGGACGCTAATGCAGTTTGTAATCCCTTAATTGATAGATCTTTTTCTACTGTACATGGGGATCAGGCTTCTTAGTCATTAAATGATCTTATCGTGGATAATGACCTGTGTGATATCTGGAGAGTAAAGAATGAGAACTGTAGGGACCATACCTTTTACTCTGCACGTCATAAAACATTTTCCAGGTTAGATTATATTTTAATTTCTAAATACCTTACTCAGTGTGTAAACCACACTGATATCCTACCTATTCTGATCTCAGATCACTCCACTGTAGTTTGTAATCTGTATTCTCCAATTATACCTCAAAGTCCAAAAAGATGGCGTTTTAATACAACCCTTTTGCAAAACGAAGACTTTGTTAAACAGCTACGTTCCAATTTGACTTTGTTTCTTAAAGAAAACACACGCTCATTTATTAATCCACAAATACTATGGGAAACAACTAAATGCTTTTTGAGAGGAAACTATTTCTTTTGCTTCCTATATAAATAAATCCAGAGTAAAAGAAATAACTCACCTTGAGGGCCAGATTAAATTATTAGAGAAGGATCTTAAAAACACTTTTACGGAAACGAAGAGTAGGATTTTAGGGAATTTAAGAACTAATTATAAAGCAATTTTACTAAAAAGGGCAGAATTTCTCGTACACCGCACTAAACAAAACTACTATTTTAATGGAGAATGGCCCAGTAAACTAATGGCTTTAAGGTTGAAGCACAACGAGGCTCTGTCCTCAATAATAGCCATTAAGGATAGTGCAGGCGACCTTCATACAGCTCCGGGAGAGGTGAACAGGATATTTAAAGAATTTTACGAGCAGATCAGAGGTGGGAATGGACGAACAACCTGGTATTGAATTTCTATCAAAACTAAATCTTTCTCACCTAAACGATGAGCAATAGACTTTTCTCGATTCTCCAATAGAACTGAAAGAACTAAAGGAGGCGTTAGAGTCAATGAATAAGGGTAAGGCACCTGATCTGGATGGTTTACCCCCGGAGCTGTATTTGGTGCTATGGGATCTAATTGGACCACTTCTTCTCGACTCTATAAATTTTGCGATAGATACAGGTAATTTCCACAGAGATCAGAATACTGCCCTTACTCTCTGGTTCTGAAAAAAGGGAAGAACCCCCTTTGCTGTTCAAGCTATAGGCCGATTTCATTAATTGGCACGGATGCTAAGGTATATGCTAAAGTTCTAGCCCATCGTTTAGGAACAGTTGCCAGTTCCCTAATTTCCCATGACCAGTTTCAGTTGAAGAGAGGCACGAGACAGGGTTGCCCATTGTCGCCATTGCTATTTGCAATCTCATTAGAGCCTTTAGCGCAGGCAATTCGTCAGGATCACATAATCTCCCCTATCATGGGCTGTTCCAAACATTATATTTCTCTCTTTGCGGACGATATCTTGCTGTATATGTCTAACCTTTCCACTTCTCTCTCTCAATGTCTTAAAATATTTAAAGATTTTAGCAGTGTCAGTGGTTACAAAATTAACTGGGAAAAACCTGTATTAATGCCCCTGTCTGCATCGGCCGATGCTGCAGTGTCCACCTTGATTCCAATTAGTAAGACTTTTAAATATTTAGGAATTCAGATCTTTCCCACACTGCAGGCTATTGTCAAGCAAAATTATATCTCTTTATTCACTGTTATCAGACAAGACCTACAGAGATGGGATGCTCTTCTAGTTTCACTACAAGGCAGGATCGCAATCATCAAAATGAATATCCTTCCTAGACTTTTATTTTTGTTTTCCATGATCCCTCTTTCTCCTTGTAGAACCTTTTTTTAAAGAAATGAACTCCTTGATTACAAAATTCATCTGGAACAAGAAACGCCCAAGAATTAAACTCAAAACGCTACAGAGAAGGCCCAACAAAGGAGGTTTAGCACTTCCAAACTTCCAGCTGTATTTCTGGGCATGTCAGCTGCGCTCTCTCAAGATTTGGTTAGAGACTGATACAAAGATCGCTTGGCGTGATATGGAAGCATCGGCAGTGCTTCCGCATTGGCTTCAGGATGTGTTATTTACAGGTCTACCAAAGAAAGCCCAGAAGTTTGGAAACACAATCGTGGGTAATTCTCTTAAAATTTGGCGCGATGTCTGCAATTTTATGGGAAGTTCTATTAAGTTTACAACTGAATCCCCGATTTGGCATAATCATCACTTACAATCTGGTAACAAACCCTTTGTTTTCAAGCCGTGGTCTGATCAAGGTGTACATGTTCTGGGTGATATATTCAACGATTATGGATTAAGGTCCTTTCAAGATCTGAAAGACTGCTATAATCTTCCTGGTCATTCCTACTTAATGTAATGCATGGGCATGCCTTAAGTGTTTTATTTATTTTATTTATTTTTAGCTATCTATTATTATTTATTTATTTATTATTGTTATTTATTTTATTTTTTACATATGCAAACCCTGGTTTTGTATATATTAAGTTGTGTCACACATGTGGACCATGTTCTATTCTGCAATAAAAAAAATAATCACAAAAAAAAAAAAAAAAACAATTTCAGATGCCCATAAAGCTACTAAAAACATATTTAAAACAGTTCATGTGACTACAGTGGTTCAACCTTAATATTATAAAGCGACGAGAATACTTTTTGTGCACCAAAAAAACTAAATAATGACTTTTCAACAATATCTAGTGATGGGCGATTTCAAAACACTGCTTCATGAAGCTTCGAAGCTTTACGAATCTTTTGTTTCGAATCAGTGGTTCGGATCGCGTATCAAACTGCCAAATTGAAATTTCGAAACACTTATGACGTAACAAAGCCTTGTCTACTGAAATCGCTCCGAACCACTGATTCGAAACAAAAGATTCGTAAAGCTTCATGAAGCAGTGTTTTGAAATCATCCATCACTAGATATTGTTGAATAAAGTCGTTATTTTGTTTTTTTTTGATGCACAAAAAAGTATTCTCATCACTTCATAACATTAAGGTTGAACCACTGTAGTCACATGAACTGTTTTAAATATGTTTTTAGCAGCTTTCTGGGCATCTGAAAGTGTTAATTATCTTGTTGGCAATGCAGGCCTCACTGAGCCATCGGATTTTATCAAAAATATCTTAATTTGTGTTCTGAAGATGAACGAAGGTCTTACGGGTTTGGAACGACATGAGGGTGAGTAATTAATGACATCATTTTCATTTTTGGGTGAACTAACCCTTTAATACACACTAAGCATGCTTACACACACACACACACACACACACACACACACACACATGCACACACATTTTGATATAGATATTTGAAATAAATGATAAAAGGTAACAAAATGCTTACTGCAAATCTCCTCTGTTTAACACCATTTTAGGTTTCACAATAATCATTATACCACAAATGTCAAAACTGAGAGCTCAGTATGAAGTGATAAACTTTGACAAAATGTGATTTTAAGTGTTATAATAGTGATTTTATAATGTTTAAATATGAATGCAAAAGCAAAACCTGTGAAAAAAAGTTTATTAGCAAGAAGAATGACAAAATTATGATTATAACCAGTAGATGGCAACAGAGGACCACTCATTGGCTCATTTTCATTTTAAAAGTGTTGGTTTCCACCAGTAATCTCCATTAAAGCAAAACATGTTAACTCCATTAAGCAGGCTTATATAGGCTTTTATGTTGTTGTTGTTGTTGTTGTTGTTGTTTTTGTATTATAGGGCCACCAATTGGTGAATATTTTGTGTGACATGAGTGAAAAATTTTAGTGAAAGTGGCCCTGCCTACTTCAAACGTTTTGGCGTCCTATCGCAAGCGTGAATCACCGATCTAAATTATTTTGACAACTTTTTGCCATGAGGGTCTCTAGATGCTGCATGTCAAGTTTCATGAATCGGACAAACAGCCTATGAGGAGTTTGAAATAATCTCACATATCTCATCTAGAGTTTAGAAGAGATCTCAACAATGTCTCAAACTGTGCTCAGATTCAAGATATCATTTTGCTGGAACAACTGGTCTCTCCCATTGGTCTCTATTGTTGTTTCACCCATAGAATTTTAGGAGAAACGACTGTTACAAAGTAGATACTTCAATGAAACAAGAATAAGACCTCCAGAAAGTAAAATGAGCTTTTAAAGAGTGACCTCTGAGCAAGATTCCTTATAGAAGTCACATTGTGCTCTCAAAGAATGAGATACACTACTTATACTTATCATAACTCTTTTGTATTCGCTGACTCTTTTCCCTGTGTGTTTGGCGTCAGGACATATCCAGTCTTCTCCTCTCAACCCTATGGTGCTTGAGAACTGCACAAGCTCTCACAGGTTTGTTAATTAGAGACATGTTGAGCCCTCAGGTGGTACACAGAGAACCAGGTTCTGCACAGTAACCTTAACCTTATTTGCACCAATGAAGAATGAGAATGAAGGGACTACAAAGTTCATCTGAAGTCTGTGCTGTAATAGTCTTCAATCACAGCAATTTTAAGCACTGACTGGAAGTTTTGTTCGACTCACATTTTATTGTTGGCAATTACAGTATATTACATTGTTTGCTAAATGATTAAGGCATGCATTTATGTAAAATTATGAAAGAACCAATGAGGTTCATTCTCATGTGTCACACAGCACGTTTGAGCTTCTGCAAGAGGTTTGTTCTTGCACGTCAAGCAGGTTCGGTTGAGCTTCTGTTTATGTTTGCTGATCAATGTTTTTATGTGAATACAAGCGTAAATTAGAGTCTCTTCAGAAAATTTGGACTAAACCGCTCAATACATATGGATTAGTTCTATGATCTCTATATGAACTTTTTGAAGTGTCAAAGTGGTAGTTGCGTAGATGTCTATGGAGGGACTGAAAGCTCTCAGACTTCATCAAAAAGATCTTCATTTGTGTTCCGAAGGTGAACGAAAGTCTTACGGGTTTGGAACGACACGAGGGTGAGTAATTAATGACAGAATTTTCATTCTTTTCATTCTAACCCTTTAAAAATAGGGTAGGCAATGTTTTTCATATCACTTTGTGTTATACTGGTTGAAACTCTCTTCACATCCTGATAGAAATCAATAATAGAAGTCGTCTAAATGTTAAAAAATGTATATCTTCTGTGGAAGTCTCAGGACCAAAAAAATTCAGTCATTGCATTTGGTCCTGTCAACCTAGTATTCCCATACCTCCGCGCACCCTGCTCGCACAGACATCACATGTCATCAGTGTGTTTCATGAGGCTATGCCGAACGCCGCAAACAAACAGCAGCCACCTTTTACAGTTCCTCCTGAACCAAAACAATGAGCTTATGCTGCGTTCACGCTATGTCGTAACTACTGTAATTACGAGATGTCAATCTGTGACATTCTGCTTGGAGGGATCTTATGCTTTCAAAGCTAGCTTCTACGAACCTGCACACCCTAGCTTAAATATAAATATGTTGACAGCTTGTTAACAGACAGTGCTTGAGCAAAATTATAGAGAAATAAAGACTAGACAATAAAATAATCTCCCGGTTTCTCCTTAATGACATAGAGGTATGTCATTCTGTTAAAGTAATTGGCCACCCAGGCTTTCACTTCATTGGGGTGTTTTTTTTTCCACACACGTGGATATCCTCTTTTTGCAAAGAGTTACCATCCTGCATAGCCAACCAACAGATACCAGAGTTACCATGGAGAACAGCCAAAGACCCAAGGAATGAAAACAAGGATGCCAGAGTTCTTTTGACTGGCTTTTAAATACCATCTTAAATATATTTTTTAAATGCTATAAATAAATAAACCCATCCAAACAACTTTACACAAACAACACAAAAAAGATTATTAAGTGCACTTTTTTTTACAAGGGTTTTCGGAACCACTTAGCAACATGCTAAAACCCACTCAAAACAAACATAGCTAAGTACTAGCATTGTGGTGATGAGTTTTGCAATGGCCAGCACCACTCACTTTTTTTCAGAAAATGTAAAAATTTAGATATAGGACTTACCATCTCAATACCTACAACACAAAATACTGTGATTCAATGACAACTTTTAAAGAACAAGCTTAAGTGATTTTGCGCGGTTGGCGGTCTTAGAACTTCTCAGACATCTTTTTTGTTTATTAGATTAAATTAAACCAGGAACAAAAGCTTCAGGTTTGCAGGAATGGTCCTTCTCAGTCTCAGACACCCCCAGAGCAGCGGGGTGATAGATGAGCCATAATTTCATTAGTAAATTAGAGCAATGACATAATCCGGTCACCCCGAGACCCCTTTAAGGCAGACTTTACAGGTCACTATTATTCCTTCAAGCTAACTGAAAACATGTTGGAGTAAATGAAGCAACAACAAGGAGAGTAATTTGATTGTGTGGTGGCTCCATATGGCACCCTGGATGTTTGTTCTTTTAATGGCCAGCTTCGTGTGGATGGTGTGGCACCGCTGGCCCATCGAAACACAACAAATGCTGTTCAAATGCCAAACATCCTCCCCCAAACCTATAAAAACATACATGACGAATCTGGTTAGGGAATAAAAGATGGAGAGGACAATGGTGGGTGGAAAACTGGAGGATTGGCGTGGGGTGAAAGAGGGGGTGTCAAGCGATCCACAAAACAACCTCAGTGGAATAACATTGGGGCACTATGGGACACACAAAAACACAGCCACCTCTTTTCTGCTCCGCACGACTGAAAGGGCAAGATAAGGGAATTCTGCATAACAGAGACAGGCGGCAATTCAGCGCTGTTGGGTTTTCAGCTCGCTGGCATTATGCATATGTGTTCGAAAGTTTAGGCTGATAATGCAGCACTTTGTTTGACAAGTCTTACTCTTTTTGGGGTACACTCTTTTTTTGTGCCATGTATTGTGATGAAAGGCATTAGCTGAGCTTGGCTGTGCAAAGACATAGAGGTCAAGGTCTAACTTTCACAGCCTCCAAGATCTTACACATAAACAAGCGGAGAAACTATCAGTCATTTATAAAAGACACAATACAGAGGGCCTTGTATAAGAAAATGTTGACTTAAAGATATTATACATTAAGATTTGGCAATAATTTTGTATATGACAGAGGTTGTAGTTGTCAAAAAAATTGTGTGTGTGTGTGTATATATATATATATATATATATATATATAATAAAACTGAAAATGTTCAGCTTTAATTTTATGTCCATAAAGCTTTAATTGAAAGTCTTAAACAAAATGTAGGCTATATTTGTATAATTAATATTTTTTAGATATGCTATTTACAACATACACATTTTTGCCATATGGATATTTTAAGAGGTGTGCTATTTCTATTTTAAAGGGGCTATATGTAAGAATTTTTATTAATCGCTTTTTGTATTGCCAGTGTGTGAACAGCTTGTAATGAAACCTAAAAAAACGAGACCTCCCCCGACTTCCTAGGTTGTCAAGCTTGTAAACTGATTTTTACATGAAGGACTCGGGCCGGTTTTGCCGGGAAAACCCAAACGACTTGACGGTTACGCGCGCTCCCGAGAACCTGTCTTACATTAAATGACACAGGATAATGCCGAAACAGCCATTCTGCAGAGTAATGTCAATGTGTCATGCAAAGAAAAGGGAATAATTCAAACTATAGCTCACATAGATATATTTATATAGTCTATATTCATAATTATACTTTATAATCAAACTCATAACATATCATAATTACCTCATCATCTGTCGACATGATGCCGGTGAATCGCATAGCTGGTGAAAACGTATCCTCATCGCTATGATCAGATGCTTTCATTTTTGTTATGTGTTTATTTTGTTATTGAGAGGAATACGCGGCACATATTCATCTAAACATCGCTCTCAGCAGAGTAGACGGTATCGGGATTTTCGCTGCAGAGGTATTTACAGCTTTTTACTTCTAAGTGAAGAACAAAAAACAAATTTGCGGTCAGTATATCGGGGCATTGAATCATGTTTAGTCTCTTGTACATTATTTGTTCACGAGTGAGAGAGCACGAGCAATAAGTTGCTGGCTGCTGATGCAGTTCACTTAACGGCCACCGCTAATAACAAGGGTTTCTGAATTCTACTATAGCTCCATTATGTAATCGTTTGGTGAGTGGGGAAAAAAAAGAAAAGGAAAAAAAAAAGAAAAAGAAAAAAAAACATACTGTTGACTAGCATCGAGAATATCAATGCGGGTGAGCTCTTTTGACTTGGGCCAGTGAGTAACTACCTAGCAATGCCCTGGTAACCACCCAAAACACTTGGCATCATGGCAGTGAGTTTTGTACACTAACCACTGTTTTTTTTTTTTTTCTATAGAAAATGTAACATTTAATTTGCTGTATTTTCCATATGACTATAGGTTCAGCATGTATATATGCAGGATAATTTTACATGTCAAACCAAAAATGTTTATGTTTTGTTTCATATTAAAACATGCATGTGACATGTTGCTAACACGTGGCCGTAGGGATCTTGAGCCTCATTTTAGAGCAAATGAGCTTTCAGTTGCCATTTATGTGTCATAAACAGAAGAGTTTCTTCCTTTATATGTACAATATATGATATTGTACTTGAACATAATTACTTCAACCCTAGGCTAGATCAGTCAAAGACTCTGAAGCGTAAACTGATCTGATCTAAAGATATATCATTAGCTCCATATATCCCACCTGAACCCCTTCAGCTAAGTTTCTTTTTCTTATCCTGGATATTCGCCAACTACAGTTTCATCGGTTTCTTTTTAAAGAGTAATAACATAAATCATAAAAGACTCATTGCTTGGATATTTAAGGGCAAAAAGATTAATCAGACTGTGTTTTGCAAGGCTGCGTGCGTCAGTGCGTGTGTGTGTGTGTGTGTTTGGAAAATTCCAGTGTGAGGTGAGCTCAAGGTAGCTTGGAGGGGTGATAGTTGAGAAAATATGAGTTTTAACTCTTTGTTTGTAGGCTATGCTTCTGTTTATGAGACAAGTTTATTATTTTATCTCAGTTTCCTCATGTCTAATTCCTATTAGCATCCTTTACTGTGAGAATGTCTGTGAAGTAGTGGACAAGTTTGTGGATCATATTTTTAAATTAACCATTAATGTTTTTTTAAAAAAACTTAAAATTATGGAAAATGCATCTCTCTCACAAACTGTGTGTGTTGGGGTCTCCATGGTGTATCGACCAACAAGCCTCACTGAATATGTTCTCACTGTACATCCTTACTTAGCATTAGCTAAATGCTAAAAAGGCTAATTTAACATAAAAGGCTAAATTAGCTTTAGATTTTCAGCATTTACTTCAGTAAAGAGCAGATATGTTGATTCTTGAAAGGGTTCAAATCTGAATATATGGTTTCAGTCACTGTTAGTTGTTTAAGTCACCTATCAAACATATTGCACAATTCTGACTGGATGTTGTGGCCTAATGGAGAAATCTATGCAACAGGCAATGTTTGATTTATTAACCAGACAACATTTATTTATTGAATCAAAAAACCCAGGACACTCTCCTGGACCCTAGACCAACCCTAACTCTAACCCTAAATCACTGTAACATATGGCCTTTTATAAAATGGCCCCAATAGCAAAATTATAAAATACATAAGCTTAATAAATAAATATACATAAAATAATAATAATTGGATTGAACATTTCATCCTCCACGTTAAATTTATTATTAGTCTAACTACAGGCTGTTTACAGCTAGTCACTTTGTAACAGCTTTGAATATAGCTCATCCTGATATTAGGGTCATAACTATCCATTTTATAATAAAACTATATTTTTAGAAGTGAAGGTCACACTTTATATTAGGTGTCTTTAACTACTATGTACTTAAATTAAAAAATGTTAGGTACAGTGTACTTATTGTGTACATTGCAAAACACTTTTGCTACTATTGTGGGATATGGGTAAGGTTAGGTACAGGTTTGGTGGTATGGGTTTTAGGGCGGGTTAAGGTGTATGAAAACTAATTACAGCTGTAATTACATGCAGGTATTTGTTAAATTGTAAAACATGTACAGTGCCTTGTATCAAATTATTAATTTAAATGTTAGTACATATAGTAGCCGAAGACATTGTTTTTATGTCTTTATGAGGACATCCAGAAAAAAAGAAAAAAAAAACTTCTGGAGACATTTTTCAGCAACTGTGTCCTCAAAAGTATAGCTAGCCCAGAAACACACACACATCCTCAGGCCGACCTCTGACATCCCCGAGCTCAGATTTTTTTGCTTTCCAGTGGACTTCTTCATTTGGAGTGTGAGACAATGCGGCCTGTTTCTTTTGTGTGTGTGATATCCCACAGAGCCACAATATGGCCAGTCAGGGATCAATGGGGCCAAACAATTGATTTAACCCAAAGGGCTCCACAGGGAGGGCCCTCAGGGGCCGTGCCTGGCTGGGTACCATCTAGACTGCACGCTCTCTCAATCTCTTGGCAGAGGAGCATAAGACGGGCAGCCCTGTGAAGGTCTCTTCCAGGGGACAGGAGGCCATCAGGCATGGGCGGATGGGATGAATGCTTGTCTACATACTGAACTTGATTTCTGGAGTTCAGATAATGCACCTACACACACACATTTCTAGGCCATATGTAGCGAACAGATGGGTGAGTGGGAAATACTTTAAAACCTACGACTGCTTATAACATCCATATGACAATCGCCCAGGGCTCTTTAATCTTTGGAGACATTGCATCATTTTCAGTTTTGTCTTATGTTTCTAATGCAGTTCATTAGGACAAATAAAAATAGACACAAAAAAGTTGTTGACATACAGTAATACAGTACAGTAACAGAGTACAGAAATATAAAAATGAATGAGAAAAATGTGAGTTCATATTGAAACTATTGGTGGCAGATTTTGGCACAGCTTTTAGACATTGCTGAGATCTTGCCTGCATTCTAGAGAAGATACATATGAGATTAGTTGGCCAGTGTTGGAACATATTAATGTCATGAAATTGCTACATGCAAACACAGACTCCTTTGCATTTTCATGGAAGCATCTAGAATTAATATTTTTTAATTTTAAAGGTTCATATAGAAACTGATTCAGACTTGCGTTCCTCTTAATTTTTCTTCCACTGAAACTTTGAAAGGGAACTGTCGCAAAGTTCTTTTGTGTTGCACAAGGAGTTGTGTGTGATATTACCACAACTAGCAGAAAGGTTTAGACTTCAGAAAAAAAATGGATACCTCGATATACAGTATTGGAAACTTGGAAACTTTTCCAAACAAGCTATAATTTTGTCACATTTCGGAGAAGGTGTGAAAATATTATTTAAAGGGTTAGTTCACCCAAAAATGAAAATTATGTCATTAATTGCTCACCCTCATGTCGTTCCAAACTCGTAAGACTTTCGTTCATCTTCGGAACACAAATGAAGATTTTTTGATGAAATCTGAGAGCTTTCTGTCCTTCCATAGACAGCAACGCAACTGAAACTTTGACGCTTTAAAAAGTTCATAAAGAGATCGTAAAACTAATCCATATGAATTGAGAGGTTTAGTCCAAATTTTCTGAAAAGACATGATCGCTTTATATGATGAACAGATTGAATTTAGGCTTTTATTCACATATAAACATTCATCAACTCACACATCAGTTGTGGTAAACGGATGTTTAAGCATGTTTGCTTGACGTATGAGAACCAATGAGGTTCATTCTCGTGTCTTGCGCAGCACGTTTGAGCTTCCACAAGAACCAATGAGGTTCATTCTCGTGTTCTACGCAGCACGTTTGAGCTTCCACAAGAACCAATGAGGTTCATTCTCGTGTTCTACGCATCACGTTTGAGCTTCCGCAAGAACCAATGAGGTTCATTCTCGTGTTCTACGCAGCACGTTTGAGCTTCCACAAGAACCAATGAGGTTCATTCTCGTGTTCTACGCAGCACGTTTGAGCTTCCACAAGAACCAATGAGGTTCATTCTCGTGTTCTACGCATCACGTTTGAGCTTCCGCAAGAACCAATGAGGTTCATTCTCGTGTGTTACGCATCACGTTTGAGCTTCCGCAAGAACCAATGAGGTTCATTCTCGTGTCTTGCGCATCACGTTTTTATGAAATGCAACCACCCCAGAATCTTTAGGGGTGTGATGGAGGGACAGAAAGCTCTCAGATTTTATCTAAAATATATTAATTTGTGATGAAGATGAACAAAAGTCTTAGGGGTTTGGAATGACATGAGGGTGAGTAATTGATGACAGAATATTCATTTTTGGGTGAACTAACCCTTTAATTGTGCATTACAGTATGGGTACATAAAACGCTAGTTATAAGTTAGCCTTAGCAAGTCAAATGAATCAGCAAAAAAATCATTTTCATTGTCTTTTCCATTGCAGAATCCAATAAAGTCAGCTGCAAAAATAACTTTCCATGCCTTTTCATGTCATTAATGTCATTTCTATTGAAACTTGTAGGCTATGTCATGTATATTAAATATTAAATGTATTTGTAATTACATATTTGTAATGATTGCATTTTAGCACATTTAAAATATATAAACAAGTAATATTGAATAACACACTGCAGTTAAAATTATAGTCAAGAACTTTACATTTAATATATTAGTCCAAATAAATGTACTTCTTTAAAGCAAAGATTATTAAACCATAATGATTTAAAATGTACTTTAAAGTAAAACTTTTAATTTGACATTATTGCAAAGTTCCTGTTTTTAAAAAGTGTACTTAAGAAGAAAGTATACTCTCTTTAAATACACATTAAGTGGCCTTTTATTCCACTAACATTATATGCAAGGACAGTTTTTATACTTTTAATATACTTTTAAGATTTGAAATACACTACAACGGCACATTCCGTACAATAAGGCTTTCTTTTTCATTAGGGCTTATTTGAAGAAAAACATATATATTAATATTATATAATGTTATATAATATTATTGCCACTATAGCTAACCAGCTGTAGTTATTTCTTTTCCTGTTGCATTTCCCTATAGATGAGTGTGGAAACAGGCTAACGGAATGTTAATATTCCATAAGCGTCAATAAGGACACACCAGGAGGTGATTCCTTTATATGTCTGGACCATCTGTTGAGTCCAGAACCAACACAGCAATTCCTCTCACAATGAAACAAGCCTGTGTTATATATGCACACACATGCTCAACTATCTCCGTACCTACATGAAGAAAAAAAGAAAAAGAAAAAAAGTGGGTTTACTTACAAATGCTGTATATTAATACATCTCTGGTCAATGATAGTACTAGGTACTTATAAAGGTTGCTCTTTCATAGCTTAAAAGACTTAATGGAGTTCTCAGTTATGTTTCATATAGTGTTTACTTGTCTCAGACGTTTCTTCTAAAATAAAATAAAAATAGATACAAATGAGACAATTGACAAGTTTAGAGTAATGTAACCACTAGCTTTGGTATGAGAATAAGTTACTTTATTCTTATAATGTACCTAAAAACTATTCAGAAAAAAGTTCATATTGAAAATCTGAATTTTGATTGCAGATTTTGCCACAGTTTCATACATCTTTGAGATCTTCTGAAACTCTTGAGAAACGTGAGATTGTAAGGTCTTTCTCAAAAACCTGAGAATCCGATCAGCTCTATGGAAGAATTCAGATTAATTTAGTTCAAAGTTTTTTTTTTTTTCAATTCAGTTCAATAACTGTCAATGTTGCGAAGTTCATAAGCTCTCTACAGAAGCTCTACAGAAGTCAAAAGTGTCATTATTTAGCTCAAGTCAACGTTGAGATCAGTTCATTTCATTGTTCAGTTTAATAATGGTGTCAATGTTGTCAAGTTAGTGTCAACATCCAGCTCAATTCAGTTCAAATTTTGTTTTCATCCGATAGTATCAGTGCAGTTAAATCAATAATATTGGTTGACATTTAAAAGACATTTAATATTCAGTAATATTAATTGACTTTTGAATGTCAGCCATCACAAATTTGAGATTTGTTTTCTGTTCACACATGGAATAATAGTGGATTCATTTCTAAACTGAATCCATTTAACCATGATTGAAAACTGCAATGTGTACGTTGGCCTATACAAAAATGGCAGGATATTACTGAATATTAATAATTGTCTTTCTGACATTAATCTAGTTGTCTAATAAACCTGGCTTTTGTATATTACAAATATTGTTGGCTCTTTGAGAAATTGCTTTCTCTTTTATAAGTGGCTTTGATAACATTTCTTATGTTGTGTGTTCTCTTTACCTAAATCTTGTGCAGTATTTTCAATGGCTTTGTTGTTTTTTCTCTCTCTTGAGCTTGACCTTCAAAGGTCAAGGGAGCATTTGTTACAAGCTGCCATCCGTGCAGTCTGTCTCCCATAATCGACATTTAATGGAGGCAAACTTTAGATCCGTTCTTCCCAGGCACAGCTCAGGGCCAGAGGGGGAGTGGAGAGAGGTCAGTTGTCTTTTCTGCCAAGCCCATCTGTCCAACATTCCACATCAGGACCGTCATCCATCCACCCACAGTGAAGGGGAGGAGCAACAATCAGCCCCGCCCCCTGCTGACTGCGTGACCTTCCCTGGCTTTGACTGCGCTCAAACGCCCAATGCCGACAAAAAGCTTGCTGACATGCACAGTGTGTTCCTCTTGTGACATGATGCAAAACAAATTGTTCTGTGCATACTGAAGAAGTTTGGGGATGCACTTGACGGATGCCCTGTTATCCTGCATTAAACAAAGAAGACTAAAGGCCCGTTCACACCAAGAACGACAATTATAATGATAACTATAACTATATTAGTGCCTAAACTGACAGAAAATAATGTTTTGTTTATTATAAGTGTGCAATGCAGTTTTAAAAGCTCAAGCTTTTTAAAGTCTGGGATTCTGATTGTCAATGTTTAGTGCATTATCTTTATAGTTGCGATCCTGAATCGTCCTCTCACTCTCATGTGTAGGGTTGGAACATTCAAATAATTCTAGTAACTCGGCTTGTCTTAAAAATTCCTCTCTCTCATATTGTCACAGAGTCAGCCAAACCCTCAGCACCAGATTCCTACACACGTTCTCAATCAACAGACTTACTGATCAGCACCACCTGTACTCAGTCACCATCACAGTCACTATTTAAACCCTCGCACCTCAGTCAACAGTGTTTGGTCTTGTTGTTCTATACTGAACACTTACCCGACTACCTACATGTGGATACTTACCTGTTTATACCATCTCAAACTGTCAAGTCTTCAGTCCTTCTTCAGTCTGCAATCTCATAGGGTGATCCAGCCATTTTGTTCACTGGTCTTCACTTCACTCCATCTGCAACAGATAAGCACAGTCACCACACTGCCAGTTTCACTGTATTGATCTGCTATCCAGTTACTCACCTTGTGTTCAATAAACTCTGTTTGGATATTACCTGTGTTTGCATTCTTCTGTTCTGTGACAGAAGATCAGACCAACATGCAACACGAAGCGGATCCCTGCGATACTGGCAGTCCACCACCGGATCTGTTTGCTGGTCTTGTTCAAGCTATCCGTCATGCTCACCATCTGTCTTCTAGGGCTTCATGAACGAGATGTTCTGGAAATTCCTCCATTGTTTCGTCATTGTCTACATTGACGACATCCTCATATTTTCCCGGAACCTGACGGAACACTGCCACCACATGACGCAGGACCCACAGAAGCTTCGTCAATACCGTCCAAGCAACGTCGGCATTCCAACAATTGAAGTCAGCCTTTTATACTGCTCCTATCCTGATCCATCCAGATCCAGAACTCCCCTTCATCATCGAGGTTGATGTCTCCCTCTCCGGGGTAGGAGTTGTACTAACGCAGCAGCAGGGTGAGCCTCCCAAACTCCATCCATGTGCCTTCTTCTCTAAGAAACTGTCCCTGGCAGAGCGCAATTATGACATTGGGAATCAAGAACTGCTGGCTACCAAACTGGCCTTAGAAGAGTGGCGTCACTGGCTGGAGGGAGCCAAACACCTCTTCGAGGTCATCACAGATCACAGAAACCTGGAATACCTTCATGAAGCCAAAAGACTCAACACCACCAAGTCCGCTGGGCTCCCTCCAGCCATAATTGTCAGTCTCATACAGTGATCCATCAACGAACAAATAGCCAAAGCCAGGCAGTTTGAGCCAGCTCTGTCGGGAGGTCCTAAGGGACGGCCCTATGTTCCCACTCACCTTCATCTGTCCCTCATGGACTCAGTCCACTCATCTCCGGGCTCTGGACACCCAGGCAGGCAGCAGACCCTCTCGCTCATAACCAACCGGTACTGGTGGTCCAATATGGCCCAGGAAGTCTCCTGATATGTCCAAGGATGCTCAGTCTGTGCCATTTCCAAAGTTCCACACTATCTCCCTGAGGGTAAACTACTACCACTTCTGGTTCTCAGTCGACCATGGTCACACATCGGTGTCGACTTCCTCATCGATCTACAACCCTCCAACTCACATACCTGCATCCTCAACGTGGACAGGTTTTCAAAGTCCTGCAAACTCATTCCACTAAAATGACTACCCACAGCTCTAGAAACAGCAGAAACCCTCTTCCATCAACTATTCCGTCACTTTGGCACCCACAAAGATATTGTCTCTGACCGAGGTCCCCAATTCATCTCTAGTGTCTGGCATGCCTTCTTCCAACTCCTCGGAGTAACGGTCAAGTTTAACATCTGGATATCACCTACAATCCAACGGCCAGACTGAGTGGATGATACAGGAGATTGGGAGATACCTGCAGTCCTGTTACCACAAACATCAGGACAGCTGGAGCCATTTTGTACCATGGGCCGAGTAATGCACAGAACTCTCTTCATCAAGCCGCCACAGGGCTCACACCCTTCCAGTGCATACTTGGCTACCAACTGCCCCTGTTTCCCTGCTCAGGTGAGCCCTCCGACATTCCAGCTGTCCATTATTGGTCCCAGGAGAGTGAGAGGGTTTGGGACTCAGCTCACATCCACCTCCAGAGGGAAGTTCATAGACAGAAGAGCCAGGCAGATGCTAGAAGAACAGCGACACCCCAATACCATCCAGGGCAGAAGGTCTGGCTTTCAACCCGGGACATCAGTCTATGACTGCCCTGTCGAAGGTGAGTCCCCGCTATGTCAATCCTTTCACCATCCAGAGGCTGATCAACGATGTCACCTACAGGCTAAACCTTCCTCCTCATTACCGCATTGCACCTTCTTTCCATGTGTCATTCCTCAAGCCCTTCACTAATCCTCTGATTCCTTCTCCCCCATGGTCTGGTGCTGATGATGTACCTCCTCCTCCTCCAGTGGACCCTGCAGATGAAAACATGTATAAAGTCAACACCATCCTGGACTCCTGACGACGGGGCAGCCTACTCGAATACCTCGTCGACTGGGAAGGATTCGGGCCAGAGGAAAAATCCTGGGTCGCTCGTGATGATATCCTGGAACCAGCACTGCTAGAGGAATTCCATTCCAGTCATCCCAATCGTCCTGCACCCAGAGAGAGTCAGTCCCCGTTGTCACACGCCGTGGTCTCCAGGAGCTTCCCGTGGAGGGTACTCTCACAGAGTCAGCCTCACTTTCAGCACCAGATACCTACACACACTCCCAATCATCAGACTACTGATCAGCACCACCTGCACTCAGTCACCATCACAGTCACTGTTTAAACCTACGCACCTCAGTCAACAGCGTCTGGTCTCGTTGTTCTATACTGAACACTGCACCGACTACCTACCTGTGGATACTTACCTGTTTATACTATCTCGAACTGTCACGTCTTCAGTCCTTCTTCAGTCTGCAACATCAGAGCGTGATTCAGCCATTCTGTTCACCGGTCTTCACTTCACTCCATCTGCAACAAATAAGCACAGTCACCACACTGCCAGTTTCACTGTATTGATCTGCTATCCAGTTACTCACCTTGTGTTCAATAAACTCTGTTTGGATATTACCTGTGTTTGCATTCTTCTGTTCTGTGACACATACAGTGCTGGAAAGTTTCATACATTTTAGTGAATCAGTTCACCCTAACGGTCTTCTCTCTCACATATATAGCATTGGAAAATGCAATTTATTGTAATGCATCAGTTCATATTAAACAGGTTTATGTCTCTCACATAGCATTGAAAAAATCCTCATGAATCAGTTAATATTTAATAGGTCTCATATGTGACATTAACCCTTTTACTACTTTTTGTTATAGAAAAATATTTAGTTAAATGCTGTTTTCAATTCAGTTGTACTCTCTTAAGATAAATGGCACTAAACAGTACCAGATTATGGTTCTTCAGCTTGTAAAAATAGCAGAACCCCCTTTGAAATAGAACCTATTTATAAGGTTCCATAAAAAACATGCTTTGAAAGTCCTATTTAGAACCTTAATGGTGTTTAAAAACTTCCTGCTTTTCATGTGTTGTTATTTTATGTCAGAAAAAGAAAAACATAGGATATGTTCACCCCTAATGCTTTAAAAAATAATGGGAAACCAAAATGTGCCATATTCATGGAAACTTCATCAACATTTTAAGAAAATCTTCTGTTGTTTGGAGATTCCCCTATAATTTAACCGGCATGACAAACACACACTATAAACAAAGTAATTAAAAGCAGCACAGTCAACTTGAGAAATCATTCAAAGTGTGAAATAAAATACACCTCATGACAGAAACATGCCTGGAGCTGATTTTTACAAAAGGTCATTCCGTGTATCCCTGAAAAATGCATTTTTTTTTTAGGTATTTGCCTCCAGTAATTCATTCATTATAATAGACACCTATTAAAAAGCATTCTTTTTAATGGACAGTGCAATTTTAAACGCTCATACACATTTACAGCTCTGTCTCCACCCAACTGGCTGTCTGCCAGAGGATGGCCAGAGGGTTGAATGTTATGAGCATTGGTGCACAAAAGTAGCCCCGACAACTCTTTCACCCCACCGTTCTCATGAGTGTTCTCCATTTTCTCCCTGTGCATATTCCTATTAAATGTGTCCTGGATGCAATTTGTGAAGAGTTCAGAAAAAATTATATTTTCAGTATTGAAAGCAATGAAGAGAATGACTGTTTCCAAATATGTTTCTTGAACACTCCCCTCATCTGCCATTGGTTGGCAAACAAATGACCACGCCAAAAACTCACACTATTGGTTGAGCAGATGTTGCTATGACAGGAAGTTAAAATAAACAACTTGTTTTTGGGGAAATCCACATTTACAAAATTTATTTTAGTTACATCTGCATATAAGCTTTGATATTAGAGAGAATTGGATTGTCAAGGTCATGGAAATTAATGAAATCTTACAAAAGATAAACAATGAAAATTTCTAGTGAATATTTTTTAAGTTATGCTTTACTCTAAAATATTTACTCCCTAGAAATTCCCATAGAAATCTCCATTAAATTAGTAAATACATTGGACAAAGGTTTTGGAAGCAGTTGGAAGCAAAGTTTGTGTTAATCATATCATAATTTTAGGGTGTATTATTTGAATTCAACACATTGTTTTCCTCACACAGAAAACTCATTGAGAAATTTGTCGGTGAACATGGTTCCTCAGTGTTCATTTGTGAAAACTTCTGTCAAGACAAAACAAAATCTGTTTCTTGTAATGGATTGAGCATGGGTTCTACCTGTAGAAACTGCTTTAAAAAATGTAACGAAAGCAAGTTGTCTTTATTATGATCATACACTCAAAAATATGAGCTTTCACTGTTGTTAGTACTGTTTTGTGGCTCTTTAATGTGTCGTGACAGATCACTGCAGCGCCTCAGTTGAAGTTACAACATGAAATAAACATGAACGAACATCAGAAGGTATGTTGTTTCAACCACGGGAAAATGTCAATACACACCAAGTATAAGTCCACTGACATTAATCTACTAACTTGTTTTGTTATGTAGTTCCAAACGTAGGTTCATTCAGTCATATCATTACAGCATCATTACAGCATCCCTCCTCCTCTCCATCTCCTCCTCTATTTCTTTTATTTTCCCTCTACACAGTACTGTTATAGGGGGGTTTAACTCGGAGCTCAGGCCGAGCCTCTGGTTCGAGCCTCCCTCGAGGACAGCAAGCCAAGTTTGTTTTACAATTAACCATTCAGACTGAATGGGCAGGCGAACTTGTGAATGTCGGGCAAAATGGCGGATTGGGCGTTATAATTGGTCAGACTGCCTGTCAATCAAACTCCCGGTGAAGGGTGAATTGATGTACCAGGTGAGCTACTGAGAAAGTTTACCACATAAGAAAAGCCATATATGGAGCTGTTTATGTGATCCAAATGTATTAGTTTACAATAGTGTTCATTTCAGCTGGAAACAGAAGTGAATTGTAGGTACTTTTTTATGGAGTTTTGCAAAAATATAGGTATAGAGTCATGTTTCTCCATTGAGCTTATGTTGTTTATTTTCCTTGACATTGTATTCATTACCACTGTGTCTCTTTTAAAAAAATGTAACGAAAGCAGTTGTCTTTATAATGATCATTCACTGTTGTTAGTTTCCCTCAAACATCCTTGTTCACATTACTTAAAAAACTCATGTAACTACATGAACTTAATTTATCTGAGTTGTTTCTTCTAAAAAAAAAACCTTCTAAAAAAGCTTTACTTAATAAGTGTTTGCTCAGTCAGCCTAACATTGCTGAGTAAAACCAAATTAGTGTTGACAATTTATTTTTTTAGAGTGCATTTTGTAGAGCAAATAGTTAATTTAATAAGGTAAATTAAGTCAATAAATGTGTTCACCTTACGTAATAAACTTGTATAAATTTAACATTATTAAGTAAACTGCACATATAAATATTATGTAAAAGTGACAAATTCAAATGATTTGTATGTGTCAGCTTTACTTGAATTTCTTTTGTTCATACAACTAAATTGTTATTTGTACAAATTACTCAATATAGTTGCGTGAAACCACTTGACGCTGCTTTTTTAAGTAAATCCAACAATTCATTTTTTTGTGTGTAATGATAACTGGAATCAGATCATATCCACATTACTATAAACTCAGTATTATTCAGTTACAATGTATGTTAATGCATGAGAAACCTGCACCTCCTGACCACAACATAAATCAGCCGAATCAGATTTCTTAGAGAAGTATTAATGCATGTGCAAAGAAGAAAGGCATCTGTCAACAGTCATTTCTCTTTGACATGCTCTCACTGATTGATAAGTAGTTGAGCAGACGCCTCGGGGATCATAACTAAAGGTAGCGCATTTGATCTTTACTCTATCAAGGAATTTTGCTCATTTCTAAGGTAACGAAGATTACCGTTTGACCCCAGATCTGTGCGTGCCCCATTATGATAATTTAGATTCACAGATAAGTTATCAGTATATCTGAGTGAGATGATGGATTTCAGCAAGAGTCTTTTTAAACCTCTAAAAACTTGACTATTTTCTAAAATTACACTTGCCAGTCAGTTACATCTTGACTTTGTCTCTTTAATGGAAAAAGACGTCTTAAGGCAATAGCTCACCAATATAAATGAAAATTCATTTTCTCACCCTCATGTCATTCCAAACTGCTATGACCCTTCTTCCTCTGTGATAACCATATTAAAAATATTATATTGCAGAATGTCCTGGCTGTCAAGCTACAAAAATGACCATAAAAATAGTCCATATGCAACACAGGCTTATTGGAAAAAACATACCTATACATACAATTCACTGCAGTTTCAAGCTGAAATGAACACTGGCAGTAAAACACTAACAAATTGTATTCCTTTTTACACAAATTATGATTGAAGGAGCAGACTATTGATTAATATAGACTTATTTTCCTTGCACAATGCCATGTTGTGACCTCAAAACTCTTTTACCATAGTGCATGATTTGTAAACTAATACATTTTGACATTTGCATCACATAACCAGTTCCTTATGCGTAGTAAACTTGCTCTGTAGTTCACCTGATACACCATAGCACTTGAAATGTGGAGTGCTTGAGTACAAGTCATGTGAACTATGAGTCATGATAAAAGAGCTCAAAAACTTATATAAGCAAGCTAAAATGTCATGGTTGCTTCAGCAAATATACTTTTATTTCACATTTGCTTTTGTTAACACTATCATTTAGGTTTAGGGTAGTGTTTAGTGTAGGAGGTACGTTATTTTCAAATGCAATAGAGGATTAACATTTTACTGACTGATAACGTGCCGACAGACAAGACTTTTGATATGAAACAAAGTCTCAACTTTCAAATTTTGGCATTTTTTAAGAAATTTAAATAATAAATACCGTTTTATGGCTCTTTAATGTGTTGTGACAGATCGCAAAGATACAACACAAAATAAACATGAATGAACATCATGTTGTTTCAACCACAGAAAAACATCAATACACACCAAGTAAGTCCACTGGTGTTAATCTATCTGTTTGGTTTGTTTGTCGGACAAAATGTCAATCAAACTCCCGGCGAAAGGTGAATTGATGTACCAGGTGAGCTACTGAACAAGTTTACCACATAAGAAAAGCCATATATGGAGCTTTTTATGTGATCCAAATGTCAAAATGTATTCATTTTCACTAGTGTTCATTTCAGCTGGAAACAGAAGTGAATTGTAGATACGTTTATGGAGTTTTGCAAAAATATAGGTAGAGTCGTGTTTTTCCATTGAGCTCATGTTGTTTATTTTCCTTGACATTGTATTCATTAAAACTGTCTCTGTGCTGCCCTCCAGGTCACCTGTCATTCACTGTCCTGTCATTTTGGACAGCAATGAGCTACTGTCGAGTTATTATCTGCTCTCTTATCAAACAGACATCAGCACAGTTACTGCTTTTAGATAGAGACGTCAATAGTCATTAGGAAACACAATTTTGCTGTTTTGAACAAACCCCTAACCAAAAACTTCTTAAACTTTGGTGTCTAACTCATCCAGCACCATGTGAATGATACCACAAATTGCAGCTTGTTGAAAAGAGGTGTTTTATTAACTGTGTAAAACTGGTGAAAAACTCCATATCTAGAGACCAGAATATATTTTTGAAAAAAAAAAACACCCTAGATTTTTAAATGTAGTGATCATAGAAACATGTTTTAATTTATGTTATACTTATGTAATCTAGTGAATAAAAGCTGTCAACTTGTGGAAAGAAACAGAATGTGGTCTGGAAACGACTGTTGAGTCTATATATAACTGTAGCTGAACTACAACACACACACACAATGCAGCACTGCAGAGTTTGGAGTGTGTAGTAATAAATATGGGATGGCAGTTTCTGTCAGTGTTAAACAGCTATCAGCCCTCAGCTATGTTTGAGAAATGAGCGTTGACTTCATGATGGAATTGGAAGGAGATACAGGTATGAATGGAGATTCAGTTTATTAATTTGTGGTTGCTAGGGTGTTCTGGGTGGCTGCTAGCTGGTTGTTTACTGGCCCAAGTCAAAAGAGTTCAACCCCTATTTTCTTGGTAGACCCTTGTGAAAATAATACACTTAGAAATACACTTTAGCATACCCTTACAAAAAAAGTATACTTCATGTCTGTTTTGTTAAGTATACTTAAGTAAAGTTCAAGTATATTTTTAAGTATACTTATGTAGTAAGTATACTAAGCAATGTACTAGTAGTATACTTGTAAGTGTATTATTTCAATACAACTTGGGACTAAATTGGACCACTTTTTAGTATATAAAAGTATACTTTTGAATATATAATTTAGTATACTTTTAAGTATATTTTAGTAATATTTTAAGTGTAACAGTATAAAACTTTTGAGAACACAACTAGTTCACTCGCAACTACTTTTTTTCGTTTGTACTGCATCTATACAACAAGTGAATTATAGGTATACTGAGAGTTTACTAAATACTTGTAGCACATTTTTTTTAGTTTATGAAAGTACATTTTGAAGTATATTCTCAGTTTTATACTTCAAAGCTACTTGTAAGTTTTCTTTAAGTGAACTTAACATCATACTTATAGTTTACTATATATATATATATATTTGCACTTTACGTATACTATATGTTCCTATTCAAGTATTAATTTTTATACTTGAAATATACCTTTAACTGTACTTTAAGTAGATTTGAAGTAAATCGTACACTACACAAACATTCACATACTCAGAATTGTTTTCTTTATAAATCAACATTTTCAAACGATGTAAGTTTATAAGACAGTATGTAAAACTATGTGCAAAAAGTATTTAATATGCTAATTAAAAGAGTAAACACAACTACAAGCCAAGTATACTTAGAATACTTAATTATACTTGTATATCTCGATCAGAATATGGAGTACATGTATAGGATAAAAATACTAAGACTTTTCTGTCAGAATAAGACAGGTATACTTAAGTGTAATTTTAAGTATATTTCTGAGAAGTACATAAAAAGTAGACTGAAAGTTTCTTATTTTTTTAGTTTAAAAGAAGTATACTAACAGTACTTAATTGCAAGTTGATTGTATCAAATAACACACTACAGTTCAAATTATAAGTACTTTACATGTGCTTTAGTACGTTAGTCAACACATCAAAAAAAGTGTACTTTTTTAAGCATGACAAAATTTTAAAAAAATGTATGGATTATTAAACCATAATGATTTAAAATACACTTTAATGTAAAAATTATCTTTTTAAAAGTGTACTTAAGTGTGTTAAGAAATTAAAAAGTGTGCTCTCTTTAATTGCAATGAATTCACATTTTATTTAATTAATATTAGATTATTTAACAGTACAGTTTTTAAATATAAAAAAGTATATATATATTTTTAAAATTTAATGTACAGCAAAGTGTACATTCAATATAATTCAGCACATTTCTTTTTTTAGAAGGGGAACCTTTCTTATCAAAATGACTTTGATGCAAGTGTATATATTATCATATAATTATTTATTATATATTATCAAGCAGATACTTCATTAATGTCCCACAATAGCTGTTTAAATTGACCCAAATGTTTCACAATATTGATGTTTCATTGCGTATAACTTATAGCAGTGTGATGAAGTGACAGACAGTGGTATTTACCTTGGCTTGGGGGCAGAGTACAGTTGTAGCCTGGAAGGGGTGGAGGTTTTGTGTACAGCGTGAGCCTGAAGCACTGACTTTATTCCCAACAAACTTGACTCCAGGATGGGTCATGCCCTTTTGCTTCTATGAAAACCGCTAACTGGTTATAATATATATTATGGGCTGTCAACTATGAAAGTCTGTGAACCCTTGACTATGTTAGCACACTCTTGAATTTCCTTGTGAAAAAGACAATTCAATTCAACTCCGAGGAGACAAGGGAGGCAGTGTCTCCTCAAAAAAAAAAAAAAAACTGTCGATAAAATAATCGATATTACAAAAATAAAACAACGTAAATATTAAAAAATGTGACATTAAAAAAGTGCAAGTCACTCGTTTTTATAAAGTAACTGTCCAACAGCGACACCTGCAGGTAAAGTTACAGCAGGATTCCGCATCTCTCTTGCCTCTCCTGAGCCCATTGAGTTTGAACAGACCCCCTAAAGCGTGCGGTGGGTTTAGTGGGGGGTAACTGAGAATGAATGGGTGAAAGTCATGTGAGAGGAGGCAATGCCTCTATCGCGCTATGATTGGATATGATTTGTACGTGCTATAAATCCCGCCTCTTGTTTTCGTGCACGTTCTCAAATCGGCCTGAATGAAGACATCTATGATGGTGTTAATGGGAAGACTAATTAAATAGTAAGTAAACCGCTCACCCACTTAGATATCACCGCTTTATGTCATGTCAAAATCAAACTTGAAATGGTCTGAAAACATGATGACTGTGGGGTTTTTAGTGAGCAGTCAGCTTTGTGAAATTAAAGATACATCTTCAGGTCTGTGACCAGTGTGTACAAGCTTGATGAAAATAAGTTGACTATTAAAAAGAAAAGCTGAACATTAGTTCACAAATAATGTATATTGTTTAAATTGTTATGCCTTTAGTTGTTATTTTGGGGAAAAAAAGTAAAAATGCGTAAAAACTAACTTGATGAAATTTATACTTGGTTTTAATAAATAGAACATAATATTACATATACTGTATATATATAAAATTGAGGACTTTGCCTCCTCATTTTAAAACACCGCACACCAATGTAATATATAATATATAACATACTTTTAAGACTTAAATTACACTACAATTGTACATTCAATACAGTTAAGCAAACTTCTTTTGCACAAGGGTTCTGTAATGGCCTTGTCTTCTATAATATTTCATTTAAGGTCTACAATACATACCTCTAACTTTTGGGTCAATTACATTACATTAATTTCTTATCTGGATACATTAAAATGCAAGACAAACACACAATGACTTGATTTGTAATAATACACACTATGATGAATATGTGTTTAATTTCTGATATGTTTTGGGTGACATAAAGAAAAAAATGTCAAGGTGGTATTCTTCTTTAGTAGTTTAGCATAATCATTTTTTACTATTTAGAATGTTTTACTTTCCAAAACTTGAATTAATAATTTATGATATTTGAAATATATATATATATATATATTTTTTTTTTTTTTTTTTTTTTTTTTTTTTTTTTATTTTCAAATCCCTTTCAACCTCTCCAGGCCTTGCTAACCATTTCACCATGATAAGCCGGTATAGCAGGTAGTAGGGCTAGCCGAAAGCTGTCTTTTGCTTGACAAAGCTGTCAGATTGCATCATATAGGAATCCTTAGGGATGGAGGGAACAAATCAAGGTGCATTGTGGCACTGAATGCCCCACAGAATGGACTTCAGAAAGGGACGGGTGTCATTTGGTTATAAGTGCAGTGAACTGTTCTTTATACTATGTCACGCTTAAACACAGCTCTAGGCAAACTAGCACACAAACAACTAACCAGTATCATCTAAGAATATGCTTGTTATTTCTTGCTTTTTATGTAATAATATTTTCTACATTATAATAATAAGATCAATAATATTCTTTATTTAGATTTTAATCTGAATTATATATTGCTCTACAAACTAGATTCCTCCCTCCAGTGAGACACCACAGAAAGGAATTTAAGCAAAACAGAGTTACCTTCAGTCACGAAAGCAAGACCCCGGGAACTTTCTCCACCCAGAAACCCCCATAACGCTTTGCATGAGACATGAGCCAACCTGCCCGCCACATCCACAACCAGACTCCAGTGAGAAGAACCACACTGATTACTGAAGTGTGCAAATGCACTCAAAAAAATGAATTGTTGGATTTACTTAAAAAAGAAGTGTCAAGTGGTTCCACGCAACTATATTGAGTAATTTGTACAAATGACAATTTAGTTGTATGAACAAAATAAATTCAAGTAAAGCTGACAAAATTTCTTTGAGTAAATACAAATCATTTGAATGTCACTGTTACATAATATTTATATGTGCAGTTTACTTAATAATGTTATGTTTATTACGTAAGGTGAACACATTTATTGACTTAATTTACCTTATTAAATGAACTATTTTCTCTACAGAATGCACTCAAACAACTCATTGAACAAACTCAATTGAATTGAGAGCAAGAATTCCATCCTAAACATGCGTATATGAGGCTCACAGCCTAAACACAGGTGACACTCTTCTGCATAATGGTAACCACAAAATTCAAAAACATTACGGAAACTCCTCTAAATGTCCAACATAACTGAACATTAAACACTAACATAAACTAACAACATCTTTCCCTTTACTGAAAAACACATAAAATAACACTTTTAATCCCTAAATTTACTCTCCTATTGCAGTCCCTTGCAAAGCATGCTGGGAACTACGGATCCACTGCCCAGTTAGTTGTCAACATTAATTTGTGCGTTTCACTCACCAATGTTAAGTTGACTGAACAAACACTTACTAGGTAAAGCTGACAGTACTCATTTTTAGTAGAAACAACGCAGTTAATTTACGTTCATGTAGTTACATGAGTTTTTTAAGTAATGTGAACAAGGGTGGTTTGAGTGAAACTAACAACAGTGAAAGTTCATTTTTTTGAGTGTGTGTTGTTGACTATTAGTTTTGATGACTATCTATCTATCTATCTATCTATCTATCTATCTATCCATCTATCTAGGATGTAGTGCTTTGGAATTGCACTCGTGACAAGGAAATGTGCATTAATTACACTGTAACAAAAGCACTTTAAAATAAAGTGTACCCGTATATTTTTCAAAAACAGTACTTTCAGACATTTTGTAGCTACTTACACCTTGTTTCTTAACACTTTTAAAACTACACTTTGTACATGTCAAATTAAAAGTTTTATTACACTTTAAATCATAATGTTTTAAATAAGCATCATGCTTTAAATAAGTTCACTCATTTTGATGTGTTGACTAACACGCTAAAGCACATAAGTAATGTATGTGATTATAATTTTAACTTTTTAAATTTTAAAATTTAAAATTCAGTGTTATTTGATATTACAATTAACACGCAATTAAGTGACTGAAAACATTACATTCATTTTAAACTTAAATACTGTAGTATATTCTTTTAAAGTATGTTCCATTTCCATAATAAGGACTCGTTTTAAAAGTGTGCTGAAGTGTCTATAAGAAAATAAGGTACTAGGCATATATTAACTCTTTCCCCACCATTAACGAGTTATCTTTTATGAGAAAACGCTTCCCCGCCAAAACGAGATTTTATGGCTTTCCGTGTTTTCACTGTTATAAGGTAGGGGGCGCTATTACACATCTTCTGAAAAAGTACTGAATCTCCTGATCAAAACACAGGCGAAGAAGAAGCAAAAACAAGTGATAGCATATAATCATATGCATATGTAAAATAACACGATCATCAACATTAAACAGCATATAAATCAAAACTATCTATGTTTTGATCATCGTTCTGTATCTGATCCAGACATAGTCTTTGATAAAAACACGATTTTCTCAGCTTTTTGCTCAAAATGTTGCTTTTTTTTTATGAAACTTACCCACATTCAAGTGTTGAAAAAAAAAACAATGCATGAAGCTAGAATAAAACTCTCCTCTACACCTACTCTACCTAATAAAAACTTTATTCCCACTATTAAATACCCGTTGGGCACTTTGGGCCCTATCATACACCTGGCGCAATGCCCGGCGCAGTTATCGTTTCCATGTCCTGCGCCACGTTGTTTAAATAGCAAATGCATTTGCGCCTATTTGTGCACCCATGGGCGTGCTGGTCTGAAAACGATGTGCGTTCAGGCGCGTTGTTGGCGCGTTGCTATTTTGAGGCAACTGAAATAGACTGCGGCATTGACCAACTGAAACTTGGTCTAAAGTCAATGGCGCAAAATTTGTTTTGTTATTTAAAGAGCGCGTTAGTAATATGCGCCTATATGCGGGTGCACAACGCGCGTGCATTCTGCTTATTATACACACAGGGAAGCGCAGCAGCACACAAACATGCCAAATATTAAAAATAAAAAGATTACAATGTAAAATATGAAGTGGGCTGGTACGCGCCAGTACACATCAACACTTATATTTTAATCTGTAGCATACCCTCACTTTTTAAGTTCAGCTAATTGCATATATTATATATTTAAACTAAAAGACATTTTCATTTAATTGTAAATAACATCAAATTAAGTGTCTAAAACATTACATTCAATTTACCCTCAAGTATATTCTTTAAAGTATATTATTTCCTCTTTTTTTCCCCTTTTTTGTTGTTGTTGTTTGTAGTACAGGACAAAATAAGAAGACAACACCATAAATACAAAACAAACCTAACAACAAGCAAACAAACAAGAAAGGTTTTACATGTGATTATGTGGAGTGTATGTGCTAGGTTGTGTTTTGCATGTGTTTATCTCCATCTTGTATGTATCCAAATATATATATATATGTATATATATATATATACATATATATATATATATATATGTAAAGCAGAGTGTTTCCATAGTAAGTACTTTAAACAAGGTTTACCACATCTTATTCATTGAATGGCCTTGCAGCATCCTGTAAAAATCGTAACATCATTCTGCACATACTATTCGCAATAGACAAGGTACCTCTACAAGATGTTTCTTGTATCATATTAGACAGCTATTTTGCCTCTCTTGTCAAAATCAGCTTTGAATGAATAAGATCATTGTGTCTTTGTCGTACAACGCCAATGCCCCCCTAAACGTCCCCTAAACAAACTAAAAGAGTCCAAATTTGCACTCTACAGTACGCAAGCACCGCCACCCCGAAGCCTGTCCCTCGGTGCAAAAGACTGATGTATTTATCCTGTTTGGGCATTGAAAAAAGAGAAAACTTCTACTTGCAACCATTTACTGAAAAAGGGAATTAAAATCTTTGGTGTAAAGACCCTATTAGTAGCAGGACTCATCATTTGCATAACAGTAGTCTTATCCTCCAGCTCATAAGAGAGAGACGCTTTCTCAAATCTCTGAGAAAAAAGACCTCTTTGGAAGCGAGGAGAGCTAATAAGCAGCACTGTGCCTCTAAAAGCAGAGAGGGAAAATGAAAACAAGGTTTCTTCGGGAGGTTAGCGTGGCTGTCTACATGAGGATGGAGGCATGAAAATGACAAACGCAACAGCAGCTGAAAGATCTTGATGCAAGAGATTGTTAAGCATTGACAGTGCAAGTCTCCTATAGCCTGAGTGACCCATGCTTGTACGGGATGTGAAGATTAAGAGGAAGTTAACTTTTAGTTATGTCTTTACTGTCATTTTCGATCAAATTAATGCATCCTTGCTGAATACAATTATTAATTTCATTAAAAAACATTTGACCACAAACATTTGAACAGTATATACACATAAAAAGTAAATGTACCCTCAACAACTTCTACATATGAAACTAACTGTGACTCAAAGGCACTTTGCATATTTATGATATTTGCAAATGTCTTCATGTGAACTGGTGACTAAAGCAAACCGCTTACACTGTCTCAGTACTGTAAAAGGTGATTGTTCCCCTTTTTGTGAACTAACAGAATCAAATTACACATAAAACAGTTAAGATCCCTATGTAAATGGGGCTTACTGTGGATTTGGCACAGAAAGCTTTTGATTTGACTCATATGCTGTTATATTCACATTAATGACACAGTGTACCTGTTTGTTTTGCTTCAGGCCAGGTTGTTACAGTAACACCAATGGGTGTCATTCACCACCTCTCTTGTCAGAAATTATATCTCGGGCATTCAGTTTCATGTTTGAGAGTCAGTTGGCGTTGTGCTTCAGTACCCACCAATTCTGTATGAGAAATGCAAATGTGGAGTTGACCGTACATGTTACAGCAGTGTGACCTGATTTTTCTAAACATTAAGGAATAAAACTGTAAACCGTTTGGCTTGTAGAGGAATGTGTGTTATTTCAGTTACTTTTAAAAATAATGCATAACAATATTGTGTTACTCCCTAAAAAAGTAACTAATTGCGTTACTTGGTTACTTTTTACTTTTACTTTTTCTCATCTGGGCTGGGCTTGCTTGTTTGATTTTCAATAACAACAAAAAAGTTCTATTTTTGGCAAATGTAAAGGTCCTTTTATACGAAAGTTGAAATGAATAAGCCTCAGGCTGAAGGAAATGCATATTTACTCCTGTACAGTAGAGGACGCAGCTCAAACAAACCTTTCAGCTGTGCTGCCGATTGCACTGTTTTTATTCATTTTGAGGAATACTGAATGTTTTTATGCAAATGAGATGAGTAATGTCAGAGAGATGTCAGTAAATAAATGTGAAAAGTAACTTGCGTTACTTATTTGAAAAAGTAACTTAGATATTTTGTTGTAAATTGAAAAAGCAATGCGTTACTTTACTAGTTACTTCAAAAAGTAATCTGATTACGTAACTCAAATTACTTGTAATGCGTTACCCCCAATACTGATAAATTAAGAAGTAAATATAAGTTTAAAAGTAATTATAATTAGTTTACATAAAACAATACAAGTCTATGCTTCACTTACGCCATGTGTGTGTCTGCTGGTTGTACATGTATGTATTGTATTACCTGTGGCTGAACGTGTTTTAGACATGCCACCACAGTGAGACAGAGTGAAGCCATCCTGAGCAGAGCAGGAGAAATATGCCTGAGCCGCCCACTGCGTCAGTGAAAGAGACTGAGCTATTGTCCTGCAATTTCCCTCACTTCATTACTGTCACACTAAGCAGATGGTCCCTTTCAGAGTACACACACACACACACACACACAGCCTGAAACTACTACGCACATGGCCACTCAAACACCTACCATCAGTGTGAATCACTCTTTCACAAACACACACACACACACTGGTTTCCATAGACATAATGCATTTTATACTGTATAAATTTAATATTCTATCCCCTAACCCTATCCCTACCCCTAAACCTACCCATTCACAGAAAACTTTCTGCATTTTTACATTTTCAAAAAACTCAATTTCGTATGATTTACAAGCAGTTTTCCTCATAGGGACCAAACAAATTTCCCCTAAAGGGAACACACACATACACATGCAATATGGCTTCTTAATGAATTCTAGGCCATGATCCACATTCAGTGCAGTCAAGTCATTAGCATAATTCGCTTTGCTCATGAGCGTTCAAGAATGTGATTTCAATTATGAAAAACTAAATAAACTAAACCCTGGGTAATTGAATACGACAAGAAACAAACACACTGTTTGATTTAATAAGCAGGTCTGGAATTAATTTCGCTGTTTGTCATTTTACGCATGTGTCTAGAGTTTGGATAACATAAAGCGTTTGCTGCCAGTAACTCAGTGCAAGCAGCAGAGAGAAAGTCAGTCAATATTAGCATACAAAAGGATTTGCTAATTGCTGTTATAACCATTTGCATTATCCACACAGGAATATGCAAATATATTTGTTCACTGGCCTTTGAGGTGATCCTGCTAATATCAAAAATAGGATGTTAATGCTTCTCATTGCCGTAATTTCAAAGGTACATTGTGTAATTTTTAATTTTAAAATAATTTTTCTTATCCCATTTACAGTTTTTTTGACAATCACTAGGACCCATTTCTCAGTATAGGTCATGTCTTCAAAACTCTTAACACAGTGACCACAACAGCAGTCTATGTGGGCACAGATCCTCAGCAAAGACCACAAGAACCAGACAAGTCCTCTGCACAGATCCTACGGCCAGTTTTGACTCCTCCCCACCATATGCCGATGTGATGTATCCCAATCTTCAAGCAGAAGGAACTGGATGAAAAATTCTGAATGATATCAATCCACAATTCTGACTTGTGTTGCAGACTTGAATCATAATCACTGATGGAGTTTGGGTTCCTTGCCACTGTCACCTCTGGCTTGCTTAGTTGGGGACACCTTCAAGTGGGAGCCCTTCACCAAGAATACATTTCCCTGCTGATAACCAAATATCTTTAACATCTTCTAATTATGGGGATTTCTTTGGATGGAAATTCACATTCTCAGCTGTGTTGGTCAGACAAACAACTCACCCGCTTTTGCTACACTCACTATCTTCATTTTCCAGAACTCTCCATGGGCACTATTGAAAGCACTGATAATTATCCATCAGTAGTCATACACATAGCCATCGTTTTTCTCACAGATCTACTAGAGTCCAGTTGTAACACAACTATTTTGGTCGTTATAGTTCTCTAAGTCATTATTCCTAATTCAACAACCTAACCCGCCTTCTGCTTTCGCCACTGCAGAACTCGTTTAATCATATGTTCAGGTATTTTAGGATACCAGGATTTAGTGACAGAGGACCACAGTTCACTGCTTTATGGAGAAATTGGGGCTAACAATAAGTCTAACATCAGGATACCATCCACAAACAAATGGCCAGGTGGAGCGGTCAAACCATGTAAATAGCTGGTTCCTTCACACATTCTGTTCTACTAACTTAGGACACTGGGCCCAGTTTTGGCCCAGAGCAGAATATGCTCCAAACTCCCTACACCACTCAGCCACTCAACTGACTCCTTTCCGGTGTGTGCTGGGATACCAGATATTGAAGGACAGCTGGCAGACTTGGTCAAGTCCATACTGAACTCCTGTCACAAGAATGGTAAGCTGGAGTATCTTATAGACTGAGAGGCATATGGACCAGAGTAACAGTGCTGGATTCCAGCACAAGACATCCTGGTTCCAAACTTATGCCAAGAGTTTCATGCTAATCAGAATGCCTAGGTCCTCATCCTAGGGCAAAGCCAAAGAAAAGCAGTGCTCCCGGAGTTAGCTCTTTGGGGGAGGGTTCTGTCAGGTCAGTGAATATCTTGGTTATTGTTGTAACCTCCTTTCCCTGATGGAGGGAACGAGACGTGGCATCGATGATTGACACTAGGGGTCATGCTTGAGAGCTCCACTCCCCTGGACATACAGGTATAAAAGGAGCCGGCATGCATCCACTCATTCAGGTTTGTGCTGACGAGTCGAGACAGTGTCTCGGCTATTTCAGCAGGCAGTTCAGCACTGTGGCAGGAGGGACACCACGTCTTGTTCTCTCCATCAGGGAAAGGAGGTTACAACAGTAACCGAGATGTTCCCTATCTGTCAGTCACTTCGACATGGTGTTGATTACTGACACTATGGTTTCCCCAGGGAAAACGTCACAACAGCTGAACTGTGTGACGAGGTTTTGGCGGTGCAGATTTCAGCAAGCCCCAGCGTGCCGGGTAACAAATGCACTCGCAACAACGTAACCTACCCAACACCCCGTGTAAGCTGTGCAGTCCTTCTTACCACCCGGGGACACAGAGGACAGTACTTACCATGGGAATTGGTCGCTTCAGATGGTCATTTGACCTTTTCTCTTTTTAATAAAAAAATTCACAACTGTGCGGACCTGAGACCACATCCTGCTCGAAGTGAGGTTAACGTGGAGAATACATCACATGGACTTACTCACCTGAAAGTACCACACATGGAAAGAAGTCTCTGCAGTAGGTCCTACCTGAAGAGGGAGGAACTTCTACAAGCACAGTGACTGGCAGCAGAGATGGAGCTCTGCTTAGGGGAAGACATGGGTTTACGATCAGGGAAACCGTATCGTGGATGATACCTCATATGACTACATACGGAGCTCATAGCTACAGTACACGGGCTGACCCGAAGGGGCATTCATCACGAGAACCGGGCCTGGCGTCTAATTCGTTCACCAAATTCGACTGCCGCAGGGTGCCGAAAAGTAATATATATCCAGGGTTCGCTGGTACGGGGAACTCACGTGGAAGTGCATGTTATCACCTTAGGGAGGGAAAAGGTGGTTTATGCAAGCGGTACACTCTGCCTGTTGCCCGTAACTTACCTGTTCATACCCAACAGCACACAGGATGAAACTAGCTCGACCTGGATATTGTAAAATCTCGTGAAGGTATTGGGTGTAGCCCAGCCTGCTGCTCTACAGGTGTCTGTTAGAGAGGCGCCGTTTGCTAGAGCCCAGGAGGATGCAACACTTGTCGTGGAGTGTGCACAATCTCCTAAATTGCATGGCACACCTTGGGTCTGGTATGCCAAGGTAATGGCATCCACAATCCAGTGGGCCTTCCTCTGTTTGGAGACAGCCTTCTCCTTCTGCTGTCCCCCAAAACAGACAAAGAGCTGCTCAGAGCTTTTGAATGCTCTGCATGCTCTGGACACAGCAACGACAAGGCTGGGTCTGCCTCATCCCGAGGCAGCGCGCTTGCAAGTTCACCACTTGGTCCCTAAAATGGGTAGTGGGAACTTTGGGCATGTAGCCTGGCCAGGGTCTCAGGATTATGTGAGAGTATGCCGGACCAAACTCAAGGCACATTTTACAGACAGAGAACGCCTGCAGGTCCCCAACTCTCTTGATGGAGGTGAGCACAGTCAGGAGCGCCGTCTTCAATGAGAGGGCCCTAAGCTTGACTCCAGCAGCTCAAAAAGAACTCTCTATAGACCCAGCAAGACCACAGAGAGATCCCATGAGGGAATAAGGCATGGGCTAGGAGGATTTAACCACCTGGCACCTCTGAGGGTCCTGATGATCAGGTCATGATTCCCTAGAGACCTACCATCCACTGCGTTGTGGAAGGGGTGGAAGGGGACAGCCTGCCCTCCAACTTCTCTTGCAGGAAGGAAAGCACTGACCCGATTGCGCATCTCTATGGGTCTTCCCCTCGGGAAAATTGGCAGTTTGGAAACAGACTTCACTTCGAAGCATAGAGCCGCCTCGTAGAAGGATAGTGTCTATCACCGCCACTAAAGTCTACTGTGTCCCATCCAGGGGCCAGACATGGAGGTTCCAGAGGTCTGGGTGTGGGCGGCAAATTGTGTCCCATCCCTGAGAAAGGAGGTCCTTCCTCAGGGGAATTCGCCAGGGAGGGGCTGTCGCAAGGAGCATGAGCTCAGAGAAACCAGTCTGATTGGACCAGTATGGCACAACCAACAAGAGCCATTCTCCGTCCTCCCTGACTTTGCACGACATCTGTGCAATCAGGCTCAGTAGGGGAAACACATATTTGCGTAGGCCCCGGGGCCAGCTGTGTGCCAGCGCGTCAGTGCCGAGGGGGGCCTCGGTCAGGGAATACCACAGCAGGCAATGGGAAGATTCCTGGGAAGTGAACAGGTCTACCTGCGCTTCACCAAATCTACTCCAAATCAGCTGGACCACCTGGGGATGGAGTCTTTACTCCCCCTGAAACTCAATCGCGAAAGCATGTCCTTTGCGCGATTGAGTTTGCCTTGGATGTGAGTGGCCCACAGGGACTTCAGAGGAGGAGACAGCAGACGAGTTGGGACGGCAGACATGCGTCGTGAGCATAAACCATTGTGTTGTCCGTCCGGACCAACACGTGCTTGCCCTGGATCAACAGCCGTAACCTCCACAGGGCCAGCAATATCACCAGCAACTTGTTCTAGGGGAACCCCTGCCCCTAGAAATGCAAGGTCTGTCCAAAGGCTAAATAAGCAATGACAAATCGGTGTGATGTCCACAAGATGTGTACAGCTGCGCCATTCCCAGCTGCATGCAAATTCCACTTGCCAATTTTCATTGGCCTTTTCTAAAAATATCAGAGGTGATTGGGGGTCCCAAGTATGAACCCTAGTGTCAGTCATCAACACCACGTTGAAGTGACTGACAGATAGGGAACTACAATTCAGAACACTTTAGTATACTTTTCAAATGGATACTTCTGGAGTTTGACACACAGACATGGGAAGATTTTCTCCTCCTCCCTCTGCAACAGGCAGAGGTGGGCACCCTTCCCCCTCAGTGCCTGTTTACTTTGCTATCCTAGCAATAGATGATTATACAGTATAGATTTTATAATTTTATTGAGAACCACAATCTAAATGATGTTATTTCTTTCAATGTATCACTTGTATAACATAAGCTGATACTGTCACATTCAAAGCTCAACAGAATTCCACACCTTCTGCCAGACAGCTGCTTACCTGCAGATGGCTGTAAACGTTCCCGCTTAAACTGAGCACCTGTTACACATTTTTTAAACGAAATCTGCAAACAATCAGAGGGATATTTATCTAACCAAAAATCAGGGCACGAGACTTGCAAAGTGTGGAAATAATCACAGTGTTATCTGAGCGCACGCGCTCTGCACAGATCCCACCGATACATGCATGATTTCACTTCACTTTATATCCTATGTGTTTACTCAAACTCAGTTAACAGCAGGGACTAGTAAAGTTGCAAGTCATGTAAAGAGTCTAAAGTAAGGTATGATTAATTATACTTAATTTAAAGATATTTAGGCCCGGTTTCACAGACAGGGCTTAGCCTAAGTCAGGATTAGGCCTTAGTTCAATTAGGGTATTTAAGTAGCCTTTATAAAAGTTCACTAGAAAAAAAACATTACTGGTGTACATCTTGAGACAAAACAATGGCACTGACATATTTTAAGATATGTCAGTACAAGTTGCTTTTAGTTAAAACAGCTCAGACATGCATTTTAGTCTAGGACTAGCTTAAGCCTTGTCTGTGAAACCGGGGCATAAAATATAAATCGATGCTTATAAATAAAATTACACTGGTAGTAGTATGCAGCAGTGCTTACCAAAACTTTACCATAAAAAAAATACAGTTATAGTTTACAGGATGATTTTGGTGACTTTACTTTAATGTTTATAGCGATTTATCTCATTAAATGATTTAATGCTAAACAACTCAACTATTCAAAATGTTCTGGTTTCTACTGTAGCATTTAATTATTATTGTTGTTCTTGTTCCGGCTGCTATTTTTGTTGTTGTTGTTGTTTTATTGTTTATTAAAAAAAAATAGTAATTACAAAAATTAATTAATTTACTGACATTTTTACAATGTAGAGTGAATTTCTGTTTAAAACTTTTCATCGAATGAGAATGCAATTAGTAAGCATCCAAAAAGCTGTAAATATTATAAATAGACAGTTTTTTGTGTGCTTTACAGTTTGTTTAATGTTTATCAGTCATGAGGAACTTTTATCAGTCATATAGAAAGGCTGAATGATGACATGAACATTATGGTCATTAAACAAAGGGCAGTTGTAATATGGCAAACATATTCTTCAGACATATTCTCTTCTAAACTACAGTAAGAAAGTAAGCCTGCTGCTTTCATTTGAATGGCTCAGTCTTAGACAACAATGAACAGCTCCAGGTCTGACCTGATTGATCACACTAACTTCATTACAGCACAGAGACATTAATGAGAAGAACAAACTTATTTAAGTTAACTGCCTGTTCCTACTGTGACACGTTTTGACAGAGTGCAGTTTTCAGATACGTGCTTCAGTTCTCAAGCTGTGCCATTTAAATGACATCTGAAATCTGCCACTCAGGAATCTGATTAAGGACCTTCTCGAAGAATAGAAGGACATATCTAACATTCCTCAGACCTAAATGAGATTTTGTGTGCAATACACAACTGTGTACAAACTCACCAACATGTAATACCAGCCAGCGCAGAGGTGTTATAAATACAGTAATTTTATATGTAAATCATTATTCTTTTGTCCTTCCTCTTTCATTTTTCATTAACTTTGTATTTCAAAAACTTCAGAAAGTGTACATTTTAAATTATCTTATTATCTTCAATAATTTAAAGTTGACTTTCTTTATTATGCCTATTTAATGCACTTTGAATAATCATTGTGATGGAATAACCATTAAAATGTGCCATAACTTTGTTTTTGATGTTCTGGAGTTTTGGGATGGGTTCCTAGAATTGCAACAGATAATTCATGTGTAGTGTTGATTGTTAAACAGATGCTAACACCAACACAACTTCCTCCAACTCCAACCACAATGAAACTGTTGGAATTCCTCCCGAGGCAGGAGACTTGAAGGTGTGGATCTTTGAAAAGTAACAATTATCCAGGATGAACAGAACAATGTCAGGTAAAAGTTGCTACACCCCGGACAGTAATATCAGCAAAAACACTTGTCAATTTATTATATATCATCTATTGCTATTACTAACAAAATACTCATATTGCCCCTTACAAATAAGTGGTATCATAATGCTGTGTATATCACAGTACTGAATGGTTACCATATTCAGTTTGATACTACCATATTCATGTTAATGGCCTTACTTGAGATTTCTTTTGTTTTGAACTATGCCCAGCAATGATGGATCAATGGAGAGCGAAACTAGAAGGAAAATGGTGTTTTACCATTTATTACCAATAAACCCCTGGAGATGGGCTCTGACTGTGCTAAAAAAGGCTTAGCACCTGTCTCAGTGTTGACATACAAAAGCTCACCAATATCTAATCAAACCACCTCCAAACTCAGATAAATGTGGGAAATTTTTCACACACGGTTAAGTGCTATACTAAATACACAAATTAGGCTGGCTAATGGCTACGCAAAAGAGATGAACGGCAAGTTATATACTCTTTATCAAGCCTTAAAGATCCATAAAGGCACAAACACAATGTTATCGTACATAAAGATTAATAAGGGATATTTGTCCTGATGCTGACAGTGCTGTAAGCTTAACCTGATCACAACACCAAACGTGTAATTGCTAAAAAGTTTCTAGAATTACTCTGTAAAGACATGCATGCATTACTATAGTAATAACAAAAACAATATTTCTAGGTTGAAGGTTCAACACAAGTTAAGCTCAATAGCTTCTGGATCAGTTTTCAAACAATTAATTTATTCAAAAATACATTAAATTCATAGATATAATGACTTGGACATACCTATTTTAGGATTAGCATGTTAAAATGTTAGAATTATAAATTATTTTGATATATTTTTCTTAAAAGCAAAAAAATGTCAGGGTGATACAATTGTCCATAATGAAGAAAGAATTCTTTAAGTTGTTTAGCATAATTAGGGGTTCAAGCGCGTAGCGCTGAAACCGTATTGTAATTGTTAAAATTTCCAAGGATCAGCGTTGTCCCCTAAAAGTGATCGGGCAGACCAAACCGTAAACTGTAGAGACTTGAAACTTTGAGGGATGGTAGTATTCTCACCGTTTACAACATCACCAAGGCTCGCCCCGATCAGCCAGAAGGGGGCGCTACAGTGGTGAAAAGTACAAAATTGCTCATAAAATTTTGGGGTATTTTGGATTTTTTGAAAAACCTACTTTTTTACTAGTCCTAGGTTTTTGGCCCGATCGGAACCAAACCAGTGCAGCAAGATTCTATGGAGTCTGATTGTCAATAATTATCAAAAAAAAGTTGAATTTCGATTCACGGTCTCTAAGGGACGCCAAAAGTGGGCTATAAGGCTGGGCTATAAAGTTCGAAGTGGGCTATATGGCTATAACTCGTAAACGGAATGAGATGTTTTCACCAAACTTGGCATACATATGTAAGAGAAAAAGATATGTCTTTGTCCAAGGGGCCATGACTGTTTATAGCTGCGTCTCATTTCGAAGGCTGGGTCCTCCAGAGGTCGCATTTGAATTCTGCATACATCATCAAGGATGTCTTATTTAGGAAAAGTAACAGTAGTAAAATTGACTGTTATTCCTCAGGAGGTGTAAAATACTGTAATTTCTTTCTTAATTTGCAATCTAACGGTTACTTTTCTTAAATGAGACCACCTTGATTGTGTATGCAGCCTTCAAATGTGACCTCCGGAGGACGCAGCCTTCGAAATGAGACGCAGCTTATGAGGTCATTTTGCGTATCTCAAAAAACATGGCCTCCATCGGCCAATGAAGTCTGAGCACCTATTAGACAAGGTTATTGGAGGCCGATCGGAATGAAACTTGGTGGGCATGTTCGACTCATGGCCCCAGAGGTCTGTAAGAATTTTGGAAGAAATCGACCATTAGGTGGCGCTAACGAGTTTCACAACACTATAATCACGTGATGTTCCACACATCCACACAATATGCATATCATTTGATAGATCTCCTCATGCTGAACAACTTTGCCTGAAGAACCACTGCTGTCAATCAAATCGTTCTTTAAATAGTCACAATTATGTAAAAAAAAACTACTTTTGCGAACTAGTCTTAGGTTTTTCACTCAACCTCAATAAAACCAATGCAGTACAATACTCTGGACTCTCTAGATCAATAATTATCAAAAAAATGTTGAACTTGATCCTTTGGGTAGCTAAAACAAGGTCATTTATAAAATGAGTGTGGTCAAAAGTTGTTACATCCACGCCTTCCTGGACTCCGTTTCCCAGCATCCTCCTGTGCTCCACACCTGTCTGCACTTCCCTCATCAGTCTTCCCGCCATGTTCCCCAGATTCCCAGCACCTGTTGTTCCTCGTCAGCACTCCCTTTAAGTTGGACACTCTCCTTGCACTCCTTGTCGGTTCTTGATGTTGTTGAATGTTGTTGATGTTGTTGTTGTTTAATGTGTGTATGCTGTCTCCGTGTTCCTGGATTGCTTATTAAAGCCCATACCTTTGTGGATCTCCGTATTCGCCTCATCCCTGCAGCACCACACGTAACAGAAGAACCGACCTAAACCATCTGGAGATCCACTATTAAAAGATGGGCTTATTCCTGGTTCCCGTGCCTCCCGTGCCTCCCATGCCTCCCAAACCAGCCACAGCGGGGGATCGTCTCATTGGGCTCCTGCAGGACGGACGTTCACTGGAGAGGTATGTGGAGGAGTTTGTTGAGTTGGCTTTGCTTGCTTAAACGCCCTTTTTCTGGAGGGGCTGGACGAGAGCATAATCCGGTTTGATGAACCTGACAATTCTGTTTCCTTAAACGATACTATTAATCTGATTTTGTATTTGAATGGTTCCAAGTTCATTGTCGAAGAGGTTCAAAGTGATAAGTGCATATCTCGTCCAGCTCCCCCAGAAACACGGGCGGCCTGGCCAGTTCGTCAATCTCCGGCTTCCTCCACATGCCCCTCCAGTGAGCTTTTCCCCAGTGTCCTGCCGGACCCGCAACCCCGTATGGCCAGTGAAAAGTCCTCCGCTGGGCCCAAACGGCCCAAGAGGAAAAAGAAGAGGGCCTCCAAGCAGCCCGAGTTTCCTGAGTTCTCTGCCTCGGAGCAGCCCAAGTTTCCTGAGTTCTCTGCCTCGGGGCAGCCCAAGTTCCCTGAGTTCTCTGCCTCCGAGCAGCCCAAGTTCCCTGAGTTTTCTGCCTCCGAGCAGCCCAAGTTCCCTGAGTTTTCTGCCTCCGAGCAGCCCAAGTTCCCTGAGTTTTCTGCCTCCGAGCAGCCCAAGTTCCCTGAGTTTTCTGCCTCCGAGCAGCCCAAGTTCCCTGAGTTTTCTGCCCCCGTGCAGCCCAAGTTCCCTGAGTTTTCTGCCCCCGTGCAGCCCAAGTTCCCTGAGTTTTCTGCCCCCGTGCAGCCCAAGTTCCCTGAGTTTTCTGCCTCCGAGCAGCCCAAGTTCCCTGAGTTTTCTGCCTCCGTGCAGCCCAAGTTCCCTGAGTTTTCTGCCCCCGTGCAGTCCAAGTTCCCTGAGTTTTCTGCCTCCGAGCAGCCCAAGTTCCCTGAGTTTTCTGCCTTCGAGCAGCCCAAGTTCCCTGAGTTTTCTGCCTCCGAGCAGCCCAAGTTCCCTGAGTTTTCTGCCGCCGAGCAGCCCAAGTTCCCTGAGTTTTCTGCCGCCGAGCAGCCCAAGTTCCCTGAGTTTTCTGCCGCCGAGCAGACCAAGTTCCCTGAGTTTTCTGCCGCCGAGCAGACCAAGTTCCCTGAGTTTGCCGCCGCCGAGCCAGCCGCTCCAGCGCCAGCCGCTCCAGCTCCAGCCGCCGCCGAGCCAGCCGCTCCAGCTCCAGCCGCCGCCGAGCCAGCCGCTCCTGCTCCAGCCGCCGCCGAGCCAGCCGCTCCAGCTCCAGCCGCCGCCGAGCCAGCCGCTCCAGCTCCAGCCGCCGCCGAGCCAGCCGCTCCAGCTCCAGCTCCAGCCTGCCACGAGCCCGCTCCAGCTCCAGCTCCAGCCTGCCACGAGCCCGCTCCAGCTCCAGCTCCAGCCTGCCACGAGCCCGCTCCAGCTCCAGCTCCAGCCTGCCACGAGCCCGCTCCAGCTCCAGCTCCAGCTCCAGCCTGCCACGAGCCCGCTCCAGCTCCAGCTCCAGCCTGCCACGAGCCCGCTCCAGCTCCAGCTCCAGCCTGCCACGAGCCCGCTCCAGCTCCAGCTCCAGCCTGCCACGAGCCCACTCCAGTAGCCCACGAGACCTTCAAGCCCCTGAGTCTCCCCAAGAATTTTTTGGGGGGGGGAAGGGTACCCGTGGGTGGGAAAGATGGGGGTGGGCTCGGAGACCCGCCATGGCTGCCCACGGCTCCTGACCCGCCATGGCCTTCCCTAGCTCCTGACCCGCCATGGCCACCCAAGGCTCCTGACCCGCCATGGCTGCCCATAGCTCCTGACCCGCCGTGGCCTTCCTTAGCTCCTGACCCGCCGTGGCTGCCCACGGCTCCTGACCCGCCATGGCTGCCCACAGCTCCAGACCCGCCATGGCCGCCCAAGGCTCCTGACCCGCCATGGCCGCCCACGGCTCCAGACCCGCCATGGCCGCCCAAGGCTCCTGACCCGCCATGGCCGCCCAAGGCTCCTGACCCGCCATGGCCGCCCAAGGCTCCTGACCCTCCATGGCCGCCCACGGCTCCTGACCCGCCATGGCCGCCCAAGGCTCCTGACCCGCCATGGCCGCCCAAGGCTCCTGACCCTCCATGGCCGCCCACGGCTCCTGACCCGCCATGGTTACCCACGACTCCTGACCCGCCGTGACGGCCCGAGGTCCTGGGACCGCCCTGGGGACCTCTGCACCCGTCTGCACCCCCCGCACCTGCCTGTAGGTCTCCAGGGCGCCCACCCCCCCTCCCCAGTTGTTACATCTGAGGCGTGAGGACACGCCTCCCGGGGAGGGGGAGGTAATGTTACATCCACGCCTTCCTGGACTCCGTTTCCCAGCATCCTCCTGTGCTCCACACCTGTCTGCACTTCCCTCATCAGTCTTCCCGCCATGTTCCCCAGATTCCCAGCACCTGTTGTTCCTCGTCAGCACTCCCTTTAAGTTGGACACTCTCCTTGCACTCCTTGTCGGTTCTTGATGTTGTTGTTGATGTTGTTGATGTTGTTGTTGTTTAATGTGTGTATGCTGTCTCCGTGTTCCTGGATTGCTTATTAAAGCCCATACCTTTGTGGATCTCCGTATTCGCCTCATCCCTGCAGCACCACACGTAACAAAAGTACAAATAAGCCCATAATTCCTAAATGAAAACTCAGAACTTCACAAAACTAGGCAAGCAAAAAACAAACAAACATATATTTCCCTAGCAAACTGCCTGTATTGGCTGTAAATGCTATTTTCCATATCTGATCTAGGTGGTTACAGGCTTAAATAATAAATAATAATACCGAATAAATCATAATACCATTTTACGCATGTGCTTAAAGGCCTTTAAGTGCTTGAACCCCGATAATTGCTGCTTGCAACTGTATTCTTTTATTATTATTTCTTAATATTTATAATATCACTATATATAGTATGTAATAGTTGTCAGTTATGATTATTATTGTCAGTTGTAATTATATATAATAATATCACTATATACACTATATTGCCAAATGTTTTGGGACACCTGCCTTTACATGCACATGAACTTTAATGACATCCCATTCTTAATCCGTAGGGTTTAATATGGAGTTGGCCCACCCTTTGCAGCTATAACAGCCTCAACTCTTCTGGGAAGGCTTTCCACAAGGTTTAGGAGTGTGTTTATGGGAATTTTTGACCATTCTTCTAGAAGCGCATTTGTGAGGTCAGGCACTGATGTTGGCGAGAAGGCCTGGCTCATAGTCTCCACTCTAATTCATCCCAAAGGTGTTCTATCGGGTTGAGGTCAGGCCAGTCAAGTTCCTCCACACCAAACTCATTCATCCATGTCTTTATGGACCTTGCTTTGTGCACTGGTGCGCAGTCATGTTGGAACAGGAAGGGGCCATCCCCAAAGTTGGGAGCATGAAATTGTCCAAAATGTCTTGGTATGCTGAAGCATTAAGAGTTCCTTTCACTGGAACTAAGGGGCCAAGCCCAACCCCTGAAAAACAATCCCACACCATAATCCCCCCTCCACCAAACTTTACACTTGGCACAATGCAGTCAGGCAAGTACCGTTCTCCTGGCAACCACCAAACCCAGACTCGTCCATCGGATTGCCAGACAGAGAAGCGTGATTCGTCACTCCAGAGAACATGTCTCCACTGCTCTAGAGTCCAGTGGCGGCGTGCTTTACACCACTGCATCCGACGCTTTGCATTGCACTTGGTGATTTAAGGCTTGGATGCAGCTGCTCGGCCATGGAAACCCATTCCATGAAGCTCTCTACGCACTGTTCTTGAGCTAATCTGAAGGCCACACGAAGTTTGGAGGTCTGTAGCTATTGACTCTGCAGAAAGTTGGCGACTTCTGTGCACTGTGCGCCTCAGCATGCGCTGACCCCGCTCTGTGATTTTATGTGGCCTACCACTTCGTGGCTGAGTTGCTGTTGTTCCCAATTGCTTCCACTTTGTTATGATACCACTAACAGTTGACCATGGAATATTTAGTAGTGAGGAAATTTCATGAATGGACTTATTGCACAGGTGGCAACCTATCACGGTACCACGCTTGAATTCACTGAGCTCCTGAGAGCGACCCATTCTTTCACAAATGTTTGTAGAAGTAGTCTGCATGCCTAGGTGCTTGATTTTATACACCTGTGACCATGGAAGTGATTGGAACACCTGAATTCAATGATTTGGAGGGGTGTCCCAATATAGTGTATAATAGTTAACAGAAAACAAAACCAAAACACAATGCGACTCCCCACAAATGTAATGATATTTATGAATTAATAATTCATGACCTTTATAAATAAACAAAATACTTAAAACTTTTTGTAAAAAAAAAAAAAAATGAATGGAAAAAATAATGGAAAATAATTATGTGATAATGATGTACACGTGTATTCAAAGTGTAAGGATGTTATTACTTTATTTGATATAATGTTTGAATGTGAAAAAAGTGCTGAGTGCACATTTATTCAATGCTTACGGTACTAATAGGCGTAATTCTGTCTTTGTCGACTCTCACTGTCATATTTAATGAATACTTTACACAGATTAACAATTATGAGGCCTGACCATAGTCTAAAAGAAGGCTTATCCACACTTCAACTCTAAATGAGGCACCAATCAATCAGAACGGCCAGCATTATTCTGCCTGTCCGTCTGAGAGAGAGAGGTACTGTGCCATTGTTAAATGGTGCTGATTGGCCGACTGGCTACTTCAACCACCACCGGCTCACGGGTGAAAGGATGTCCATGTAGAGTTTTCTTTAAAACTCAAAACACCTGCTTTTTAAATGATCACCGTCTCCTGTGTTGAAGCACTTTTTGAGCGAGGTGGTCTGGGTTGGACGGGGTGAGGGGTGGAGGTTGGTGCTGTTGGTGTGTGGAGGGTGGTGAGTGGGTATGTTTGAAGACCTTGGCTCACAGCCACAGTTGGAACAAAAAGGCGTACTCTCTTTACATGCATAGCCAGACAGACTAGACTATTCTGGCTTCCAGAAAAAAAAAAAAAAAGTCGAAAAAACAGACCTTTTTAGTATTTCCTCCCAAAACATTTTAAGAGATTTTCATTTCTCTTTGTTTATTGGCCACAATAGAGGTCACACTATGCAAACTGGCTGGATTCGATTGCATTTGTTTTCAATATTGCATATGAAGCAGAGAGCAAACTGAAGCCGTCTCTGCAAACATCAACAGAGTGAACAAATAAGAGAGGATTTGTATAGCTAAGTATTGGAGAGACAGGTGCAGAAGAGAGAGAGACAGAGAGAAGCCCATCAGGTAAGGCGCTCTTGACCAGCGTTCATTCAGTGTTGAGTCTCGGCTCTGACAAATTACAACACTTTTTAAGTCGTACATCAGTCAAAAGTAAAATATAACGGCATCAGGTTTTAGTAATAGTACACACTGCCCTCCAAAAGTTTGGAAACACCCCTGGCAAAGTGTGGTTTTGGCGCATAAAACCTTATCATTTTTTGGTGCAAATACATTAAAGTAATTTGACATTATCATTGAAGACCAGCAAAAATAATTTTCATTTTGATTACATAATAATGGCAATATATACATGTCAAAGTCAGACATGCCCCTTTGCCAGCTGTGATGCCTGGTTACTGGTTTAAACTTGGCCCAGGTTTGTAAAAGATTTTTGGGTCAGCACACCTTAATAGCTTCAACAATTGATTGCCAATTAAGTTTAGAATACAATGAACCAATTAGAACCCAGTTTAGGTCGGATAGCTGCTAATGGTGGATATTTTGATGAATCGAAAATTTAAGTTTTTTCTATGTATAAACTGTTTATGTAATAAAATATGTTTTCGTAGTTTGTGTTGTCCCTTATCAGTGTAAAATTATCACAAATTAAAAAGGATTCATGCCAATATTGTCCAAAACCCCACTTTTCTAGGGCGTTTCCAAACTTTTGGAGGGCAGTGTATGTTCGCCTATATGTACAGCAAATAAAGATTGTTTCTCAACATATCTGGGAACATTTAGGCCTGGTTTCACAGACAGGGCTTAGATTAAGCCAGGATTAGGCCTTAGTTTAATTAGGACATTTTATAAACGTGCTAGAAAAATGGATTACTTTTATGATGGATGGATGCACTTTTTTGGGCTTAAAAAAAAATGATACCATTCACTCCCATTATAAAGCTTGGAAGAGCCAGGATATATTTTAATATGACTCTGATTGTGTTTGGCTGAAAGAAGAAAGTCATGTACACCTAGGATGGCTTGAGGGTGAGTAAATTATGGGATCATTTTCATTTTTGGGTGAATTAACCCTTTAAGCCTTGTCTGTAAAACTGTTAATGTTTTGTTTTTGTTGCTTTGTTTGTCTGTGAATGGGAAGCTAAAATTTAAACACTAAAGCTAAATAAAATAAAGCCAAAACTAAACAAAAAGCTAAAACAATCATTAAAACTGAGGAAGAAGCTAAAAATAAAGATAAACTAAAGTTAAATGTAAAATTAAAGCCAGAATAAGTTTAAACTATAAAGCAAACTCTAACCCCCGGTTTCGTAGACAAGGCTTAAGCCTAGTCCCAGACTAAAATGCATGTTTGAGCTGTTTTAAAGGGGTGGTTGATTATGATTTCACTTTTTTAACTTTAGTTAGTGTGTAATGTTGCTGTTTGAGCATAAACAACATCTGCAAAGTTACGACGCTCAAAGTACAATGCAAAGGGAGATATTTTCTTTTAAAGGATTTTCTGTTTAAGGACTACAACAAACGGCTGGTAGGAACTACAACAAGCTTCTTCCTGGGTTAGTGACATCACTAACCCTAAAATTTACATAAACCCTACCCCCGAGAACACGCAACAAAGGGGGCGAGGCCATGTTAGGCTGCTTTAGAGAAGAAGAAGAGTTGTTGTTGTAGAGTGTTGTTACCATGCCGTCATATACGCCGGACTGATTCACAAACGAGTGTCAATTCAACGCTGGATTTGCACAAAAGATTAACATGACGGCACATGCTAGTCGATGAGTTGAATCAACTCCACAGCAACTACATAAATTTATCCACTAACCGTTCAGAAACGTCCAGATGCATTCTATAAGTCGTAACTTCTTCCTGAGTCTCTCCATCAGTGTCCGACTCCGGTTTGAACAATGTAAGGCTGAACACCTTTACTGACAATTGTCATTTTGGCTGCGTGAGATTCTCCAGTTTTGTTGTTGTTGAGCAACCGAAGCGTGAGCTGTTTAAAGTGTTAAAGTGCCCTCTGTGGGGTATTTTGAGCTGAAACTTCACAGACACATTCTGGGGACACCAGAGACTTACATTACATCTTGTAAAAGGGGCATTATAGGTCCCCTTTAATTGAAAGCAACTTGCACTGACATATCTTAAAATATGTTAGCGCCATTGTTTTGTCTCAAGATGCACACTAGTAATGTTTTTTTCTAAGGCACATTAATAAAAGCTATAAATGTCCTAATTGAACTAAAGCCTAATCCTGGCTTAATCTAAGCCCTGTCTGTGAAACCAGGCCTAAAACTAAAATAAAGTTAAATCTAAAACCAAAGACAAAACTAAGCTTAAACTAAAGCTAAAAATGATGCTTAAAAAAGTCATAATTAAACTATAGCTCTAAAATTAAAGCTAACATAAAGGAGACAGTATAAAAGTGCAGACAGTATCTTTGTAAATATTCAGTTTAACCAGAAAAACTGTGAAAGTGAAAAAAAGGGCTTCCTGAATTCAGGTAACATGTGACTTAACGCTATTTTCTACCTTTTCAAAAGAGGTACCATTAATTCCTTTCTCTTTCTTTCCACTGAAATCAGCTTAATGCCATTTCGCCTTGTCAATAAGAGCACTCCATCAATCTGCAACAATTGCATATTTCAACAAAAGGCTTATTAAGGCATTTCACTTCCTTCCAAAAAAAGATTCCCCATCAATTCAACCTGGTTCTTATAGCGATCAATGCCACACTCAATCTCTCTCTCTCATTCTCTGCCTTCTCTGGCCTTTTCATTCATTCACCCTTGGTGCGTTAACTATTGTGTGTATTTGTTTGTGCGTGTGTGTGTTTCTGGGCAGTGTGTCACTCAGGGCAGTTAAAGTATGCCCAGTCTTTGGCCAGATCAAGATAATTAACTGGAGAGGTCACAAACTAATGAAATGAAAAGAGTCCCACAAAATGGTGCTCACTAATCCTATTTGCTGAGACATTATTCAAAAAGCCAAGAATGGGAAAAGGAAAAGAGCAATGTGGGGCATTATCAGAGAGAAGGAACAGTGTTTTAAGAATATAAGCTAATTTATCTGACTGTGTTCATTTTATACATTTTAAACAACCTCACATCTTAACAGCTTGTTTATTTAATACAGATAAATGATACACATTGAATGCAGTTGTGTTTCTGAATAAATACCATAGAGAATACATATTTATTTCAGTAGCTTTGCAGGGATTTACAAATGTACGTAATGTTGGATGTAACTACTGAATAGTGTTTTAAAGCCATTTTAATAAGCAGGTTCACTTGTGAATTATTTTGGGCGTGCTCGGACATGTGAGGAGATTTATTTAGACATTTATTATGTGGCACTTCAGCAGGGAGAGGCAAAATAAGGTGTGAAATACTTTGACATTTACACAACAAATCACTACAAAACAGATTTTATTGCGACACAGAATGCAGTGCCTATTCTTTCAAATGTGAACAGATATCCCTAACCTTAAGTCATGTGGTCTTAAGGAAGCCCATTTCCGCCACATAAGTGAAAAAAGTCATAAATGGTAAATCATGGTAAGGACATAGTCATAATTATGACTTTTAAATGTATAAATGATGATGTAAAATGTAGATATTTTGATATTACAGTTTTTTACAATTGCTAACAAGCGTTTACCAATACTACGTTTACCAAAGCGTTTAACACAGCAACATACCTACAGTATATCACACAATTGACCCTTCGCCAGGAATTTGATTGACAGGCGATCTAACCAATCATAACGCCGAATCCGCCATTTTGTCCGTAAAAGCAGTCAGGGGACTTAGTAGATTAACCATAGACTGTGATTAACATAGGTGGACTTGAACTTGAAAAATGGTGTGTACTGACGTCTTTCCACGATTGAAACATCCCTTATGATGTTCATTCATGTTTATTTCATGCTATAAATGAACTAGTAGGAAGAGATGATCGGTTCACGAGCTGCTTGAACTGAGGAGCTACAGTGATCTGTCACGACACATTAAAGAGCCACAAAACGGTATTTATTGTTTACATTTCTTTAAAAATGACAAAATTTGAAATGTGAGACTTTGTTTCATATCAGAAGTAACCTGCTCTGTCTTGTCTGTTGACGCATTGTCAGTGTCTTCTTTGCTCCGCGATGTATTTTTCACCGCGTGAGAACATGATGTGTGGCGAGAGATCGGCATGGCTTGTCGGACGTAGCTACAGTAACTAAAGGGGGCGGGTCTTTGCGAACGGTCAATTAGTGTTGAATGTGTGCATTCTTGGCAACATAGCAAAATATTATCTAAAATTGAATGAGTCATTACTTTATAGAATGTACAGTAGAAAAAAAGAAGAAGAAAGTAACAGAATTGCTCAGGGCAGCCAATGGTCAAATGGGTCCCCTTTGCAGAACTTCAGTTGCCCCCTTGGTTGAAATTGCTTTCTGGGGTGGGGGTGTTGAAGTTTCATTTTTGGGTGAACTATCTCTTTAAACCTCTATTTTTATAGAGTTCTGCAGAAAACATTGAGAAAATTTGAATATGTGTGAAAACAGGTGAAATGTGTCTTTGGTTTGAGAACTGAATGAATGGTTCTGGAAACTGTCAGCTGAATAAGTTATAGTGTGTTAGCAATCGAGAAAAACTGTAAGTTATGTAATTATGACATAAAAAGTACTAAGTTACTAAGTTATAATTATAAGATAAAAATCAAACTTAAGACACAAATCAAAATTCTTTGCCATAATTGTTTTTTATCTCATACTTTTTGTGTCATAATTATGACTTTTTATGTCATACTTATGATTTACAAAAGCATGATTTTTTTCGTATGTAGCAGAAACGGGCTTCCATAAAATACTAGAGTGTTCATGATAAAGAAAATGAAATGTTAAACACATGCACCAAGTTTCCAGAAATGTACTCTTTGTGTTGTTGGTTTTGGATGGGCTTTGACATCCAGTGAAAACTTTTACACTATTTTCAATGAAATTTTCAATTTAATGACTTAAATTTAAATGTAGTGTGGTATAACCATGAAGTAAATTGTAATACCATATTTTCCTTAAAATTTGAATACATGTCAGTGTACACTTCTTAATCATAATAAATCAATGCGTTTTTTTTTTGTTTTGTTTTTTTGTAGTTGTACCACATGACATTTCACAACCAACTAATCTAACGTAATAAAAAGATCAAATTATCTTTTATTATTTAAGAGAAACAATCATCATAAAAACATTATCAAATCATTCTTTTAATGAGGCTTTTTTCTTAATTATGATATCAGGATAGTTGTACCACCCTGACATTTTTTACCTTACGTTTCATTTCAAAAATTAAAAACATGTTGATCATAGAGACGTGTATTCAAGTCACTGGGTGTATAAAGTGCATTTTAATATACTTTTAATGTATTAATCAATATGTACACTTTCTAGGCTCTTTTGACTTGGGCCAGTAAGTGGCCACCCGAACCACCATGACGGAAAACTATAGTAGTAATACTGCAGTAATACCACTAGGTAATATTTTGTTAGTGTACAATAAAATATTAGTTTTTATGTGAAGGACATCTAAAAACTCAGTTTGGAGTCAGTACACTCTAAAAATGCGGTTAAAAACAACCCAAGTTGGGTTGAAAATGGACAAACCCAGAGATTGGGTTGTTTTAACCCAGTGGTTGGTGTTTTCCCAATGTGCTGGGCAGTTTTATTTAACCCTAACTATTGTTTAAAAATTACTATATGGCTGGCTAAAAATGAGCCCAAAATAGGTTGGAAATTAAAAATCAGACACAACAGTAAAAATCAAAAGGTGAACATTTATTAATAAGCACTTTAATAAATGTTTATTGTTTAATTATTATTCATTAAACTTATTAATAAATGTTAATTTATTAAACATTAATAAATGTTAATTTCCAACATATTTTGGGTTCATTTTAAGCAAGCAATACAGTAATTTTTAAACAATAGTTGAGTTAAAAACAAGAAGTAGTAAAACAACCCACTCGCTGGGTTTGTCCATTTCCAACCCAACTTGGGTTGTTTTTAACCCAGCATTTTTACAGTGTAGCATAAAAATTCCACTCGAAAGCAGCCAGACCAACCAGACCCCCTGGTTCTTCCTTTATTCAATGAACAACAAACCCAACAAGGGTCCAGTTCCAGTTTCAACAGTCATTAGACAGATATAAGCTCACTATCAGAAGTCTAGCAGCCCCCTGCTTTAATGAACTTAATTAGCAGCTCTGTCTGTGTGGAATTACCCTGAAAATCAGGAATGCTGGGCAAAAAAAGAAGAAAAAAAAACTGGATAGAAAGCTGAAAAGAGTGAAGGGGGAAAAGAGGGTTCGAGGGGTGAATAAAGTGTGCGTGGGGTGGGGGGGGATTAAAATAGTTTGAATTGAGTCCACACTCTGCACATTCATCCGTTATTCTGCTCAAATCTGGGTTTTGTTCAGACCAGAGTAAAGTAACGTCAATCATCTCAACCCGACTTAAGAAATTGTTATGAAATTGCTTTCGCACATAATGAGGGTCTCCACCACCCGAACCTCCCATCTATATTAGCCCTAAAGGTCAAGAGAGAGCGAGCGAGAGAGTGAAATTCACCACTACCAAACCGCTCGCCCTCTGGACACACATCAAAGTGACAAGAGCGTCCAATCAGATTTGTCTAACAGGCATTACATGATGAATATGGTGCAGCCGTGGCACAAAGGCTTCTTTGTGTGGGCCTGGAGTGAAGGCCATTCACAGCTCCAAACAGCCAGCCAGGGTGGAAGTAAATGGCCAAAAGGCTCTCATCAGAAAAAAAAAAAGAGAAGCCAAACTTGCGTGGTACAATGGTCCATGCAAATGACTGCAAACCCCCCTGTCCACAACTCTGTGAGACACGGTTAGGTCGTCTGAAGTTTAGACAGCTTAGTGCTGTCAAAGTGTTAGGCTCGGCATTTTCAAACTTTCTTCTTTCTAACTTCTGAGTGAAAAGCAAGTTTTATCTCCCTCCTCCTTAAAGACAGAAGTCTTGTGATTTTTTGTTAGGATTTATAGACATCCTGAGGCTTTTAGAGAAAGCAGAAGAGTTTTATCCATAGATGGAATGGCGGGAGGCTGTTGTGATGTTAACATGCAAGAAAAGAGAAGGCAGAGAAATGTGGTAATTTTATTTAGTTACTTATTATTTATTTAATTTTATTTATTTATTAAAAATGAAAAGAGAAATTTTTACTCATTATTAATCATTTTCTATTAAGTTATTCTCAGCACTGTTACTAAAATTCAGGACACATCTAAATAAAGTTTATAATACTGATTTGTGTGACTTTTTTAGCAATAAACATTTAATAAACAATAAAAAGAGACGAAATGTATAACATAAAAAACTACAGCAGAATTAGGCCTACACCGTGTCTACACCAGACGCGACGCATCGCGCCATGCCACAACAGCTAAAAGCTGTCTACGCTGAACGTGACAAACCGACTGTTGCAAAGCTCCGTTTACTGTTGTGAATTTGTTGTGTCGCATCGCATTGCGTCGCGCCGCATCCAGTATAGATTATATCACTGATTAATGGGTTGTCTTTTGACGCGTCGCACCGCTCACATCCGGTGTAGACACGGAGTTAGTCTCGAGTATAGCCAGACCATTTGACTGACCTGTAAAGCAACCAATCAAGGCTAGTTTTGCTCAGCGTCATGTTTGGGGGCGTGAAAATGTAAAGTCGATGTCCCTACAATAGACCTTATTTACAACAGCGCCATCTTTGATTTTTAACAAGAATGGAGGCGAGGCTATGAGGGATGGACATACATCTCTTCAGTGGGTTGAACTGTTATTTAATGTGTTTTTGGATTGTTCTGCTGACGAAACTGCAAAAATATCTTTCCAAGAAATTTCAGTAGACAAAAAACTGCAGAAAACATTAGCTGTGGTGATCTAGGAGCTTTATACAGCTTTTTACAGCGACAAATGAGGTATACTTTGCAAGGCAGTGCGTTTGACTGTGCGCATGCACTAGCGTACGTGTAAAAAAAACGAAGCATACTTGTCCCTCACAGCCTCGCGTTCATACCAAGTGTACCGCACAAGTCGTGAAAAGTGAAGCCAAATCGTCTTGATCGCCCCCAGGTGGCTGGATGCAGTATAGGGCTGCATTCCACTCCAATTTTAGACACGCACTCGCAAACTTCTCTAATCACTTCACCTCGGGGGAATCCCTGTCGCCATTTTGAAATGTGTTTCACTTTGTGAAGTGGACGAGGGAAGTTTATATGGACAGACCCTCACTCCCTCGATTTTGTACACTTCAGGCAGCTCCATATACCACATTGCAACATGATTGTGACGTTACACATAGAATGCTGCATTAAACAATTTCGTAAGGGAAAAAAATTAAATAATAAATCAACTCCATAGTGGACTCCAAGTGATCAAGGGCTTAGGATGTTCCAATTCAGCCCATTGCAAAGGTTCCACCAGTAGTGGGCACTCATGCAATGTAAGCAATTACGTACATCCGAGTCAACGAGACTGAGTGAAGTTAGGGAGGGAAGGGCATAAAAAAATGAACTGGAACGCAGCCTAGGTCATAAACCCTGCCCTCTCCATGTAATCTAATGCAGGGGTTCCCAAACACATTCCTGGAGCCTCCCCAACACTGCATGTTTTCCATGTCTCCTTAATCAAACACACCTGATTCAGATCATCAGCTCATAAGTCAAGACTCCAAGACCTGAAATGGGTGTGTCAGACAAAGGAGACATGCAAAATGTGCAGTGCTGGGGAGGCTCCAGGAATGTGTTTGGGAACCCTGATCTAATGGGACATGAGACAAACTAAACAGTCAAATTACACTTCAAATACATTTTTTTCCAAAGATGATTTCTGCCATTTTAGGTAGTTTTTATCACGCTGATGTAAGTTCAAGTGTTCGTTTTTTTAAAAATAAGTTTGGTTTTAGTTAGTTATTTTGATGCTATAAAACAGGGTGTGACGTCATGATTGACAGCTGAGACTGACAGCTTCTCTGAGCGATGGTTATTTCCATAACTGTTTATTTCACACCGACGTAATGAGTTGTTCTGCAGTAAACTGTACTAACCAATTATGCAGGATTGTGGGTGGGGCCTTGATACCGCAGCTCCACTTCCTGCTCAATACTGCGCAGACTCAGGTCCCGGATCAGATGTCAGCGCCACATTGGGACATTGGCGGCTTCAATTTTCTACAATGGAAGAGAGTAAAGGTGTGTTGTCCATCTTTTTTTACAGCCTATGGTTCATACATGTCATGGCGCTGCTCTGAATAAGGTCTATAACAGACCAGTGTGTAAAACTTTTAAAGAGTTTATGCCGTGAACTTCACATACTTCACAAACTTTCGAAAATCCAACATCTAGTTGATCCTGATAAGCACTCGTTGTAACCATTGTAAACACGACAACGGCTTTCTTCTTCCATGAGGGGGGTTGGCGTCATGACGGCTTTGAATTCATGCTGTAGAATTTAACCAATCAGATGACGACTTCAGGATTCCCAAAGTGTTTCCCATTTTGTGTTCCTTATGCTTCAGACGTTCAGCTAACAGTCCGCGGGCATGACTGTTGTGTTTGTTAGTGAATTATATTGTGACTACTATTTTTAAGTGTTGTGTAATGGTGTAATGTGTGTGAGAACGGAAGTGAATGAGTAAACAAGATGGATGAAGTTCGCTACTCCTGTCTCATGTGATTTGTTACTTACTAACTCCTGACAGAGAATACAATGATGTCTGAGGCTGAGACTACAGCAGAATGGACAACATAGTTGCAAGTACAGGGTTGCAAATTTAGGCTACACCCGAAAGCTGAACGGAGGTAGGAAGGAAACGAGGCACATCTGAATCAAATGATTGTGCCGCATCCTGTCTACTGAGATACCTGATTGATCATCTGATTCATTTTTGAAGGCAGCATAGATGTATCCTTTTTTTTTTTTTTTTATAGCTCAAACATTCAAAAAATTTATATGAAGAAAAATATGGAGTTTTTTTTTTTTTCTCCAGGCTTTAAATTCAAACATTGCTCAAAGGGCCATAAAAACAGACCCAGGTGGGATTTCCTTAGGAAAGCCACTACATGCCAAGACAAAGTCCACTTTCATCACTTTACAAGCAACAGTGGCTGGATTCTTATCCACACTTAGTTTAGTTTATGGTCAGGCTCCGCCCCCACAGGTGCTTCAGGGTGTGGCTGGAAGCATCACTCTGCTATGGGCCCTTTAAAGGGATAGTTCACCCAAAAATGAAAATTATCCCATAATTTACTCACCCCCAAGCCATCCTAGGTATATATGACTTTCTGCTTTCAGCCAAAAACAATCAGATTTATATTTCAAAATATCCTGGCTCTTGCAAACTTTATAATGGGAGTGAATGTTGCCATTTTTTGAAGCCCAAAAAAGTGCATCCATCCATCATAAAAGTAATCCATACAGCTCCAGGGGGTTAATAAAGATCTTCTGAAGTGAAGCGATGCGTTTTTGTAAGAAAAATATACATATTTATAACTTTATAGACTTTAATCACTAGTTTCCGGTAACGTCCGTCCGCGCGTTCATTAGAGAGTCCAGTTCCGGCATATGACGTAAGATGTAGGAGTAGCGTAAACGTAGTAATCAGAAATGTTTCTTGAGTATCAAATCAGCATATTAGAATGGTTTCTGAAGGATCATGTGACACTGAAGACTGGAGTAATGATGCTGAAAATTCATATATATATATGAAAAGTTCATATATATATATATATATTCAACTTATTTTCTTTTGAAAATTCATGTTGATGTATGTTTTCAAAATTGCTGGGGGTGCAGTTGAATATAGCAGTTACTTGCACTGAATATCACATTTCAAGAGTTCATTCTCTTATAAACTAAAGTCGGCCCAGTATTAAACACAGTGACACGTCATTTTGGACCCCATGAAGGTCAGCAAAGATGAACTATATTTCAAAATGAAACAATAACCCACCAGTAGGTGATTTATGCTGAGTACATTTTTCTTTTGGTGCCCTAAAAGATATAGAAGAATCCATAAAGAGATGAATAATTGCTGTCATAAATCACTCCCTTATTTTTTAAAACTCCAACCGAGAGGGTTCATCAGCTAGCCAATGGGGTGGAGCAGATGTGTCCCACCAAATACAGGCACGTGGCTCACACCTGCTTAGAAAAACTCTTTATGGTGGCCGAGGGGGCATCAGTGCCCCCATTGAGATGAATGGGGGGAGCATTAGTATTTGCCCGTTTTTGAAGGACCTTAATTGCTCAAATAGATCTTTATCTTGCCTTTTAGAACCATAGACCATCTAAGTTTTTATGCATGAGCTGCACCCAATAAACTCTTGATGGATCATTAAATGGGGTCTTTGTGTTTTATTGTCCCCATGTATCAGCCTGCAGGTGAAATCCAAGTCATTATTTCAATTATTAACAATAAGTAGTGTCATTATATATATAGAAATGTATAAAGGCACCTATGAGGAGGCACAATGGCAAAACGGCTTCTTTGAGTTGGTTTGACAGGGCTGAAAAACTCAGTTGGGGTTAAACACTGACAGTAAAAATAGCTTCATTTAGACTGACCGCCCTCAGATAAGAAATAGCCCATATAGTGTCTTTGCAAAGAGACAAAATAAAGCAATAAGCCCCATGAAGCCATGGTTTACAGTTGTTAGGCACAACGTGGAGCGGAGTTGCTGTTATAAATTTGTTGCCCTTAGCCTTAGCTGTTATAAATTTACTGTAAACCACGGCTTCACGGGACTTATTGCTTTTATAAAACGGTTACCACACAATACAAATATTAAAGCCAAAAAATATGTATCAATGCAACTTTCATGAAGTAAAATCATTAAAAGCCTTTTTTCCGCTGGAAAAAATAGTCCCTGACCGTGAACAGCAACAGAAGTTACATTTATTACGCCATTAGATGGCGGCAAAGATTGTCTTAATGAGCGAGTCATTCAGTCGCAAAGACTTTTGTGTTGAAACTTGTTGTGAACACGGAACAAGACAAATGACAAATGCTTTGACTAGCCCTGTCAGTGTCAGCAGGGCACGGGAAAACCCATTAAATGTTAAAAGGAAGACATTCAAACTGATTTTTTATTATGAACATAGGACTGACCTGAAGGAAAATGCTAAATCTGAATGCAGGTAATACACTCAATATCTCTCTCACAATACTCTTCTACATAATTAAGTAAGCTTCAATGAACAAAATCAATTGAGAACAAACATATGTTTACGTTGCTAAGACAGATGCAGCAACATACACACTCAGTGGCGCAGCATACTTATGTAATGCGGTCAGCTGTATATTTTCGGGAATTTTTACAACGGCTTCGAACGTGGCTCAACCAATCAGAATCAAGGGCCAGAACTATCCGTTTATGTAGCCCCGCCCCTTTTCAGCGCTGCGCTCGTTGTTTTTTTGTCTTCCGGTTTGTATTTCCACAGCGATCTTACGTATTTATGAATGAACTGCTCGTTTTAAAATCTTCTGGGTCTACTGACATTTAAGACATCTGCTTTAAACATTACAATGCTCAAGATAACTTTCATTAACTCTACAACAGGTAAATCCACTTCACCAGCTAATTAATCTTTGACAGTGATGCCATAGAAATGTACAGGGCTACCTCAAAAACGGAAGTTCAAAGACAATATTATAAAGATGGCGGCGCTTGTCTCTCTGGCGCGTAAGGTCTATAAAGGGTGTTTTTTGATTCTTCCACATCCACAGGGATGTTTTATCACCTGTCATGCAGGGAAAACATACCGACTTCCCAACTCAAGTTTGAACATTTGAGTCGTAAATCAACCAGAAACACTGATGTATTCATAAATAGAGCAGATTTATTTATAAAAACATTTCCACAAAATATATTTGTTAAATCACTTATGTACACTACTAAAAATGGACAAGTGCATTGAAAAAAATCTGCCATGTACGGTTTCACAGGAAGAACTACATCTAAACAATAAAATCTTGATAAATACAGATCGACAGATCGAATCTTCTCCAGTGTTAAAAACAACTTTGATCTATAACGGAATGGTTATTATCACAACAAACTAACAGAGTTCATTGTCACAAAGAGGCTGTTGTGCTCCACTTACAAAAATATATCTTCATCTTTAACAATACAAAAAGTTATTGTACAAATTTCAACATAGGTCCTTAAGCAGACCTGGTAGTTGGTTGTAGGTAATCAATATAACTTGACATTCTTGGAATTGACTAGGGGAGTTTCTCAAAATAGCAAAACAGGACATAAAGAAACGGCATCAACATATCATCCCCACAAATTGCACTTATGAAATATGTTCGTCTTAGTCTTGACTTGTATTGTAGAAGCTCATCGACCCCACTGGGGTTTGAACCTACAACCTTTTCTAGCGTAACCACTAAGCCACGGCACCGCAGACTGCTGAGTCAGCATCTGCGAAGTTTAGGCTATTTTGAAACACAGTAGTTGGTTTCAATCTGGTCTAAGATCATCTTGGACCAGCAACAAACCACCATAAGTGGTCAACAGACCAGAAAGAAACTAGCAACCATGTTCCAAAATAACTGGGGTTTCCAGCAGTCACAAGAAGTTCCCTTGGAAAGTTTGGGATTTCATCAGTAGCGATCAAACCAAGTTGTGAAGTCCAGCAGCTCTTGTTCCTCGGAGCTCAGGTGCTCGTAACTCCCTTCATCGGACGAATAGGATGAGTGTGGCGACTCTGGATCTGCGGAGTACGAGTTCGAGAGTGTCGGTGACGGAACGCCGCACTGGAACGCGGCGGAGATCGCGTCGTGCTCGTCTAGCAGCTGCTGCAGCGCGCGGATGTACTCCACCGCCGACCGCAGCGTTTCCACTTTACTCATCTTCTTATTGGCCGCGCCGTTAGGGACGTGCTGGCGCAACGTCTGGAATCCCATATTGACTTGTTTGACGCGGTTTCTCTCGCGTTCGTTGCGTCGCGCCACCGCGACGGGCTGCTGCTGCGGGATGGTGTATCCCAGCCCGTTGAACGTGAGTCTCCGCTTGCAGCGCAAAAGCTCCGGCGAACTCGAGCGCTGTCTTTTCAGCACCTTTAACTTGGTTTGACTCGGGAGCGCGCACTCTTGCAGGGTGATGGTCGCGTTGCATGCACTTTGCGCCAGCTGCGTTGCAGTATCCATCTCTTTTGGTAACTCTCAAATCCACTGTCACTGTCAAAAAAAGTGGCGACGCACGACTCTCGTGCCTTTCGCGTGGTCGGTCGGGAGTATTGTGGTCCGAGTCTCGCTGTCCCTCGTATCTGATACAAACTTTGGCAGCCCTCGGCTTTTTCAACACGCGCCCGACACCCCACCCCCTTTGAAGACGCACGCTTCTTGCTCGAGACTCCGCCCCCGCCGGGTGACGCTCCGCGAGCCGGGCGCGTGGCTCCGCGAGCTCAATAAACAATCGGACGCTTTCACTGCGCCAGCACGCGCTGTGTGCTCATTTACATCCCAATATCTGCAGTCTCAAAGCCTATTGGTGGATTCAAACGCTTTTAAACTGAATGAGAGACCACAAAATGTGCGGAATAAAAGGTGAATGGCTTTATAGATGCTTTTGAATCTAGCCTAACTACTTTGAAAGCGCTCAGTTATACTAACAAAAATACCAACATACAGAAATGTAAATAGCCTAGGCTACGACATGTATTAGGCTGCATGTAAAAAACATGGATTGGTAGGCTATAAAATACAGCGGAATCCAAAAGTCTGAGATTACTAATGAAAACGCTGCTATTGACTTGTTTGACTAGTCTGACCGAGTTCAGTAACAAATTTGCTTAGTACATTTGATTAGTGACTTAGCAAAAGGTTAAGTTAGGAATCTTAAATCCTATTTATTTTACATAACTTTCCTTTGATTTACATTTTTCAATATTCAATTTTTTACAGAATACAAAATGTTTTTCAATTTGGTCTCAGACCTTTGGAACTTACGGTATATATAACCTACGGTACCCTATATATATATATATATATTCAAAATTTCTATACGTGTGTGTGTGTGTGTGTATCTATCTATCTATCTATCTATATATATATGCACAGCAAAATCCTCAGTGTTAATTTAACACTGAGGATTTTGCTGTGTATATGCATATAGGCTATTTTCTATTTTTAATACTAATAATTTATTAATTCATTATTACTATGCTAGTACTGTTATTTATCACTGTTACCACTCAGGGTAGTTGCAGTTGTAGTACTAGTTATAGTAGCAGGTGTCTTTGCGGAAATCTGACTCCCTCTAGTGGTACAAAGTTATATTGCTTTCCAAAACATTGCTTTAAAAGTCTAGCTAGAATTGTATTTTGCTCCATATCCTGATAATTCATCAACTATAAAATGAATCGCTAACACCTTATAATAAAGTACAGTTTTTTTATGCATTAGTTTAACTAACAATGGACATCGCAATGTTTACTGTTTATTAATTTAGTTGAATGTTAATTTATAAACTGAATAGTATTGCTCATTAATGCATAATTATTTTCATATTACATTTAATGAATAAGCATGTTATATGTTGTTCATGACCTTTCAAGTGCCTGTCTTGATACTTAAGAAAACATTGTTTGGAGGAAACATGAAATATGTTTAATGTTATTATAGATTATAGAAGATTTTATATTTAAATCCCATTATACCTCCAGTGAATCTCAGCCATTTCCAGTGCAGTATATATACACTTTACACTGTGACCTGCTGAAGTTCAAACTTGAGCATCAGAATGGAGAAGAAAAGTGATTTATGTGACTTTGAACGTGGCATGGTTGTTGGTGTCAGACGGGCTGGTCTGAGTATTTCAGAAATTGCTGATCTACTAGGATTTTCACGCACAACCATCTCTAGGATTTACGAACGAAAATGCCTTGTTGATGCCAGAGTTCAGAGAATGGCCAGACTGGTTTGAGCTGATAGAAAGACAACAGTAACTCAAATAACCACTCATAACAACCGAGGTTCAGAAGAGTATCTCTGAATGCACAACATGTTGAACCTTGAAGCAGATGGACTACAGCAGCAGAAGATCACACCGGTGCCACTCCTGTCAGCTAAGAACAGGAAACTGAGGCTACAATTTGCACAGGACAACAAAACTGGACAATAGAAGACTGGAAAAACATTGCCTGGTCTGATGAGTCTTAATTTCTGCTGCGACATTCAGATGGAGGGTCAGAATTTGGCTTAAATAACATGAAAGCATGGATCCATCCTGCCTTGTATTAACAGTTCAGGTAGTGTAGTGGTGTGTTGGATATTTTCTTGGCACACTTTGGGTCTCTTAGTATCAATTGAGCATCGTTTAAACACCACAGCCGACCTGAGTATTGTTTCTGACCATGTCCATCCCTTTATGACCACAGTGGACCATCTTCTGATGGCTACTTCCAGCAGGATAACGCACCATGTCACAAAGCTCAAATCATCTCAAACTGGTTTCTTGAACATGACGATGAGTTCACTATACTGAAACTGACTTTACAGTCTCCAGATCTCAATCCAATAGAGCACCTTTAGGATGTGGTGGATTGGGAGATTTGCGTCATGGATGTGAAGCCGGCAAATCTGCAGCAACAGCGTGATGCTATCATGTTAAAGGTGCAATATGTAATATTTTTTGTCCACTAGAGGTCGCTAGAGGCCTATTCAAAACAAAGGCGTAGCTTGATGACGCCAAGTTTGAGCGCGGAATCTTGGGACATGTGGTCTTCACCTCAACGGCCGGTGGAAAAGAATTGGGGTAGGACTCGGGAAGAAATCATGTTCACGGATGCGATTATTAACGTTACTGTAGTATGAAGCAGAGCAGGACCGAGCAGCGGAACTTTTATTATGCCGCAGTCGCCGGCGCTACTTCCGCTTTTCCGGTCATGAGTATGAGGTAACACAGCTCTGTTTATCATATTAGATACATTTGAGTGTGTTGAAAATGTTATAACATTACTCTGTGCGTTCGCTTGGTGGCTGCTGTGAGACACTGTTGCACATTGCAGTAAGCTAGATCGATTTTAGAATATCATATTAAATGCTGGGTGGCTTGTGTTGAAAAATGGCATGCGATTAATTTTAAAACGTATTGTATGATGGAGAAAATGCTGTATTACTGTTGCTAAAAATAAAGCTGCATCTGATTATGCTATGTTAGCTACTTCACAAAATAGTGTTTTTCTCTGAGGCATAGTAAAGCATGATACTCTCGGAAAATCAAGAAAATTAGATTAGAATTAGGCCTAGTGGTTTTTGGATATTTTACTGCAAAATTCTTACATATTGCACCTTTAACATGAAGCAAAAGTTTCCAGTACCTTGTTGAATCTCTGCCATGAAGAATTAAGGCAATTCCGAAGGCAAATTAAATTTTATTTTTACATATCTGGTCACTAAATAATTATGAAACTTCCATTTTTGTTATTTCAGTTTTCGACTAGTTTTTCCATATTTAAAAATGACAAACCATAACCTTAATGATAGAACGATATACAATATATACCGATCAGGCATAACATTATGACCACCTTCCTAATATTGTGTTAGTCCCCCTTTTGCTGCCAAAACAGCCCTGACCCATCAAGGCACGGACTCCACTAGACCCCTGAAGGTGTGCTGTGGTATCTGGCACCAAGATGTTGGCAGCAGATCCTTTAAGTCCTGTTGTGAGGTGGAGCCTCCATGGATCGGACTTGTTTGTTCAGCACATCCCACAGATGCTCGATTGGATTGAGATCTAGGGAATTTGGAGGCCAAGTCAACACCTCAAACTCGTTGTTGTGCTCCTCAAACCATTCTTGAACCATTTTTGCTTTGTGGCAGGGCGCATTATCCTGCTGAAAGAGGCCACAGCCACCAGGGAATACCGTTTCCATGATAGGATGTACATGGTCTGCAACAATGCTTAGGTAGGTGGTACATATACGGACCCAAGGTTTTCCAGCAGAACATTGCCCAAAGCATTACACTGCCTCCACCAGCTTGCCTTCTTCCCATAGTGCATCCTGGTGCCATGTGTTCCCCAGGTAAGTGACGCACACGCACCCGGCCATCCACGTGATGTAAAAGAAAACGTGAATCATCAGACCAGGCCACCTTCTTCCATTGCTCCGTGGTCCAGTTCTGATGCTCACGTGCCCACTGTTGGTACTTTCGGCGGTGGACAGGGGTCAGCATGGGCACCCTGACTGATCTGCAGCTATGCAGCTCCATACGCAACAAACTGTTCCTTCCTTGGACCACTTTTGATAGATACTGACCACTGCAGACCGGGAACACCCCACAAGAGCTGCAGTTTTGGAGATGCTCTGACCCAGTCGTCTAGCCATCACAATTTGGCCCTTGTCAAACTCGCTCAAATCCTTACGCTTGCCCATTTTTTCCTGCTTCTAACACATCAACTTTGAGGACAAAATGTTCACTTGCTGCCTAATATATCCCACCCACTAACAGGTGCCGGGATGAAGAGATAATCAGTGTTATTCACTTCAACATATACGGTGTATAGACAGAGAGAGAGAGATATGAAAAGTTCTTATTGTGTAGAGTGGTTTTATCCCCACCAGAGGGCAGAAATGTACAAGATAACAACAACCGTTGATCATTAGTAGGCCTTCACAATTACAATAACGTGACAAAGCAAAAATAGAAGTTACGCACTTTCTGTTGGTATCATATTATATATTTATGTTTAAATTTTCTGTTGAAATGTACATTCACAAAAATAGTAAAGTATTTTTAAAATAACAAGAGAAAGTGGTACACAACACAGTTTTGTCCAGCTGAGATTTCAGTTATGGTGTTCTGAATAAATAGGTTTTTATTTCCATGCAGTCACAGGTTTCTAAAACTTTCTCTCTGTTTTTCATGAAATCACGAAAAAAGGGATATGAAACCACAATATTGCTTTATGTAGGCGAGGAGCCCCCTGTCAGCTGAATCTGGTCAAGAGACTTCAGTATAGGGGAAACAACCCCACACCCGAGGAAAGCTCTTCCTAGGAGTTCGTAGAGAGAAGTGCACCTGTTACACTGAGATTCATTTCCTTTTTCCACTGCTAAATAACAGACACATGCACTTCAAACCTCAAGGGAAAGTGCAGTGAACGTGCAATATTTATAACAGCAATAGTTTTCTCAGGTTCCTCTCTTACAGCTGCCGTGAAAAATGAATGAGGACAGAGAGATGGATACAGTGCAGAAAAACACCTGTTCAAAAATGACGTGTCTTTGAAACTGTAGTCTCATGACCACAATCCCCCTTATACGATTTATTTTTGGCACCAAAGTTGCAATTTAATCACATGTATTTAGATGTATATCGAACCAATATGAATGTGATCACACTTTAGTTTCTTTACAGCATTTAACCATCTGTCCACACAAATTTTGTAATAGCACGAAAAATATACTTAAAGGGATAGTTCACCCAAAAATAAAAATTCTGTCATTATTTATTCACCATCATGTCATTTATTCAAACATGTATGACGTTTTTTTCTTCAGTGGAACACAAAGAAGATATTTTGAAAAAAAAATTTTGTCCATGCAATGAAATTCGGTGTTTTGGACCCCATTGACTTTGCGGTCAAAATGGCCCCAAACTGAAACAACAGTAAACAGAGCAAATATAACAGATTAATTACATTGATATTACAACTGTAATATCAATATTACAATATTACAACAGAAAAATGAATTTCATTGATGTCATTCGGAGTAACCAATATAAAGGGACCATTTTGGATCAAGTCATGCGGTCAATATCATGTGACAGGATGTGGCATCATTCAGACACCTGCAAAGGACCACATGGTCATGAAGCAATGTAACTAACTCTCTCTTAACTATTTGAAAAATTCATGTTTTCACTTGCTCATACGCATGTCCCGAAACATCAGGTCATTCGTACAACCGCTATAAAACATGGAAAATGTTGTAATATTTTAAAAACTTGTACTAAATATAAAATGTTTGATTGCCCTTTTGCTAGCTAGCTAGATATCAGCCTGTTAGCATTGTTTGAAAATATCGTCATTCGGTATAACCAAAAGTGTCATTCGGTAAAACCGAAATTGTGGTTAAACCAAATGACTTTGTTGGTGACAAATTTTGTCCATCTTGTAAAAAATGACAAAAGCAGTGTTAATTGATTATAAAAACAACAATCTCATTGTTAAAGGGTTAGTTCACCCAAAAATGAAAATAATGTCATTAATTACTCACCCTCATGTCGTTCTACACCCGTAAGACCTTCATTCATCTTCGGAACACAAATTAAGATATTTTTGATTAAATCTGATGGCAAAAATTTTTTTGAAATGGTCCCTTCAAAATTAGTTATATCTCCATTATATATATATATATTTTTTTACACTTTTAAAAACCTTATTCGTCAATGACCCATATATATATGTGTGTGTGTTTTGGTGTTTTGGACCCCATTGACTTTGCAGTCAAAATGGCCCCAAACTGAAACAACAGTAAACAGAGCAAATTTAACAGATTAATTACATTGAAGTTACAACTGTATTACTATGTAACACATATTTTGGAGTAACAGGTGTGAAAAATACTATCGTGGAAAAACTAAGGAGAGTCAATACGGCCCAAAGCATATTTGTCTGCATGTGTTTAGGTAAATCACTGTAGTCTGATTCACACGTCAGAAAAGGGTGTGTAGTGTAACAAAAGTCATTACATTGTAATCTGTTAATGTTATAAATCATACTGTTTGAAGTTCATATGTACTTTCCCATCAACATGATGCAAGATCTGTATGAACTCTGTACATTTACAGCTCTGTGTACACAAGTAGCTACTGTTTGACAAGACATTACAATCACAGTAAACAAGGCCTTTGTATCAATATATCATTTAACACCGTGCAGCATTGAGCAGTCGTAACAGTTTTCTATTTTAATATATTTTAAAATAAAATGATGGCAAAGCTGAATTTCCCAGTCTTCAGTGTCACATGATCCTTCAGAAATCATTCTAATATGCTGAATTGCAACTCAAGAAACATTTATTATCACGGTTGTGCTGCGTAATATTTTTTGTAGAAATCATTGTGAAAGGATACATTTTAAGTATTATAAAGTATTTTACTACAATGGCATAATACATGCCAGTTATTTTATTTTTTTAAACATCACTGTGTCTTTAAGATGTCACACTTACTTACTAGGGTCATCATATTTTGGCATCAAAATGTTTGAATACCCCTGAGAACGAGTCTTTTTATGAATAAAACAAATGAAAGTGGTTGAAAGCCCGGTATAACAGACATGTAAATGTGTATTTTTTAAAGCCAATAGATGTTGCATCAGCAGCCTTCACCTCAAAACGGATATGATGATGCAACAAGAAGTCACTTTTATTTTCGAAAACGACTCGCTTTCTTTTGGAATTTCACTTTATCGATAAACTCCTCCCACCTGAAGGGGCGTGCCCGAGTTTCACAGACATATAAAAAAAAGAGAGACGTCAGAGGAATGTAAACTCCGCGGTAGTAAAGCTGCTTCAGGACCTGAAATCATGGCAGCGATGCAGAGGTAAGACGAAGGAATTATTATCATTATTATGAAATATAGGCTGTGTCTCAAAACCTAGTGCACGAGCACGACCCAATACGCGTTTTGGCTTTCACAAAAGCCGCTGGACGAAGTGTACGATAAAGCGTTTGAACCTGAGGCGCCTTGTTAAAGAGGGACAAGTTTACAGTTTGTGTCAAGTTTAGGCTTACAACCAGCGTTAGGTGCTTCTACATTAGTGTTATTAGCCTATCATTTCTCTCTGATTTTAGGGATAAGGTATGGTTAGGGTTAGGTATAGGGGTAGTGATTAGGACTACATTTTCGGACAGGAATGTTGACCTACATATAACGTTAGTTCAACAATGGAGATAAAGTCTGTATTTTTGATTAAGGTGGAAGGTGGTACAGTTGAATAGACTACAGATAATGTAATTAAAATGCATATAAATTATATATATATATATATATAATGATTTCGCTAATTATATATTTACATATTCAAATTATGTATCTTTGCATACTGTTTTAAAAAGTGAAAGGTAATATGAAGTTCTAAAAAAAAACTATTGTGGACAATTATTTTGGACGTTTTATTTTACATTTTTGTTTGAATTAGAAAGGAGTTTCAATTAAAGCAAAATATTGTAGAAAATTAATATTGTTAAAATTCAACCAAAATCCTTATATTTACATTTAGCACAGAATATAATAAACACTACAGTGTAGCATACATAGTGTATTTGAGTTTATAAGTTATTTGAAAAATTAGGCCTGGGTCATTGACGAATAAGGTTTTTAAAAGTGTAAAAAAACATAATGGAGATATAATTAATTTTGAAGTTTTATTAAGTGTTAACAATGAGATTATGTGGTTTTTATAATCAATTAACACTGCTTTTGACAAAATTTGTCACCAAAAAAGTCATTCAGTTTAACCAAAATTTTACCGAATCACACTTTTGGTTATACCGAATGACGATATTTTCAAACAATGCTAACATGCTGATATCTAGCTAGCTAACAAAAGGACAATCAAACATTTTATATTTAGTACAAGTTTTTAAAATACTACAACATTTTCCATGTTTTATAGCGGTTGTACGAATGACATAATGTTTCGGGACATGCGTATGAGCAAGAGAAAACATGAATTTTTCAAATAGTTAAAAGAGAGTTAGTTACTTTGCTTCATGACCATGTGGTCCTTTGCAGGTGAATGATGTCACATCCTGTCGCATGATATTGACCACATGACTTGATCCAAAAGGGTCCCTTTATATTGGTTACTCCGAATGACATCAGTGAATTTTTCCGGACATTCTTTCTCATAACAAAGCAACGACTTCTACACATAATTTTAATACCATTTTGCACTATGTTGATACATGATTATATAAAATCATGCCAGAATAAAAAATAAACATTTACTACATTTTAAGATATTTTAATCACAAATGAAATGGCTGTTTTGGCCTTTGGACGGTTAAACCGAATGAGCTTTTGACACTTTAAAATACCTTTATATGTAGCAAAATATAATTAAAACCTTTTGGATTCAATAAAAGAGATCTAGTTGTACTACCTTACATACTTTGGATGTCATATCTTTGTTTTTTTTTATTATTAATAAGGCCTTTGGGCAAAAAAAATGACCCGTCACTTCATTGACCAGCCTATTATTTAAAAAAGGGTTGAAACTGTAAAAAATTGCTTATAAATGTAAATGTAAAATAAGCTTCTAGTGCATTCAGTAAACAGCTGTCTGACATACAGTGACGTCACTAATCAGATCTCTTTTTTTATTTTCCATTGTTTTTTTTTTAAGCAGCACAATCGGCAAACCTCAGTTCGGCCCATGGCTTATAGAGCAGGTGGAAAGTGGGCGGTATGAGGGATTGCGCATGATAGGCAATGACATATTTCGCATCCCTTGGAAACACAACTCTAGAAGAGACCTTGGGGACGAGGATATCAAAATATTTAAGGTAACTTCCTCCTTTCATCACACATTTCACTTCCGCATGAATGGTCCAAGAGGCATATAGCTGCAGTCTTAAGATCTTCAAAGGGGGGTGGAATTAAAAAAAGAGGGGGCGGGATTTCCTAACCATTGGGTGGAATTCACCCCAAAAGTTTTTGATACACCATTCACACCTGATCAATTTGTTTTCGTTTTAATAATAGGCGATCTGACGCTGGGATGTGTTGTTTTTAAACGCTGAGTGCTCGTTGCCGCTGTTATCAGTGGCGCCAGAGTCCTGCACGGGTCCTGTTTGATAAACCCACACCCGCAGTTATTAACTCCACACCCGACCCGATATCCGACAGAAACACTCATTTTAGCCTGTACCCGACCCGACCCGTTTGACACAAAAACCGTGACCCGACCCGCACCCGCATTAAATCTCCTACATGAGGCAGACAAAATCATTTTCTCATGTAGCCTAACACAAGCAATGAAACCAACATTAGGCATTCTATGTCGCTGCATTTTATTAAACATTGCATTAAACAACACAAGTAAAATAACAGAACAAAGAATGTTTTAGTAGGCCTGTTTAACTGTAAGCTTAAAGCTAGTAAATATTTTAGCAGATTCACTCGGTTGTCTCTTCTGAAACTCAGCAGTGTTTACCTGGCCGCCGGTCCTCTTTGTAGCAGCGCAAAAAATATTCTAAAACTTCAATTCAAATTGTGAATAGCCTATATTAAATACATATAGCGAGCAAAGCGCGCTCCCTTTAATATAATCACTAGCTTTTAATCAGATGCAGCGCGATTGGCTACAATACTCAGCGCTGCAAACCGTGCTGCCTTTAACGGTCTTCAGACAGAGCATGAACACAAATAAGCACAGGACCATTTGAAAGCAGCTGTCAAATGCACCGAATTGAGTTGGAATAGTCTTGGCTATTTGACCCGCAGTCCGCCCGTGCCTACCCCGCGTCCGACCCGCACCCGCACCGCACCCGACACATAAATATTATCCCATCTGTTACATAAAATTTGGCGGGTCACCCGTTGGGTACCCGCCCGCGTGCAGGACTCTGAGTGGCGCAACAGTGTTCTCTTGGCGCTCGTGCTGCGTGCACACTGTGCAGTCTTCACACGGACGAGCGCTTCAATCTATCGAAACTCTCTATTCGTTCCGGTGAAATCACAAAACAGAATGCACATAAATGTGTCCCTGCTCTTGATATTCAATCACTGATGCATCAATGACTTGAATTTGAATTATACTAACTTGAAATAAATGTAACATGCTCTTTGTTGTAGGAGTGGGCTGTGGTCAGTGGGAAGATCAACGAGCACCCTAACGACAAAGCCAAATGGAAGACAAATTTCCGTTGTGCGCTTTATAGTCTGAAAAACTTTGAGATGTTAGAGGATCACTCCAAAGATCCGGACGACCAACACAAAGTCTATCGCATTATCCGTCCTCAAAGTGAGTTTAACTGCTCATTCTGCACTTGTCATGGGAAAATGAGTTGATTTATAAAGCTCTGGCTAATCTTGTTCTTCAGATCACCAAGAGATACAGAGTGCAGAGCCAGTTCAAATTCCGCTACCATTCATTTCTGAGGTCTACAGCGCAAATAATTACATGCCTGAAGACATGGAGGTAAGGCCCAGATTTATGACTGGCAGTAGACAAAATGATGATATGTACACAATAAATGGAATTAATTAATTTTTTAAATATGAAATATTTTTAAATATTACTTGAATTAAAAAAACGAATACACTACCGGCCAAAAGTTTGGAATAATTACTTTTTTTTTTTTTCATGTTTTTGAAAGAAGTCTCTTAGGCTCACCAAGGCTGCATTTATTTGATCAAAAATAAAGAAGAAAAAACTGTGAAAAATTATTACAATTTAAAAGAACAGTTTTCTTTTTTAATATATTTTAAAATATAATTTATTCCTGTGATAAAAGCTGAATTTTCAGCATCATTACTCCAGTCTTCAGTGTCACATGACCCTTCAGAAATCATTCTAATATGCTAATTTGCTGCTCAAGAAACATTTATTATTATTATTATTATTATCAATGTTAAAAACAGCTTTTGCTGCTTCATATTTTCGTGGAAATTCAAAGTTTTTTTTTAAAGAGAGATTCTTTTATTCAGCAAGGATGCATTAAATTGATCAAAAGTGACAGTAAAGACCTTTATAATGTTACATTAATTATAATAACTTTCTATTAATTAAAGAATCCTGAAAAAAATCGTGGTTTCCACAAAAATATTAATCACAATAAGAACCATTATTAATAATTCAGCCTCAATAATAATTGTTAATGATTGTGCATGAAATCATCATATTAGAATGATTTCTGAAGGATCATGTGACACTGAAGATTGGAGTAATGATGCTGAAAATTCAGCTTTGATCACAGGAATAAATTACATTTTAAAATATATTTATGAAGAAAACATTTAATATTTAAATAATATTTACATTACAATATTATCATTTTTACTGTATTTTTGATCAAAATACTTTATTTAAAAAATCGTAAATATTCCACATTGACCGGTATTGTATATAAATAAAGTGATTTAAATATATTTTTAAAAATATAATAAATATATATTATATTGTGTCTTTTACAGCAGGAATTGCTCAGCCAGGTGGAGACAATGCATCTAAATCAACAACCTGCAGGTATAAAATTTACTATCACTATGATGAGTACATTTAGTAGTTTAAATCATGACTTTGCAACTAAATTCTTAAGGTGCGGTCACATACTGAAATCCAGTCATTTCAATAGGAATCTGTGTGGTCGGAAATTGAGGGCGAAAAAATTAGTTCAAGTTCACACAAATACACTGACCAACAGAAAGCTGCTTGTTTTGAGAGTGACTTCTGTCTGAGCTGTGCTTCATGCATCGCCTACCCTTTTTTTGCTAATGTGACCGCAATGCATACTTATATAAATAAAGATGACATCACTTGACTCATTATAAGCATTATATTAGCAAGTTTTGCTCCATGGCAGGACGTGAGATAGATGGGTAGGCTCTTTTGATTTGGCACATTTACAATATACCCTTTCTATTCACAGAACACCAACCATGGGACTGTTCCCAACAAAACATACAGACTACCTCGAGGAGCTACTTTGGGACCCCCTACCCAGAACAATGCATGCAGAACAACATGCCTGACCCAGTCCAGCAACCCTACACTACTGGTAACACAACAAGACGCCAGACGCCAAAACAGTTTTATTCAACCAAGTTTCATAAGAAATTGTAACTGTTTTTTTAGTTGGCTAATTTGTACGATTTGATTAGTACAAAAACATACAATTTTAAGAAAAAAAAAAGCAAACATTAAAGGGATAGTTCTCCCAAAAATGAAAATGATCCCATGATTTACTCACCCTCAAGCCATCCTAGGTAAAAAAAAATATCCTGTTTCTTCCAAGTTTTATAATGGTAGTGAATGGCACTCCTGATTTTGAAGTCCAAAAAAGTGCATCCATCCATCATAAAAGTAATCCATACGGCTCCAGGGGGTTAATAAAAGCCTTCTGAAGTGAAGCGATGCGTTTTTGTAAGAAAAATATCCATATTTAAAACTTCATAAACTAAAATAACTAGCTTCCGACAGACGGCCTATGCAAATCGACAGGATATCTTTTATGATGGATGGATGTGCTTTTTTGGGCTTCAAAATCACGAGCGCCATTCACTGTACCATTATAAAGCTTGGAAGAGCCAGAATATTTTATAACTCTGATTGTGTTAATCTGAAAGAAGATAATCATATACACCTGGGATGGCTTGAGGGTGAGTAAATCATGGGCTAATTTTCATTTTTGGGTGAACTATCCCTTTAAGGTTCACCCCAAACCTAATTGTAAGTGGGGCGAAAATATACGAATGAGATTGTATGAATTCATATGAACTCGCCACAAATTTGACAAAACGTAAAATAGTTGCGAAATGCCATGAGACTGTTGGTTGTATTTGAACCATTGACACTGTCCATATCTAGAATATTGCATACATAGTAGTGCATCTCTAAATTGTGTTATATAATGTTACTTCTAGCACAGCAATGGAACGTTCCTGCTCTCTGCGACCTGGAGATCTCGATCAACTACAGAAAAACAGAAGTTTTGAAAACTCGCCTGTGTTCGTCACTCGTTCAGTTTTACTACCAGTGTGACCCATCTGAGCTGAGAGGAGAGCCAATACGCTTCCCAACCACCGAGGGTCTGATCGACCACAAACAGATTCAGTTCACTAAACGCATCCTAGACAGCATTCAGAGAGGTCTGCAGCTGGAGGTGAACCAGTATGGCATCTACGGCTTCCGTCAGGACAAGTGTAAAGTCTTCGTCAGCACCAGTGACCCATCTGAGATCCAGAACCCAGAGCCCAGAAAACTGCATCAGAACTCCAAGGAGCAACTGTTCAGTTTTGATAAGTACATAAGAGGTATAAACGATGAGAAAGGAGTATTTACTAAACATACTGAATAATCTCTATAATATGTTGAATTAATATCCAATTCATTTGAAAACTTTTAATTACCAAAAACATAATTTTATAGCTTGGTTCACCATTTGCAGCCCTGTTACCATGACTGTTCCCCATTACAAAAATGAAATATTCCTTAAAATTGTGACATACAAGAAGTGACATCATCATAGGGTGCTTTCTACAGCATAGCAGTAAAAAATCTCATGCCATTTTCAACAAATTGCAGAATTGACTGTATGGGAAAAGCTCAAACTTCAAACCTGTTACCATACTTATTGTGCAGGAAAATTTTTGAAAATTTATTTTCCCCTTAAATTTATGAGTAATATAAGTTTATCACAAACTAGAAATCAGCATTTGGTCCCAAACTAGCTACTGAGTGACAGATTATGTGAAATATGCAACCCTGTTACTCAATTTGACATTCATTTTAAATACGTTCTATTAAGCCTAATCGTTATATAATATCAATATAATTTAAAATAAATGTTAAGCACCTTTCACTGACAAATTGTTGAAAAAAAAAATACTGCAAGTAAAAAAAAAAACACATTTAATTTTTCCCCCCAATTTTCTCGCAAATCGCAGAATTGACTGCTTAGCCTTCAACCCTGTTACTGTGGTTATTCTGGGGAAAAAAGGATAATGTTTCAAAATATGCTACTGTAACAGTTTAGAAAGTATAAGCTATGATTTTAATATTAAATATTTAAATTTTACAAACTGATGGACAAGTTGAAAATCTTTTCTGTTGTAACTGACAGTATGTTACAAATGCTGTCTTTAAATAGACAAGAACAACCTCAACTGTATTACAGCAATGCGTTTTCTCATTCGGATTCGAATATCACAATTGTTTTTCAGATCTGGTGGATTTTAAAGAGAACAGACGGGGGTCTCCGGAATACACCATCTACCTGTGCTTTGGGGAGAAGCTCCCTGATGGAAAACCACTGGAGAAAAAACTTATCACTGTCAAAGTAAATATCTCAAAACAGAAACACATTTTTAGTTGCATTTTAATACGTTTTGTTATAACGTATCTTTTCCATCTCCGTAGGTTGTCCCTCTGATATGCCGCGAACTACATGAAAGAGCTCAAATGGAGGGAGCGTCCTCTCTTCGAGATAACGTTAGCTTGCAGATCTCCCACAACAGCCTTTTTGACCTTATAAATTCTTTGGGTCTGCCTTCAATGGACTAAAGCTTCTGTTTTCACCATTTCGTCATTTTCGTCATTCATTTTCAAGTTGATTCGTTTTGCTACTGTTATACTTCTAGCACAATGCAAACTGAGAGATCTTTTCAGAGGTTATTTCCATGGGGCATTCTGAGGGGATTGCTTTGCGGATCTTGTATTTGCTCAAAACTCATTGCTGGTCTTTTACTGTTTGATAGTAGTCTCAATGAAACTGTATTGTTCAAATTATCTGAAACATCTCCTTGTTAATATTTTCTAATGAGGGCTTCAGCCTCATTTAATATCTTGTCTTCTAGTGAAGAATCTTTCACACTTTGCCCAAAGGGCTTAATTCGCTTCTTGTCTGTTTCCTTGTTTATCTAGAAAGTTTGATGTCATTAAATGGAGTCATTTAAAAAGTAGTGGTTGACTGTTGTGGGTGTTAATTTATTGGATAATTCTGATACCAATATCTAAAGAGTGGGGTGGATGATGGACATCATGTAAAAATGTCAAAGTTGAATAAACATATGTAAAATGTAATATTTGGTTTGTTATATCATTTAATAATTTTAATGTAAAACATATTGCATTATATAAAATACGTATTAAATATAAAATTAAATTTATATTTTATTTATATTTAAGACAGTGAATAAGATAGTTCAATTTCAACTTTGAGTATATCTATAACTAAACTATTCAGCACATTTCACAAATAGGCATTTTCAAAATTCCTCCTAACTAAACATTATTTTCGGAATACACTGTGTGCAGAATTATTAGGCAAGTTAATATTCCCCCCCCCCAAGGACATTTTACCAATTCCAAACCACATCAATCTTAATAACTACTATTAACTTTGTACTTAATCATTTATATCTTCATTATATAATCATGAAGGTTGGAAATAAAAAATGCCTTATATTTAAGTGTGCATACTTATTAGGTATGTTTTCTTTTACAGGCAAAATGATCCAAAAAAAGAGATTCAACTCAGACTGAAAAGTCAAAATGTATTAAATGCTCATGAGAAGGATGAAATACTAATGCAATACTATAAATTACAAAGTTAAAGCATGACCAATGGACAGCAAAACACTCATTAGGTCAGCAGGGTCAGACAAAAACAGGTGGAGAAGAAAAGACACATGTTAACTGCAAAAGAATTAAGGTGAAGAATTAAGTGCGAAACCATCAGGAACCCTCTAGTCTCCAGCACCACCATTTTCCAGAACTACAACCTACCTGGATTCTCCAAAAGTGCAAGGTTTCAGGATCTCAGAGACTTAGGTTAGGTTGAGAATCCTAAAAAATGATAAGAATCACAAGCTGAAGTGTTGTGAAATACATGAAGACTGTTTTTTTATAGGCTTTACAGACAGACAGATTGAGAGTGACTCTTGCAGGACCAGCACCACATCCTCTTGTACCACTGTTTGAAGAATTTTTGGAAAGAAAGAAAGTTTTGGAAGTTCATTTTTTATTCCATATCTGCAAGATGGACTTTTCAGGATAGATGGACTAAAAATGAGCTCCCACACCTTACTGCCAGATTCTGGAAGATAAATTCTTCAAACAGTGGTACAAGAGGATGTGGTGCTGGTCCTTCAAGAGTCACTCTCAATCTGTCTGTCTATAAAGCCTATAAAAAACAGTCTTCACATATTTCACAACACTTCAGCTTGTGATTCTTATTAAGTGGGGGTCATTTTTTAGGATTCTTTACCTAACCCAAGTCTCTGAGATCCTGACACCTTGCACTTCTGGAGACTGCAGTTCTGGAAAATGGTCACACTGGAGACTAGAGGGTTCCTGATTGTTTTACACTTAATTCTTCACCTTAATTCTTAATTCTTTTGCAGTTAACATGTGTCTTTTCTTCTCCACCTGTTTTTGTCTGACCCTGCTGACCCAATGAGCATTTTGCTGTCCATTGGTCATGCCTTAACTTTGCAATTTCCAGTATTGCATCCTTGGCCCTGTCCCAAATGGCACCCTAAACCCTCACGGTCTTCCTCTGAGTCCGCACTTTCACGACGTAATGCCGCTTTGACTGCCGGGTAAAGTCCTCTGCGTAGCTCACAGTCTTGCGGGCTCAGCAGAAGTGAGCATCGAGGGCGCATAGCAGCCACAAAGGGGGCGCTCACGAGCACCCTTCTTTAAGCTTAAATGAGGAATGGGACACCCTACGGTCTTAACGGACACGCGCACGCAGCGGCCATTGTAAGTCCACAAGACCGAAAGTGCACATGAAGTGTGCCATTTGCGACAGGGCCCTTCTCGTGGGCATTTAATATTTTTTTACTTTTTTTGTGAGATAAATCTCTTTTTTGGCTCATTATGCCTAATAATTCTCCACACCTAAATATAAGCCATTTTTCATTTCCAGCCTTCATGAACAATTATATAACACTTATAAATGATTAGTTACAAAATTAATAGTAGTTAAGATTGATGTGGTTTGGAATTGGTAAAATGTGCTTGGAAAAAAATATGATCAGAAAATGTGCATAGGAACGATTTTAAGAACAAAAAAATTGTACTAAAAATCATTCTAAATTTACGAAAAAATATAAGAATAACTGAAAGCACTTGTACGCAAAAAAAAAAAAAAAAAACGCTTACTCTGTACAGCCTTATATTCGTTAAGTTATATGAAATTTCATCCTAACACGACTATAATTATTATATTGAAGTATGTTACATTAATTGTATTATATAATCCATATATAAAATTATTAAATCTTAAATACTTTTCATCATATACAGTGATTATGTTCAGCTGCGAGGTTTCTCTGAATAACGCAGATACGCGTATGTACAGCTGGATCATGAGAGGTCTGTAACGCTTGGCATTGTTCGAGGATCAGGCGAGAGCACGTCTTTGAACAGTGGCAACGGCATGTCTTACGAGAGTGACGCAAGCCTGTTAGGAAAGCGTGCTCGGAAAGCCCTTATAAGGACATGGTTTGGGTGTGTTTTATCAAAGTCCTTTTAAGACAAGTCATTTCACTCGGCGGCCATCTTTGAAACAGCTCTCGGGCATGCAAGTGCAGCTCTTATCTCTTTAAATGGGGAAACATCAAATTCTCCAAAGCTGTTTGCCAAGCTTTCGATTAAATTTCATATTTGAAATTACCAATGATATCTGACAACAACTGTCTCTTAAATTTTGTTTCTAAATGCTTGAATCATGAAAAAAAACAACAACTGTATTTTTCAGGCTGGATCAAGCTAATGCGCATGTGCAGTCCTAAGTATGTGTCTCTTGTGTCTCATTTTGGAGGCGTGCGTCTCACTGTTTCTATAGGAGCCGGAGCTTCTAACGGCCGCTGCAGTGACACAACGACTTTAGCAATCGGCGACTGGCTCTTATTTAGAAGGCGGGACTTATTCTGCCATATTGCACGTTGCACTTTCTCCAATTCAAAACAATACCAGTGACGCATTGTGTTATTCTAGTCTTTGGTTTTAGGCAAATTAATATCCTCGTGCATGCGGCCGCTCATTTAGAATACTCCAAATTCACTAAAATAAGAACAAATTCATGTACGTACAAATACGAACTAATCCATGCAATTATTAGTGAATGAGACCCATTATTGACTGTTGAATCATTAAATATTAGCAAATTTTGTGACTGTAAAACAAGCAGGAAGCATGCCAAGAGATTTTTTTTTATTAAATAAAGAATCTAATAAAATTATTTACACAAACAGTGGATGCACCAATTTTACATCATGAATCATGTATTCTGTGACTGCTTGGATTCACATGTTAAAGTTCACTCCAGTTAAGAGAACAGAATCCTCTCTGTCAGGAAAAGAATCAACTCTCAGAGCAAATCTGCAATTTGCCACAGGAAAACAGGCCACATGTTCTGCAACTGAAGTTACATGAGATCAATTCAAAAAACTTACAAACATTTCTCAAGCAATTAAAATGACATAATTAATGAAACGGGTTCAGAAAAACCTTTTGAAATACACTTCAGCCATCGTTTACAATCAACTTTTCGTATCAATACTTTTCATTGAACCTTTAGTAATGCAAAAAGAAATGGTTATTTTCGAGGCTGAATGTCTTTTGTAAAAGCTGTCATTCACTAACAGAAAAAAACGCCAATGGCAATCAGGAAAAACAATTGGCAAACACATTCATCTGACATGATTTAAAAGGAAATCTGCTAAACAGTCACTTTTCAACTGAACAGAAAAGATCCATTGTAGCCAGTTCACGTGTGTCACGAAAGGACTGTATTGTTTTTCTATTTACAACAAAACCATTCGATGAGGGTGAGGCTCTTTAAAAAGATTTTAAAGAATTCAGTCAACCAAATAGATTCCAGAGTCTCATAAAGACTAAATATCAGAACAATATTTTAAATTCAAATAAATGCTCTTTTTAAATTTTCGGAGAGGTCCTAGAGGTTCTTATGCGTATATGTCATATACCAAAAAAAAATTATGTCAATTGTTCATGATGGAACTTTGATGTTTACCAAGTTCAAGAATATTGTGTGTGTATATATGATACATTAGTTCACACAAATGTGCTATTTATATTTTAGTCTGACAGTGCAAGAGCCTGTCTAGCAACTTACACTTCCTGTTGGATAAGCTTAAAATAACAAAGAAACACAATATCCTCTTGAAGACTCATTTTAAACAATGGCAACAAAAAGATTTTTAACATATCTTGTATTCAGAGACACCCAGATATTTTCAAATGATCTTTACATTAAAAAGAAAACATACAAACATTCAAAACTGTTCATTTGATTACTGATAACAAGACACTGAGCCCTTGAGAGTTTCCTATGTCATCGTAGAAATGTGCAGATTAAAAAATAATCAAATCTACAGTTGATTGCTAATGATACTGTCTGAAAAGGATGTATGACCTCACACTGAAGTTTGGAAGTCTTTCGGGACGTCTGCATTTTGGCTTTGTCCAGTTTCGTCTTTCTTGTGTTTTCTTGCATGTTTATACTTATCCACGTAGGCTTTGACCAGGTTAACTACCTTCACCGGGTTGATCTCACCGCTCTTGCTATGACACACCTTGTGAATGGGGCAAACAAGACATAGTTGGAATTATTTTCATAGTAATAACATAATTCTTTAATAATTCATTCAAGAAATGGCCCACTGGAGAGAAAGAAACCAAAATAGTATTTGCAAATGTGCTTGTCACATGTGTTTACTTGGGTGGTACAAGGAAGTGAATATGAAAAACAACTGCAAAAGAAAACATCTGACGTCACGCAATTACCTTCTGAACGGCTTTCCGCAAAATCTCTTTATACTCTTCCTTTGTGATGTCTCTTTTCTGATAAAAGGGCTTTATTGCAAGTTTGACCTCCTCTATTGCTCGCTCTTGCATATGAAGTTTCTTCATGTACTAGAGAACGAGAAACAATGTTTAAAAATTCATGACATCAAGACAATGGAAAGAAATGAGTCAGCGATGCGATGAAACTGCGCAGTGACACGCTTTGTTCACCTTATCTTTCTGATTGGGGTCCTGTAAAGCTTCTTTGCGGGATTTTGGTTTGCTGGATTCATCTTGGGGAGGAAGGCTGGAGACTGTTGCTGTGAGTTTTGTATCAGCCTTAGATGAAGCTTTGTCCTTTAATATGAAATGGATTTATGGTATTACTGTAGTACTGAATTACCCATAACAGTACTCAAGCTGGAATGTCCATTGAAACAGCCCACAATAATAAAAAACTCCTATTAAAAGTTTCAAAGATTAATGAGGCGTCTCAGCTTCCTGTGATCTTCCGGACTTTCCCTTTGCTTAAAGGGTTAGTTCACCCAAAAAAGAAAATTATCACATAATTTACTCACCCTCAAGCCATCCTAGGTGTATATGACTTTATTCTTTCAGTCAAACACAATCGGAGTTGCATTTAAAAAATATTTTGGCTTTTCCGAACTTTATAATGGGAGTGAACGGTGCCATTTTTTAAGCCCAAAAAAGCACATCCATCCATCATAACAGTAATCCATACGGCTCCAGGTGGTTAATAAAGACCTTCTAAAGTGAAGCGATGCATTTTTGTAAGAAAAATATCCATAATTATAACTTTATAAACTGTAATCAATAACTGTATCACTAGCACTAAATGTAACTCTGATTGTGTTTGACAAAGAAGAAAGACATACACACCTAGGATGGCTTGAGGGTGAGTAAATTATGGGATAATTTTCATTTTTGGGTGAAATTATGGGATCATTTCCATTTTTGGGTGAACTCTCTCTTTAAGGTAATGTGAAATAATAATTTATCAAGCAGAAAATCAGTGCACCTGAATGATTTCTGAGAAATGCAAAAACACAGAAAGATTTAGTGTCAACTGCTGAAAATAAACAAAATAACCATCATAAACCTTAATAAACTTGCATTGTCAGGGACAATCCTTGTGAAAGAAGGATGCAGTTTCCAAGTGTAAGGATAACTTTCATTTCATCTGAAGTGAAGCCTTATACGGCTGCTTTCAGTTTCGGTCACATGGGTACAATATGAATTGCATCACCATTGTTTTTTCCTTCTTGAGAGATCAAGTTGCAAATTGTGAATGTGAACAGTGACATGATGACACCCTCTGGTTGCTTGGAGCAACTACATATGAGGTGGAACAATTATGATGTGCACTGGTATCCACAAAAACTTATTTTATGAGCTCTTAAAAAAAAAAAAAAGGGTTGTCCTTGAAGATCAATTTATGTAACCTCTTCAATAAAATTCTGTATTTACTAGAGTTGTTCCAGTTTGGTACATTTTTACAGTATTTTGGTACATGCAATGAAAGTTAATGGGTTTTACACTTGAAGTTCTTTAAAATATCTTCTTTTGTCTTTTGGAGACTACAGTCATAAGTGTGAAATAATGTTGAGGGTGAGTAAATGATGACAATTTTCATTTTGGGGAAATCCATCCCTTTAAAGGGTTAGTTCACCCAAAAATGAAAATCTGTCATTAATTACTCACCCTCATGTCATTCCACACCCGTAAGACCTTCATCTTTGGAACACAAATTAAGATATTTTTCATAAAATCCGATGGCTCAGTGAGGCCTGCATTACCAGCAAAACAACTTTCAATGCCCAGAAAGCCACTAAAGACGTATTTAAAAGTTCATGTGACTATAGTGGTTCAACCTTAATGTTATGAAGCGACGAGAATACTTTTTGTGTGCCAAAAAAAACAAAATAACGACTTTATGACAATATCTAGTGATGGGTGATTTCAAAACACTTCTTCATGAAGCTTCGAAGCTTTACGAATCTCGTTTCGAATCAGTGGTTCGGAGCGCCAAAGTCACGTGATTTCAGTAAACGAGGCTTTGTTACGTCATAAGTGTTTCGAAATTTCAATGGTTCACCACTGGTGGGGTGTGACTTTGGCAGTTTGATACACTCTCCGAAACACTGATTCGAAACAAAAGATTCGTAAAGCTTCGAAGCAGTGTTTTGAAATCGCCCATCACTAGATATTGTCATAAAGTCCTTATTTTGTTTTTTTTGGTGCACAAAAAGTATTCTCGTCGCTTCATAACATTAAGGTTGAACCACTGTAGTCACATGAACTGTTTTCAATATGTCTTTAGTAGCTTTCTGGGCATTGAAAGTGTTAATTATCTTACTGGCAATGCAGGCCTCACTGAGCCATCGAATTTTATGAAAAATATCTTAACTTGTGTTCAGAAGATGAATGAAGGTCTTACGGGTGTGGAACGACATGAGGGTGAGTAATTAATGACAGAATTTCATTTTTGGGTAAACTAACCCTTTAAAATACTGCAAGAAAGAAAGTATAAGACAAATTTGTACCTGACTGGAGGTTTGTTGGGATGTAGCAGACCTTCGCGACCCTTCTTGCTTGAGTTTTAGTTTGAAGAGCGCAAGTTCTAAATAAGGAACGGGAAAACATTTTTAATAATTTTTAAAATATTTTAGTTTTATGTAGCCTGAATGCTACATAAGACCAAGCCTGATGTGACTAAATGTGTAAAGTAGTGCATCAAACATTTTTACTCACTGCTTAATTTCTCAGACTGGGGTTCTACTGGTTCCTGCAAATTCCAAGTAACTCGCTTCCCCTGTGGTTTAGACTTCGCACCAGCTGTAACTGTTTCAGTAATTTGCTTATTCCCTGTTGGAGGCTCTGGAGTGGTGGACTTGGGGTCTTCTGTTGAGTCGGCCACAGAGCTCTCAATCATTTCTTTCTTAATGAAGTCCAAATTATCAATCAAGTAGTCAACGCTAATATCTTCATCGGACGACATAACAGGTTCTTGTTTTATTGGGGGGTCTGGTGGTTGGAGAGGGGACAACTCCATGTCCTCCTCTAAAAGTGGTGACTGATATGACTCAGTGGGCTCCTTTTTACAGTTCACGACGTCTATGTCAGGTGTATCCAAACTGATGACAAGAGGGTTGTCACTGCAGCTTGGTGAATCATCTTCATCAGGCCATATTTGCTCGATTTTTTTCTTTTTTGGCTCAACAATTTCTTGTAATTTCATTTCATCCTGAAAGCCAGTGTGGCTCTTTTCTAAATCAGCACTGTTCAAATTCATTTCATTAAGATTTGGTGATTTCTTGCTGAAGATGTTTAAAGACATCATCTCTTCATTTTTAATCTCTTTAACACCATATAATTCTCCATAGTTAAGGTCGACTTCCTCCTCCTTTTTGAAATCTTTCAACTCCTTGACAGCACTAATGGGCCAAGGTTCCTCTTGTTTAAACTGTTTGGGCTTAAGCAGCTCAAGCGAAACATCTTCCCTGCTTTCTTTAACTGTTCTAGTCTGGTCACCATGTTTTGATGACCCAAGACCATGAGTTGTGATGTCACCATCTAATTCTCCATACAAGTTAAGACCGACTTCCTCCTCCTTTTTGAAATCTTTCAACTCCTTGACAGTGCTAATGGGCCGAGGTTCCTCTTCTTTAAATTTTTTGGGCTTAAGCAGCTCAAAGGAAACATCTTCCTTGCTTTCTTTAACTGTATTAGTCCGGTCACCATGTTTTGATGACCCAAGACCATGAGTTGTGATCTCACCATCTAATTCTCCATACAAGTTAAGACTGAGTTCCTCCTCCTTTTTGAAATCTTCCAACTCCTTGACAGCACTAATGGGCCGAGGTTCCTCTTGTTTCAATTTTTTGGGCTTAAGCAGCTCAAAGGAAACATCTTCCTTGCTTTCTTCAACTGTATTAGTCCGGTCACCATGTTTTGATGACCCAAGACCACAAGTTGTGATGTCACCATCTAATTCTCCATACAAGTTAAGACCCAGTTCCTCCTCCTTTTTGAAATCTTCCAACTCCTTGACAGCACTAATGGGCCGAGGTTCCTCTTGTTTCAATTTTTTGGGCTTAAGCAGCTCAAGTGAAACATCTTCCTTGCTTTCTTTAACTGCTCTAGTCTGGTCACCATGTCTTGATGACCCAAGACCATAAGTTGTGATGTCAACCAACCGAGTCTCTTGTTTAATTGATTTTTTAAATGAAGCAGTCTCAAATTCATGTGCTCTTGCATCTTTCTCTGTCTTCACCGTCATTGTAGACTTGATTGAACCAACAGCGGGCTCATGTAACTCAGTAGACATGGGCTCTGCAGACTTATGGGAGCTCCTTTCTGTACGCCGAGAGGTCTTTGATCGATCATCTCGCCTTTTCCGCTCTCTAGACGTTGATCTTGATCTTGACTTTTGTCTCTTTAACCTATTCTCACCCTTATCCTTTGATGTTCTCCTCCTTTCTCTGGATCTAGATCTAGAGACCGAATGAGATCGCCTTCTTTCTTTTGATCTCTTCTTTCGTCTTTCTCTCCCTCGGTTGTCATTCCTCTCATGACTCACTCTTCTCCCACTTGTCTTCCTCTCTCTACTGCTGGAACTCGAGGAACACCTCCTGTCTCTTGACCGTGGACGTCTCCTCTCTTTCGATCTTGAGCGCTGCCTCTCTTTTGATTTTGAACGGGATCGCCGCCGGTCTCTTGATCTTGAGCGTGACCTCCTCTTTTCTTTTGACCTTGAGTGCTTCTTTTTATGGGAGTCTTTAGATGAAAGGCTTTGCGAGGTTGATGGTGACCGCTTCCTATCCTTGCACTGGGACTGGTGAGGTCTTTCCGTTATGTTAGTAGCATTAAAGGCACCACTGACTGAAGGTAGCTCTTTACACACCCCATTTCCTTTGGAAGCTTGTTGTAGATTTGCTAGAGACTCTTCAAGGGACTTTGATTGGAGCCTGACGGGAGGAGGTTCAGCCTCAGGCTCAGACTTCACCTCCAACTTAACGTTTCTGTCACTGCATGACGAGCTTGATCTGGAGTGCTCCTGAGTTTTCCGAAATGGGCTTTCTGGTGTTTCACGACTTCCAGGATCTATGCTAGCTTCGCATATAGTAGAATTTATAGAAGCTCCTGAGGTAGCCTGACTGTCGATTGCGTCTGATTGATGTGGTGATTGTTTGCAAGGTTTGTCTCTGCAAGGATCTGGTTCTGTTTTAACTTCTGCACACATTTCCGAGTCTCTCTCCATATCTGAGTCCTCACTCACAGGCTCAGACTTGATTTGATGACAGGCATCCTCATTGACTCCAACTGCCACCCGAGACTCAGTATTTTGAGTGCTAACATCAAGACCCTCACCTTCTGGTTCATTGTCAGATGAATCAGACCCTGTAGGGTTAAAGGGGTCATAGACCTCACACTTCTCCTCTTTGACTTTTCTTCTTAATGACAACAGTATCTGTTTACTTTTATTACTCTTCTTTAATGATTCCTCATCATTCCCAGTCAGAGTCCCTCCTGATGCAGGAAGTCGCCGAGCTTGCCATGGGTTTCCGCTAGAGTTTATACGGAAACTGACGGAGGAGGAGGACGGGCGTGAGTTTGCAGAGGCACTGAAAGAAGATGAAGTGGAGGTGAAAGAGCTAGAAAATGAAGAAGCACCAGTTCGGTCTGCTCTTTGCCTCTGAGCATCCACTGTCCTGTTTTGCTGACTTGTACCCATTCCTTGCTGGTCAACGGTACGTTCCCTACCTGTATTGCCTGCTAAGCTGGTCACTGAAGACCCAGGCAAAGTACTGCTACTGCTGTCACTGCTACTATTTGCACTGGAGGTATTGTCCCTTTTAATTTTTGGTATCCTTGGCAATACAGAAACATCCACCCATACAGGCTTTGGAGGGGGCTTTCTCACAGGCGGTTGTCGGGCAGTACCCTCCTTGTCTTGATGGGGAGAGTCAGAAGGGCTATTTGACACCCTTGAGAGGGGTTGACCTCTAATCCCATTAGTGCACAAGTGACCATTTCCATGTCTTGGTGGATTTAGGGTGATAGGCCTGTGAAGAGCACCTGGATGCAGATGGGGATGTCCCAAAGGAGATGGGTGAGAGTGAGGAAGATGTGGAGAGTGTATGGGTGGAGATGTGGGATTCTGTGGTGTGGAACAGGACCCATGAGAATTGTGTACTGGTGTGGGCCTCCTCAATGGGCTAGAGGAAGGACCAGCCTGTTCAAAGGGGTGGATGGGACTTGTTTCTGAGTTTGGTGTGTTTGCCGTTTCCCCTGAGCTTGATTCTCTAGGGGTAGTGTTCCTTGGCAAGGACAGGGACACTGAAAGGAATGAACAAACATTAGACTTTTGAAAGGATGTGTTGTTGAAACCATCTACACAGATGCATTTAGGGAGTACAAGAAGGTCTGGCTTATGTTTGTGGTTGCAAATAGATGGTGTGTGTATTATATATATATATTTTATATACATATTAGGGCTGGGTATTGACACAAATTTCACGACTCGATTCGAATCACAAGCTTGCGATTCAATACAATATAGATTATTTACGGCCTATCAGGTACAGTACATGGCAAATTTCCTCCAGAAATTTTTTTTATTTTTTATTTTTATTTTTCATTTCGAAAGAAACAGTGTACATTAATCAACATTCAGACAGATGTAAATATACTCAAGTTAGCCCAAAGGCTAATATAATGCTGTAAACTATACAGGGAACCCAGTTGGTACATCACTATAATATTAGGTTAAAGGTTTAAATTAACTGATTTGTAGGCTACTTACATTTAAATTATGTTATATTATAAAAATAAGTTTTTATAATATAACGTTATAATATTAAATTTTGAATGACATAATTATGTTTCTACTAATTTTTTGGTATAAACATTTAAATTGTGGGATTTATTCAAACACATAAAATATTGAAGTTAAGTAAAAATACAATGAATATGCAATATAGTTCACATATTTATAAAAATGCTCTTCTCTAAGTTTATTTTCCTAGCTGACTAATGAGTTTTTCGACAATGAATGACTTTTGAGTTAAATATAACATTACGTTTATTTTATTGACGTCTTTCCATAGTTGAAACACCGATTGCAACATACCTTCTGATGTTCAAAATGAGAATTGATTAAAATCGAGAAATCAATATTTTTTTTTTACCCATTTATACCCATACTATATACAGTTGCATAGTTAGTTAAATATATAGTTAGTTAAAACTCAATCATCATGAGTGTCAAGGCTTACTATGCCAAATGCCATGCTGTCATCAGAAATGTGCAAAATATTCATATTGTACCTAATTTCAGTACCTGTATAACCCTAACTGAGGATAAAACTCTTGCCTGATATATGATATATATCCAAAGCATGACTTACCAGGTTTGGTTGCTTTGAGGGAACCATCTCTGTTGATGACCACATCAGAGCTGTCCATGAGGAGCATGCTCTGACCACTGAGAATACTCCCCAGCAGGTCTGGTACAGGGGCTTCCACCTGTGGGATACTCACACCTTGCCTGGAAACCACCACACAACCAGGATTTTAACACCCATTTAAACCTCAAACATATTCTCATTGTGATTTTCATCACCTTGAAGTAGAAATCATCTGTTTCCTCCATCGTGACCATAAAGAGTGATTCCCCCCCTCTAGTAGTTACCTGGAGAGGCCGGCAGATATGGGTCTGGCCACAGGCTGATGGGACCGCAAGGCAGAACGGGAGAGGCCACGGCGTTTGGCATCCAGAACAGAGGATGGTGTTGGAACTTGAATCTCATCCTCCCTAACAAGATAAATTGGAAGATTAACTTAGACACTGAACCACTTCTTAGAAATATTTGACAAATATAAAAAATAAAACCAAGTAGAACTTCACCTATCGTCAAAGGGGTCTAGGTCAAAGGGATCTCCGTACACAGAGAGGGAGGCTGCACCGATTTCTGCCCGCATACTTCCTAAACTGTACTCTGAAGGCCGATAAACTGAGGGAATGATGGAACCAGGCTTAGGCTTCTTAATCCCTAAATTCCGTGCAATACGACCTCTGGAATTAGTTTCCTTCTTTTTGACCTGAAGGGACAAAAAGATTTCAGTTTTATCAGTTTTTTGCCAGACATATAATTGCAAACTTTCACATGTTCTTGCATAGAGGAAGTATACTTTTAATTAACAAGGCATTTATATTAGAGCTTTCAAAAACCAATTACAACAACCTTTCAACAACCTGACAATAAAGAACAAAAACTGTAAAAATTTAGTCAAGAACTCACCAGTTTTCTTCTTAATTTTGACTTCCTCACTCTGCGTTTCCGTCTCCTCCTCACTCCCATGCTTTTTGTTGTTTTCCCCTCTGACATTGCTGAGGATTTGCTTTTGGTTTTCCTTCTTTTAACTGGTAAGAGAATCCCATTTAAATCAGACAGAAACAATAGACAGAACCACACCGAACTAAACATCAAGATTAATGAAAACTTAAAAGTCTGAATACACATGATCCATTTCAGGTTAACCACTGACAAGAGGTCAGGCAAAACAGTAAAGTAGGTAGTAACACGCGTCTCAAAAGTGTCTTCTGTAAAATGTGTTAATTTAGTTATGTGTTAGTTCACCCAAAAATAAAAATTATCCCATAATTTAAATGCATCGCTTCACTTCAGAAGGCCTTTATTAACCTCCTGGAGTCGTATGGATTATTTTTATTATGGATGGATGTGCTTTTCTGGGCTTCAAAAAAAGTCATATATGCCTAGGATGGCTTGAGGGTGAGTAAATTATGGAATAATTTTCATTTTTGGGTGAACTAACCCTTTAATACCAGGTGTAAACGGCGGGTCTATGTGTCTCACCTGTCTTTCTCCTCCGGCGGGGTCTGGGGCGAGGGGTCAAGTCTCGCACATACACGGCTGTGTTGAGTCCGGCCACTACAGCATTGATGGTCTCATCCAACCATGTGGACTGCATCATATATCTGGGAGCAAGCTAAAACACACCACCACACAAATCAAGCACTCACTTAGCTCACAACAATGGTAGTACAGTACCGCACAAAACATTCCCAAAGTTTAATCGAGTTTGTTCAATCACTAACTCCAACCATATGAACAAAAGTAAGTGATATTTTTTTTGTTCATGCTTATTCTAGCATGTAAGTATGTAATTTACTTGTATTTGAACAAAACAACATAAACATTCAAAGTATCCAGTTGTTTAAGCATTAAACAAACCAGTTAGACCTGATTCATCATCTCAGTGACACACAAAACTCAGCCATCAGCAAATCAGTCAAGACAATGTTACACACTTGTGATTAGAGAGCAAAGCAAAAGCATCATGCAAACCTGTGCTGCTGTGCGTGCCTGTGTGATACGATGTCTGTTGACGTTGGCCCGAACTCGTTCACTCTGCTGGGTCCGTGCGATAGCTCGGGTTGGTCTGGACCGGGAACGGCTGGTGGTGGGGAGAGAGCTGCTCTCCTCCTCACTAATTTGTTCAGAACCTATAACAAGATGAAAAATATGGTTATTATTACAATATGTAACAAATCTAAAATGTAATGTTAATGTAAGTGGTTTTAAGAAATGAAAGATGACCTGATGTGCGGTTGCTGGCGATGCACTCTGGGCAGAACCATTCCTCTACAGGTACAGCATCCAAAGGCGGTGTGAGACATTCCATGTGGTACCTTCCATAAAAAAAGTGAGTATAATGTAAAATAAGTAGTCGAATGGAAATTAACCAATAAAACTGGGGTCCTGTAAATAGGCGGGGCTAACATGCAAGATTGTATGTTAAAGCAGTGTATCCCAACCCTGTTCCTGGAGGCACACCAACACCACACAATTTCCAACTCTTACTAATCAAACACACCTGAATCAACTCATCAGCTTGTTAGTAGAGACTCCAAGACCAGAAGTATATGGGGCAGGTACGGGAGACATCCAAAACTAGTGTGCCTTCAGCAGCAGGGTTGGGAAACGCTGTGTTAAAGTACTAAACAACAAACACTATGACTAAATTATGACTATTCCTGAAAATGTAAATCCCCCAAATCACTGCTTAATTAACACAAACAAGCAGTTGACACATGGTACCTCTGCACTGGTCAAGAGAACTAATCAGTCATTTGTGATCAATGGATTAGGAGATTATTTAATCATTTTATGGAGATTACTGGGGCAAACTGATCCCTTTGTATATCAGACACCAATCTGAATCTGAATTAATAGATTTAAAACTCATGCTTTTTATACTCTTAACAGATACAGTATGTCAGTGATTGGCTACAATAATCAACGCTTCAAAAACATGTTGTAAATAGACATCTTTGACACTCTTCACTGAGCGCTTACACAGAAACACACGGGAGCGTTTGAAAGCAGGCGTCTATCAGCAGATCCCTAATATATCCACTGACAGACACCAAACGCTCACGTGTGTATCTGTGTAAGCGCTCAATGATCAATGCTTCAAAAACAACATGTTTTTGAAGCGTTGATCATGGAGGCCAATCACAGACATATCTGTTGAGCTCGTGAACACAATGGCCAATCAGAAGTGTTTAAGAATCCACTCAACAGCGCTCAAAATGCTAGGGGCAAATGCTGGTATCGTCACATTTCTAAAATTTTAGTACTGACTTATTACCGAAGTCAGTACTTTTAACAACCCTAGGTAGGCCTATCTATATGTGCACAATATAAAATGATATAATCATGTCTTAATGCCACACATTCTTAATTCAAAATAAAATGTTAATATTTTAATAATCTCCATTTATGATAATCCCAGGGGTTTAGTTAATATCTCTTAATATGGTGAAACCAACATGTCTGGCACCACACCGTATTTAGCTGGTTTAAAACAATTCACGGCAAAACCGTAGTTGATGTCCATTGTCCACAGTAACTAAGTAGCTAGCTAACATGACATTAAATACTGAACCATATCTGATCAATTTCAACTTACCTCTGTCTGTGGGTTTTCTAATGCCAGACAAAAATCTTAGTCAAGTCGCAAGTGATTGATTATGTCAAGTCAAGTTGCAAGTCATCAAATTTGGGACTCGAGTCCAAGTCAAGTCCAAGTCAAGTCCAAGTCATGCGACTCGAGTCCACAACCCTGGTTTGTCATACATTTCTTACCCAGCATCACAGCCATCACACAGCAGGAGGCGATCTTCACGGTCTCGACCCCCGCAAACCTCACAGCTGGTCTGATCCAGGTCCACATCCACCTGTTCCTCCCCAGGTTTTACAGGCTTCTTAACTGCAATCTAAGCACACACAAACCAATACTTTCCGATTGAGGCTGATATTATGGCGCGTTCAATGTGCCCTTCAAGTGGAGTGGGAAATATCATAATTACGATGTCCAAGCACATGAATGACCGAGAAAAGTTGTATTTAGAAAGGGGAAAAACTCAGTTTTGACGTTGTAAGTGATTTGAAACATTGATCTATGAATCTAGAGATCAGTGAGCAGAAAGCAAGTGTGTAGCGAATGGTCTAATAATCACACAACTTTCACATTTGTGAAACCATGTTGTGATATCATGTATAAATAAGTGATAGAAATCAGTATTTCTCAACATTTTGAATTCAGATGTAGTTATTAGGGTTTATTATTCAGAATATATTTCTTTCAATGTGGAAAACGCGAATGGAATCACAGAATCCTGTTATAAAAATGGAATTTACTGAATAACACAATGTTGTGGAATTTGACAAATTTTGGATGAATAAATCAAAAGTAGGGCTGTACACTTGACCAAATCACAATATGGACTTCTGAGGCAGCATAACGGTTTAATGATCTATAGCAAAACAGAGTGAGGTTTGGTGAGAACTAAGCAAATATTTAATTACTACAATAGTAATTTGAAATGACATTAAAGTGGAAAACATTGGTCAAAAACGTACATTTTATACAAAAACTGACCACCGACCGCAACTTCCATTTCATTTGAAAAAAACTATTGTCAGATCATATACTCACAGAAACTCAAAGGTCTTCAAGAGAACCCGTCAAAATAAACGTTCGGTTTACTTGAAGAAAATGTGACAGAATTATATTACTATTGTACAGTACGATGTACCTCTCAAAGTAATCATAAAACCAGGCTAATCAAAACACACAATAGAATTTTTTGAAAAAATAAAAGTTCATAGGGCCCTATTATTGAAAAAAAAAAATTATAAGTTGTTTATAAAGAGGAAAATGCCAATATTTGCAATTCTTGATCATAAGGTTTTATAAATTTAATATTAAAATTTAATTAAAACATTCAAATGGAATCCAGAAAAGTTAAATGGAAAACACTGAATTTGGGAAAAAATAAAACGGAATTTGGGAAAGATTAAAACGGATTTCATAGGGCCCTACATATTGTAATAACGAATGCATGACTCATGAGTTTCATATGTGCAATTTAAGACAGCCCATGTCCTCCTGGGAAGTTTGTATTTATGAACTGGGAAGTCATAATTACAATGTCACGAATAAAGAATGCGCAACAAGTGTGTTTTAGCTTTTTCATATTATTATGCAATTTATCAAGCTGATGTAAACTGAATCATTATATTGTTTTATCATAATTTTACAATACTACTGTATTCAAAGACAATTCAAGTTTTCCCAGTCATTATTACGACATTGCGTTGCCTTTCATTTGCGTGAAACTCATAAATACAACCTTTTCAGCATGACTAGAACACACCATTAAATCAGCACCTAATAAATAACTCTCAATGCCCATTCACATTAAGGACGATAATCATAACTATAAGTTTATATGAGAATAGGGCAAACTACAGCTATAATGAAAACGACACAGAGAATCACTTTCTGAACGTTTTTTTTTTTTTTTTTTTGAATGATAAAAACATTGACAACCAATCAGAATCGGCAGACGATATAACTACAGCACGCTTATAATAAACAGAACATTAACATCTATTGATGTGGAGGCTAATATAGTTATCATTATAGTTATAGTTCTTGGTGTGAATGGGCCTTTTATGAGTAACAACAATCCTGATGGAAAGATGTGACTCACTGTTTTTTGAACTTTCCCACCATGGCACTTTCTCAGGAGAATGTTATTAAAGACTATTCGGTCCACAGGACAGGAGTTGGCATTCTGAAAGAAAAAAAAAAAGTGACATTACTGCTTATGAACCAGAGTTATTATAGTTAACTAAAACTAAAACCATAAAAAACATTTTTGTTACTTGAAATAAACATTAACTGAAATAAAATAATAAAAAAAAAAACTTATTTATTAAGTTTATTAAAACTTATTTTATTTCAGCTAGTTGCTGAGGTAATATATTTTTCAACTTAATGTACTAAAATAGACATTAAAAAACACTAATAAAAATGACAAAAACAAACAAAATTACTAATACTATAAAATTAAACAAAAAAAATATATAAAAGTTAAAACAAATCCAAATTAATTAATAAAATGAAAAATAAATAATAAAAACTAAGATAGTATGTCAATGATCATCGGGGTTCAAGCACTATTGGCCCATGTGGATGATTAGAGACCCATCTTAAATAGATCTTACGATGTGGTTTTTACAGTCAATAATTATAGAAAAAAAAAAGTCGAAATTTCGATTCACGTCCACGACAGGACGCCAAAACGTCTTTTACTAAAACAGCTATTACTCTTGGACGGAATGAGATAACTTCACAAACCTATGTACGGGCTCAGTCTGTTGTTGCGTGAAAAAGGACGTGGTCACTGGCGGTGACTGGCCACTTGGTGGCACCATAAAATGAAAAAAAAAAAATGAAAAAAAAAACCACACGAAAACGGCTAAAGCTGCACAGCAGTCAGTGCAATTGACTTGAAAACAGGCATGCGATGTCTTTGTCCAAGGTGCTGTGATTGTTTATGAGGACATTCGCGTATCTCAAAAAACATAGCCGCCATCGGCCAATGAAGTTTGAACACCTATTAGACAAGGTTAACAGAGGCTGGTCGGAATGAAACTTGGTTGCTCTGTTTGACTCATGGCCCTTCGGTGCTTGGACCCATAATAAAATAACACTGTTATGAACAATACTGCATCAACCATTAAGTTACTTCACCTGTATTTGCATATTATGAATAATGCTGAAAAAAACTGTACAGAATCACTAAACAAATATGGACAAGATCTTTATGTATGAGTGATGTAAAGGGTCTAAGCCCGTCAATCTTACCTTTGACCATTCCAGAATGCAGTCCAGACAGAAGTAGTGTTCGCAAGACTCCGGTGTGGCCACGGGCTGCTCATGGAATGAGTTCAGGCAGATGGGGCATTTCTCAGAGTCCTCATCTGAGCTCAGGCCTGCTGCATCCACAGGAACATTCCCTGCAGCTCCTTCCAGGACGGTGCCAGAGTCCTCATCTGAGGATACAGGTAAAAAGCCTGAGTGTTTTTCTTCCCATGTTTGTTTGAGGATAGTGTGGCAGGTCTTATGATATGAATATTTTAGGGCAAAATGTAAACACGTCACTCCCAACGATTAAAGTACCACATGATCTGATATCTGCTGGAAAGCACTTTTATAAGACTGATATAATTAGATTAGCTTTTGGTTAGATTAGTTTTACTTTAGCTTGCACTATATTTATATAGAAAAAAGTTGTCATTGTCAAGGGGAGGGGAAGTTAATGGTTTTGATTAAAGATTACGAGGGCACATGATTTTTTTTTAAATATTGATGTGCATCAGGGTCAGAAATTAACTTTTCCATTAAGGGGCAATATTTTTTACCTTTGTAAGGGACAATTTTTATAATTACCTTTTTAAATGTATCTGTGTTGTTTTTATGTCAAATATTTAAATTTAACCAGTTACAATCAATCACAATGCTATAGACTGTTACCAATCATTTTTTTTTTTCCAGCACCTGATTTGGTAGCGGGGGGTGGGGGATTAATCATAAAGGTAATTTAATCATATTACTATTGTTTTGGATTAATAAGAGCAGTTACTAATAATATTATACATTTATTTATCGGAAATGTGACAGTAAAGCACTATGTAGATAAAATTAACTTTTATTGACAACAGTAACATGCAAAAACCTAATTTTTATAGGGAAAAATGTAAATATTCTACTCTTATTAAATGTACCATACTGAACTGGCCGACAGTGATTATAAAATGAGCGTTCTTTACTTGCTTTCTGTGTAATTCAGTCACAATTTGAAGAAAAGTTTTTGTTTTTCATGAGAATTTAGCCGTTTCTCAATACCAAGTACACGAAGTTCGGACGTGAGGACGCAAGTCCGGTGATTCTGCAAATGGTACAGCAGCGTACTTGATAATGTCACTCAGCTCGCTCTGGCTTCTCCGGTTATCTCTGTATGTATATTTTAGGCAACAATAAAACAAAATAAGTGATAAAACACCACTCTGCCTCTTTTCGTTTTCATTTAAAAAATCTTAAACATTTTAATAGCCTGACAAATGTGGTTTAGGCAACGCGTTCATGATTATCTGTATAACAAAACAAAATATAAAACACTGCAACCCTGCCTGTTTACATTTTTAAAAAATATTAAACATATTAATATGTGGTTCATGCAATATGTGCATACTCATTATCTTCGCTGTAATGAAATGAAATGTAACATAAAACACAACACTGTCTCTTTTTGTTAAATGTCGGTTTTAATGATAATAGCCATTATAAAAGTATAAGTAAAAGGTATAAGAAGGAAATAAAGCAAACAATTCAGTCAAACGTACAAGTCGGCGCTTTAGTCGGTTACAACGGTAAATTGAAATAAATATATAAAGTTATGAAACGTCACTTTGCCCTCAGCTAAAACGATTCATAAGCTCAACAGAAACGTGTGTGCTTGGTTATAAAGCTCAACGCTGCATATGAAATATGATGCAACATGAGTAAATCTAATAGTAAATGTAATGCTGCAATCGATACTTTTCATTCATTTCACATTGCACTTTAACCGTGACAGCCGTAATAGATCTAGCTTAATTGTGCTGGGGCATTTTTGCCCCCTTATTTTGAATTTGGGGGGCATTTTTGTAGCATTTTTGAAAGTCCCCTTTCATTTCTGACCCTGATGTGCATGGACAAATCATTTGTAATAAACACTGCAATATTCCATTAAAAAAAAATAAGAATCGTAAATTTTGATTTTGTGGTGAGAAGTCAATACACTATTTATTCCATCTCAATTCTTTCAATATAATTAACTTGTTAAATTGACAAGCATAAAAAAGTCAACTCAAAGGCATGTTGAAGTTAAATCTTACTTTCACTTTCACCCTCATCATCTTCCTCCTCCTCCTCTCCATCAAGGACATCCTCCACTTCATCATCATCATCTTCCTCACTGCCTGTTTCTCCTTCCTCTGATTCCCCCTCATCTTCTGAGTCGTCCTCTGAATTGGTATGACATGCAGGAAAGTAAAAGAAGAAACTGAATAAAAATATTTAAAAGTATTTATTAAATGCAATCCTGAACTTAACCCTATGAAGCTTACTGGATCATATTTAATACACAAATTTCTAAGGCCTCTAAATGATCAACATGACCACAACTTTGCTGTTTTCTGCCGTCTGATTGATAGTTTATACTTTTTTTTTAGCAAGTAAAGGGTCTTATAATCTAGTACAATTCTAAAAGGTCTCCCTTTAAGTCAAGGCATGTATCTTTTGTTGTGAAATCTTTACTTGTAATTTTTAAGTAAATGTAAGAATAACTTTTATATTGTTACTTAGTAATGTTTCAAGATGAACACTTACTGTAACTGAACTGAAGCAACTTTACTTGATTATCCATATATAATTTTTTAGAAAAATCAAATATGATACATCAGGCTTTTGGAGAATGTTTATTTGTATCATCATTATGTTTTGAACCCCACAATAAAAACTATAGAGTTTTTAACAAAACTAAGCATTTAAATATCATCTTAAGACATAACATTGAGAAATACATAGAGTGACAACTGATATTTATATGCATTTTATGTTTTTCTTTCGACTATATCATATGAGCAATAAAAGCCTGATGTATCAAATAGGATATGAAACATAAAGGTTCAATAAACTATTAAATTTTTTCCGATATGTCAGACTTTACATGGTTAAATAGGGGCTAGAGGTGCATTTAAGGCCCACAACACATTAGCCTTCCCTGTGTCGTTTCCTTCGCTGACAGAAGACCACTAACCGTCATCAGAGATGATGGACATGGCAGGTCTTTTTCCTTTTCCATGGGAGACATTCCTGTTGATCAGCTCATCCTGGCTGTCCTCCTCATCCATGGTTATGCTCTGATATAATCTAGATATTTTTCAGCACTGAACAACCTGTAAGGCACATATGCATTATACAATGTGAATATCCACTCCAAATGTGACCAAAATTTAAACAGAATAGTCAAACAGAATTAATACATCAGAATAATCTAATAAACGAGGCTGACTATCTTCATCATCACAGATACAATTTATCAACACTCATCTGACAGATCAGTGTACTTATTTTAAAATACACTATCACACAAAACGCTTAATTTAGATTTACGTCACGCTTAAATGTCCTCAGAAATGTCTTGGATTTTGTAGTTTGATACAGATGGTTTAATGCACATAACTCTCAAAGCTTCTATTATACGGAACAATGTTATTGACTCGATGCTAACGGCTAACATCAAGCCAGCTAATAAAAACACTAACCTGCTTTATTTAAACTACACATTCCAGGGCCGTTATAATGAGGTTGGAAACATGAAAACTAATGCAATGCAAAACACCAAAAGTCATTTTATTTTGTGAAAGTGAGCCTTGAGCACTTGTCATATAGCTAATGCTAAAGCTAACACGCTATCTGTGTTTCTTGTCCTTAGTCTAAATTTAACTCTTCAGCTATTTTTGTTATATGTACTATCCAAGCCGTATCCATGCAGCTTTTATAGGCGATAAATGTCCCATTTATTTAATGCATCGGGGAGGTTATAATTTTGAGCATTTGTACCTACCCTGTAAGGATGTGTAAGACATTATTTGTGTTTTGAAGTCCGTTTTGTCTTTGACGCTAGTACGCTACCGGCTGGAGAAATTACGAATCCTACTATGGCAAGGAATTGCTCATGAATATTAATTAAAGTTTCGTGAGGTCTGCCCAATAGGCTTTATACGATTGCCCGAATGTGGGCGCTAGTGAGCGGGCAAATTTAACAGTGGGTAAATGTTTTGGCTTATGAATATTAATTAGCAAGTAGATTAATATTCATGAATTGAACTTTATAAAACAGTGACGGGAGCACACACACCATAACCTTTGTTTCCGTTTTTTTTTTATTTTTTTTTTTACAATTTTGTTTACTTCTCTAGCCTTCCCTATAATTCTATAAAAATAATTTATATATTTACACTATTTTTTTTTCATCAGCTGATCAATGTCAAAATTGAATTCTGATAGGGTTGTTGTCCCTATTTTTTATTCATTCATTTTAGTCACAGTATTAAATAATTTGCATTAACCTATTTACTTTATTTAGACAAGCAGTATGAGCATGAAAAATGCTAAATGAGGCTGATTCACAACATTAACTGATAGATACGGAGCCTCTAAAGAGACATGAGCTGCGTCCGAAATCATATATTGTCTGAGTGGTACTACATTTGAATTTAAATTTACTTCATGACCGTTGAAAAAGTACGTTCTATATAGTACGAATGCGTGTAGTATGAATGGAATCCGGATGTACTACATCCGCCATGTTGTTACTGTCACATGACCTACCAGCGTCAGTTAGTTCCCTCAACTTCATTCACAAATCTTCTCCCATGGCCTCATCAAGGGATAGCAAAGTGTCCATCGTATGCGCACTTTAGAATCTCGCCGGAAGTAGTCATCCGGGTACTTTTCACCTACTGTTTTTCGAATTCTATGAATTCAGACATACTACTCTGTTCGCATGCTGTTTTTCACATACTATATAGCCTAGTAGAGAAGTATTCAATTTCGGACACAGCGATGGTGATGGCCTAAGCCTAAGGGAAAAAATTAGATGGGAAGAAAAATTATAATTTTATAACGTAACGCTTTTGCAATTTCTCTCAAAACTTTTGCGTTCCCCCAAGAAACTTTCGCTGCGTCCAAAATCGAATAATTCTCTACTATATAGTATGCGAAAAAACAGTATGCGGACAGAGTAATATGTTCGAATTCATAGTATTCAAAAAACAGTAGGCAAAAAGTACCCGGATGAGTTACTACTTTCGGCAAGATTCTGAAGTACGCATACGATGGACACTTTACTATCCTATGAGGCCACGGGAGAGGATTTGTGAATGGAGTGGAAGGGACGTAAGTAGGTCCATGGTAGGTCATGTGACAGTAACAACATGGCGGATGTAGTACGTCTGGATTTCAATTATACTACATGCATTCCTACTATATATACTTTTTCAACGGTCGTGAAATTCAAATGTAGCACCTACTCAGTACGCGATTTCGGATGCAGCTTTTGCATTCATTCACAAAACTTTTGAGGTGGGGGGGGGGATTATATTTCAGCGCAATGATTTTTAGAGTGTAGGCTGGTATTATTATTATTTTTGTGATATTGAAATTGAGAATTATGAAATTTAAATGGTATCAAAAATGTTGATATCATGAAAACCTTACTTAAAGCAACAACAACAACAACTATATTGTGATATATATCGTTATCGAGAAATAAAATTACTCAAATTACTCATATAAAGTACTAAGGCTGCGTTACACTCCAGTTTTAGACACGCACTCGCGAACTTCCCTATGCACTTCCCCTCGAGGGAATCCCTGCCGCCATTTTGAAGTGGACGAGGGAAGTTTATATGGACAGACCCTACTTCATATGAACACTTCAGGCAGCTCCATATACCACAATGCAACACGATTGTGACGTCACTGCATATCGCGTTTAGTTTACCCCACCACAAACAACTCTATGATATATTAATTATTTTTTTTAAATGTCTAAAACAACCCATACACACCTATATACATATAGAATGCTGCATTAAACAGTTTCATAAGGGAAAAAATGTAAATAATAAATCAACTCCAAAGCAGATTCTAAGTGATCAAGGGCTTAGGACGTTCCAATTCAGCCCATTGCACGAATTCCGCCAGTAGTGGGCACTCATGCAACGTAAGCAATGACGTACATCCGAGTCAACGAGACCGAGGGAAGTTAGCAAGGGAAGAGCATAAAAAAACGAACTGGAACGCAGCCTAAGTATGTTTGAAACCAAGCGTGCCACACAAGTCCTGAAAAGTGAAGCCAAAGCATCTCGATCACCCCCAGGTGGTTGGTCCCCAGTATATGTCATAAACTCCGCCCTCTCCATGTAATGTAATGGGACGTGAGACAAACTAAGCAATTAATTTTCACTTCAAATAATTTTTTTCCAAAGATGGTTTGTCATTTTATGTAGTTTTTATCATGCTGATGTAAGTTCAAGTGTTCGTTTTTTAAATAAGTTTGGTTTTAGTTATTTGATGCTATAAAAACGGGGGTGTGACGTCATGATTGAGAGCTGTGATTGACAGCTTCTCTGAGCAAAGTAGTCACTGAGGTACCAACAGACTTTTTTTTCGGGATTTTCGAGAGGAGATCGGAGCTTTAACTTTAATTTCTACATTTCCGTAACTGTTTATTTCAGAGTTGTTCTGCAGTAAACTGTACTAACCGATTCTGCGGGAGTGTGGGCGGGTCCTTGATAGCGCGCGGCTCCACTTCATGCCCACTACTGCGCAGACTCAGGTCCCAAATCAGCACAAGATGTCAGCGCCATATTGGGACATTGGCGGCTTCACTTATCTACAAATGGAGGTGCGTTGTCCATATATTTTTACAGTCTATGTTTGAAACAAAATACTATATTTCTGCTCTTATTGAAGTGGTAAATAATATGCATACTGTGCACCTTATGTGAAGTTTCTCAAGGGGAAGCAATACATTTGCAATAGAACATTAAAAATTTAAACAAATGAAAAAATGTAATATAATTCTTTATAAATATATAATTTTTCCTATCTATTTTTTTTCTCTCCCAGTCCCTTTAGGGCCTCGTAGGTCGACATTCGCTTTTTACTAGTCTATTTGTTCATTTATTTATAAAACATATTATATTTAATATATAATTACTGTATTATTATTAAATATAAATCAACATTTTAAAACAAAACGGCCTGCCCTCCCCCACTGCCCTCCTTTTTTCTTTATTTCAAAATCCTCAACTTTATGTTACAGCCGCTTACGTTGAGTTTTCAAAATGATTTTTCGCGCCGTCTCTCTCGCCCTCTCTCTCTCTTTCACTCTCTCTCTTTCTCTCTTTCACTCTCTCTCTCTCTCTGTCTCTCTGCATCCTTCGTACGTGCACATCCACACTAGCTTCATGGCTTTACTATACACAGGCGAACAGAGTTCAACCACTTCCAAGACGCGGGTGGAGCTCTTTTTTTCGAAAACACGTAAAAGTGATATATAATTGTATCAGCCGAGCTATATGACATCAGTGTCCACTTGCAAAAATCAAAATACAAAGTGTGATGCGTAAATTACTATAAGTATACCAGAAAAGAGGAAAGTAAGCGCGCCGAAAATGGTTCATTCCTAAAGTACGACGTGCAAAACCGAACGCGCCGCACCCCGCTATAACTCTCAGAAAATCCACCAAACAAGTTGATGGTCATAGACAAGCCCCTCTGACGCTGTAATTCGATAGTTCTATTTAAAAGGCGGGCTTTCAATAGAGGGATCGGCCGACTATTGGCTGACTGTCACGTCAATCAAACGTTGATTTGCATAAGCAGGTCAGGTTGCAGTTGCAGGGGAGTGGGCAGGGTTGGGATAGCGCAAGTGAGCTGAACTTCTGCGCTGGTGTAGTGTACTATCCTCAATTTAATACTTTATTTGAGAAATTATTTTCTTTGATGAAAATAGCTCTTGCTGCGTGTGTTCTGATAGGACACCATTGAGGAATGTTGGATTTGCTCTTCTTCGTGTAATTAATGGGTTTATTGGGAAGTTGAGGTGAGTAAGTGTGGCTTTTACCTCTAATTATCTGTCAAAATAATATTTATCTGTTTATTTGAACAGATAACCTTGCGTAATTTTATCCTTTAATATTTCTGCTTTATTGTTGTTGTAACGAGACATATATAGCGATATATTGACACATTATGTTATCATTCATATTTTACCATCAGTGGTTAATTAAAAATTGAGAACTATATTGACAAAAAATGATTGAAAAATGCTTTATTTATATTTACAAACATATTCAGGCGTTTCATCCATAGGCCACATGGTCGAAGAATATATTATATTAATTTATAACTCATATAATTATCATATATTAATTAATATAATTATAACAAATGAATTTATATATGTACATCATCATGTATGACTGTTTAGCTATAGCCTGTAACATGTACTATATGTATTCAGATATTTACAGTGATTCTCCGGATTTCCATGGTTTCCTGTGTCATCAGAACTTGTGATTTCTGAAAGCAGGTAAGCCACTGACTAACGCACATTGCGCCTATTCTCCATTCCACTGTGCGTGTGACAGCGGCTAACCAGCTTTTGGATGTGTGCCTGACTTCAGCAGCCTTGGGAATGTCCCACTGGAGACTACTTAACGGATCCAGGCGGATACAGTCACCGGAGGGACACTTTTGGGTCCACGGTCCCTCTACAAGTCTTTGTTGCTGTAGCTCAACTGGTAATACTTGAAACTTGAAGGTTGTGTGTTCGATTCCCATGGAGCACATGTTCTGAATAAATGCACTGGGATCAATGTACAGTAAATGTAATTTTTGTATGACATCAGCCTACGTGCAGTGTGTCACCGCCAGTGCTGGATATACATGTGCTCCTGTACAGTCTTGTACAGTACTGATTAAACTTGTATCTCTAGATTAAGTTTAGTATGCAATAATAATTTTATCAATATATTTTGCATGTATCCAGCAGCTCTGAACTTCTGAACTTGTTCAGTTAGCTGTGGGAGTGTCATTATGTCAATTTAAATAACTTTGAATCGTATTTTCACAAGTTTAACATGTTACTTCAGTGTGACAATAAATGTTATTTTCTATTAATTTATCATTAAAGTTTCATTTTGTTCATCATTTTCAGTTTTGGTTGTGTACAGTAAATGTGGTTTAGTAGATGCTTTCACTTTTCAATATGTTGGTGTTTTCATGATATGAAAATATATCAAAATATAGAAAATCTAAAGTAAATCTTAACGTTTCTGTATATATTATATTATATTAAAATATATATAAATATATTAAATCAATTTTTTAGAGTATATATTTAGCAAAAAATGTTTGTAGTAAGATTTTGCTAAAGAAATGGGTAATGCAGTGCAACACCAAGCAAGTTGTTTACAATTAATAAAAAATTACAAATAAAAAAATGTATTCTTGTCAATTTTTATTGCTTTCATTATTATATTATCTTGTATTATGTATAAAAAATATATAAAATAACTTCTAATGTTGAGTATACAAACATGCTTTTAGCAACAAAATATTGAAGTTGTAAGATTTTCCTAAAGAAATGGTTAACATGGTGCTAAGTTAACAATTTAAAAGTTAAATTTGTAAAAAAAAAAAAAAAAATATATATAAATAAATAAATCTATTAGTTAAAAAATGTATACTTTTTGATATGTTAGTTTTCATTATATTATATTATGAATATATTCTATATATTTATTATATATATTTTATATTATATATAAAATATAAACATATATATATATGTTATAATAGTAATATATATATATATATATATATATATATATAATATATACACACACACATATATCATGATTTATAGTTACATTTTGGAGTTTTTGAGTTCCATAAAATGTACATCTCGCCTCCTAACATTAAATCAAATTTCTAATCAATTCTCAATGGCCATTTATAATGTATAGCCATAATTGGGAAATACTCAATGTAGTAACTGAAAAATCATTACTGTATTGGGCCGCGCTATATAGTGCTGTTAATGGCTCGGGGCCACTTAAGGGAATTCATCACAGATTAGAGATTTGATTTGACTGAAACACTTTTGAACCTGCCCTTTTTGTTGTGATTAAACCCCCTTGTGGAATGAATTTAAAAATGTAATTCTCATTAATGGAAATTCCTGACCATCGCCACACCTTTACTTGTGTTTATCTGTATCTATAGCTCAGCTGTACAGTGTATGTTGACAGCCATGGCAGACATGTATCTCTAGCCATGGCAGACGGTTCCTCGATCTCATCCATTTAACCCACTTTCATTATTCATTATATCAAAGTACCCAACTAATAGAGAACAACTCAGACAAACACGTTCTGTCTAATTCATCATTTTGTTCTGTTTTTAACTGAATCATAGTGCTTAGTGATTCTTACAGGACATTTTTAGTAAAATATTGCAGCAATTATTTGGACATCTTTGTGGAAGTGGAAGATCTGTGATGTCATGAGGTAAGATGTGCAGAGTTTTTTTTTTCTTTTCTGTAATGATTGGAAATTGTGACTTCCCTTATAAAAAACATGTCTTTATGGATTTTATACACAATTTGACAGTTCTGGGTTTAGTTTAGTGTCTCCTAAACTTAATTCCAAGAACCAACTTTCACTGTTGTTAGTTTCCCTCAAACATCCTTGTTCACATTACTTAAAAAACTCATGTAACTACATGAACTTAATTTAACTGAGTTGTTTCTACTAAAAAATAAGTATTGTCAGCTTTACTTAGTAAGTGTTTGTTCAGTCAACTTAACATTGCTGAGTGAAACGCACAAATTAATGTTGACATAACTAACTTGGCAGTGGATCTGTAGTTCCCAGCATGCTTTGCAAGGGACTGCATTAGGAGAGTAAATTTACGGATTAAAGTGTTATTTTATGTGTTTTTCAGTAAAGGGAAAGATGTTATTTTATGTTAGTGTTTAATGTTCAGTTATGTTGGACATGTAGAGGAGTATCTGTAATGTTTTTGAATTTTGTGTTTACCATTTTGCAGAGAGTGAATAGTTAATTTAACAAGGTAAATTAAGTCAATAAATTTGTTCACCTTACACAATAAACATAACATTATTAATTAAACTGCACATATAAATATTATGTAGCAGTGACAAATTCAAATGATTTGTATTTACTCAAAAAAAAAAAATTGTCAGCTTTACCTGAATTTCTTTTGTTCATACAACTAAATTGTTATTTGTACAAATTACTCAATATAGTTGCGTGAAACCACTTGACGCTGCTTTTTTAAGTAAATCCAACAATTTTTTTGAGTGTTGATCAAATTAGACAACATTAATCAGTGATAATGTAAGAACGTAATAAATAAAAACAAAATGTATATTACAATTATAATATATAATATAAAATGTATATTACAATTCATAATTGTTAGAATTTATTAAACATCAACATCAATGAAAAGATTGATTTATAATTTTTTAAATAAATGTAATAACATATTAATATTATGTATATTAAATGTGAAATGAATTGTAGTAAAACATACATTTAATGCATAAATATAACAATGAAATAATAAAACAACTATATATATTTGTGGAGGTCAGGCCAGCTTGAGTATAATAACACTTAATATCAAGAAATTCTGAAAATTAATGTTAATTGTTTTACTAAAATTATTATCTTTAATTTGTAATATTAAAAAAATAAGTGGTCTGAAACCTTTGGACCCCACATATACTCTCAGTGTACTTTTAGAAAAATTGAGATACTATTATAATTTGTATTCATATTTTTATTTTTATAATAGTTTTTATTTGTATTAATTGTATGTATTAAGTATTGTAGTATTATTAGTAGTATGTAGTAAGTATTATTGTATTAAGTGTCTATGTCGTTTTTATTACTTTTTTCAATTTTAGTTTTAGATATTTTAGTACATAAAGTTAAACTAAATGAAAATAAAAAGCAGAATAATTAACCTTATTGTAAAGTGTTACTGTTTTTATATTTTATTTCAGTTAAAGTCAATTTATTATGGTTTTAGTTCTAGTAAACTACAATAACCTGGTAGTGTGTGATATGAATACTCATTTGAGCCATAACGTATATTATTAACCCATGGTTAAGTGTTAGAAAACATTCCGTGTGTTTGCTTTCACTTATAACATCTGAACTTGTGTGAATCAGTAATGGAAAGTGGCAAAAGATGTACAATCACTGAACTGACAAACCATCAAGCGCAAGTCATCTAAGACACAATGCACAGTCTTTATTATACTTAAATACATAGACAAAAGTAAAAGTTCTCGAGATAAAATCTGGTAATATTTTACAGTAAATACATGTTTTGAAAGGTACCAAAAAGTAGTAAATATATAATTAATATATATATATATATTCATATATACAGGATATATATATAACATAAACGGTTATACTGATGACAGTTAAGAGAGCGGGGTTGAATACAAGCAGAAAGTCATTATAAATCCTTAGCCCTGTGCTTCAGGTTTATTACCGCCAAGATGATTCCCTGGATGTCAGGACTGCAAGACACATAGAAAAGTACATTGAGTGAGGCTGTTGGGTATAGCAACTATGACAGGTACAAAAATACTTCATCTGCGGGGGTTTCAGATACATTCCCATGCACACAGCAGCCGAGAGAGCACAGAAGGAAACTTCAAACCCAGAGAAAAGTCCAAACGTTACACTTTACTCTGTATGTACCCTGAGTTTTAGCAGTTGCTAAACCAGCAACATACTGCCTCAGTCTTACTGATGAATTTGTAATATAGCACAAGGCATTGATAATGTGTGGGAATGATGAATTCGACATCATTTGTTCTTTGGAAATGGCAAATACACACAGAGACGTTCCAGCAATTTTACTTTGCAGGTTTATCCAGAAAGTGTCCCAATAGTAGCAGATACAGACCAGAAAAATAAGTGATCACTGGCAAAACATCTACTAAAATATGATGTTCTTGTCATTTATACGTTGTATTCCACTTTTAAGAAAAGTCACAGCTTTGTAATTGTTTGAAAGTCTATGAATATGGAAATGGTTCATATTTTTGAACACTTGTGCAGCCATTTGTTTACAATCAGATGCTTTCAAAATGACTCTTATGTACAGTGGTCACAATCTTTGTATTAACATTCAGAACGAATAAAATGACTATTTGGATCATTGTCCACTCATTCAGCACATCTTTAGTTGTTTGACAAATAGTTGATTAGAGACGAGATATTAACAGGTCACAAATGAAAGCCATCACATCATTAGATGTGTTAAAGAGATAGATCATCCAAAATTGAAGATTTTGTCATGATTTACTCACTCTTATGATGTCCAAACATATATGATTTTCTTTATTCCGTATGTGGAACACAGAAGGAGATATTTAGCAAAATGTTCATGCTGCTGCTTTTACATTCGAAACCATATAGTAACCAGGACCAAGATTCACGAAACATTCTTAAAAGGTTAGTTTACCCAAAAATGAATATTCTGTCATCAATTACTCACCCTTATGTTGTTCCAAACCCGTAAGACCTTCTTTCAACTTCGGAACACAAATGAAGAGCTTTTTGATGAAATCTGAGAGATTTCCATCGCTTCATTGACAGTCCACGCAACTACCACTTTGATGCTTCAAGAAGTTCATAAAGATATCGCAAAACTAATCCATATGAATTGAGCGCTTTAGTCCAAATTTTCTGAAGAGACTTGATCGCTTTATATGATGAACAGAGTGAATTTAGAATGAACCCCAATGGTTCTTGTGGAAGTTGAAACATGCTGCGTAACACACGAGAATGAACCTCATTGGTTCTTGATGAAGCTCAAACGTGCTGCGTAACACGAGAATGAATCTCATTGGTTCTTGATGAAGCTCAAACGTGCTGCGTAACACACGAGAATGAACCTCATTGGTTCCTGAAGAAGCTCAAACATGCTGCGTAACATGAGAATGAACCTCATTGGTTCTTGAGGAAGCTCAAATGTGCTGCGTAACACACAAGAATGAACCTCATTGGTTCCTGAGGAAGCTCAAATGTGCTGCGTAACACACGAGAATGAACCTCATTGGTTCCTGAGGAAGCTCAAATGTGCTGCGTAACACACGAGAATGAACCTCATTGGTTCCTGAGGAAGCTCAAATGTGCTGCGTAACACACGAGAATGAACCTCACTGGTTCTTGAGGAAGCTCAAACATGCTGCGTAACACGTGAATGAACCTCATTGGTTCTTGCGGAAGCTCAAATGTGTTGCGTAACACGAGAATGAACCTCACTGGTTCCTGAGGAAGCTCAAACGTGCTGCGTAACACATGAGAATGAACCTCATTGGTTCCTGAGGAAGCTCAAACGTGCTGTGTAACACGTGAATGAACCTCATTGGTTCTTGCGGAAGCTCAAACGTGTTGCGTAACACGAAAATGAACCTCATTGGTTCTTGAGGAAGCTCAAACATGTTGCGTAACACGAGAATGAACCTCACTGGTTCTTGAGGAAGCTCAAATGTGTTGCGTAACACGAGAATGAACCTCACTGGTTCCTGAGGAAGCTCAAATGTGCTGCGTAACACACGAGAATGAACCTCACTGGTGCTTGATGAAGCTCAAACATGCTGCGTAACACATGAGAATGAACCTCATTGGTTCCTGAGGAAGCTCAAACGTGCTGCGTAACACATGAGAATGAACCTCATTGGTTCCTGAGGAAGCTCAAACATGCTGCGTAACACGTGAATGAACCTCATTGGTTCTTGCGGAAGCTCAAACGTGTTGCGTAACACGAGAATGAACCTCACTGGTTCTTGCGGAAGCTCAAATGTGTTGAGTAACACGAGAATGAACCTCACTGGTTCTTGCGGAAGCTCAAACGTTTTGCGTAACACGAGAATGAACCTCATTGGTTCTTGAGGAAGCTCAAACGTTTTGCGTAACATGCGAGAACGAACCGCATTGGTTCTTGAGGAAGCTCAAACGTTTCGCGTAACGCGAGAATGAACCTCATTGGTTCTTACGGAAGCTCAAACGTTTTGCGTAACATGCGAGAATGAACCGCATTGGTTCTTGAGGAAGCTCAAACGTGATGCGTAACACGAGAATGAACCTCATTGGTTCCTGAGGAAGCTCAAACGTGCTGCGTAACACAAGAATGAACCTCATTGGTTCTTGCGGAAACTCAAACGTGTTGTGTAACACGTGAATGAACCTCACTGGTTCTTGCGGAAGCTCAAACGCGTTGCGTAACACGAAAATGAACCTCATTGGTTCTTGCGGAAGCTCAAACATGCTGCGTAACATACGAGAATGAACCTCATTGGTTCCTGAGGAAGCTCAAACGTGCTGTGTAACAAGAATGAACCTCATTGGTTCTTGCGGAAGCTCAAACGTGATGTGTGACAAGCGAGAATGAACCTCACTGGTTCTTGAGGAAGCTCAAACGTTTCACGTAACACAAGAATGAACCTCATTGGTTCTTGTGGAAGCTCAAACATGTTGTGTAACACGTGAATGAACCTCACTGGTTCTTGCAGAAGCTCAAACGTGTTGCGTAACACGAAAATGAACCTCATTGGTTCTTGCAGAAGCTCAAACGTGTTGCGTAACACAAGAATGAACCTCATTGGTTCTTGAGGAAGCTCAAACGTTTTGCATAACACGCGAGAACGAACCGCTTTGGTTCTTGAGGAAGCTCAAACGTTTTGCATAATGCGAGAACGAACCTTATTGGTTTTTGTGGAAGCTCAAATGTTTTGCGTAACACGAGAATGAACCTCACTGGTTCTTGAGGAAGCTCAAACGTGATGCGTAACACACGAAAATGAACCTCATTGGTTCTTGAGGAAGCTCAAACGTGATGCGTAACGTGAGAATGAACCTCATTGGCTCTTGAGGAAGCTTAAACGTGATGCGTAACACGCGAGAATGAACCTTACTGGTTCTTGTGGAAGCTTAAACGTGATGCGTAACGCGAGAATGAACCTCATTGGTTCTTGAGGAAGCTCAAACGTGATGCGTAACGCAAGAATGAACCTCGCTGGTCCTTGCGGAAGCTGAAACGTGATGCGTAACACGCAAGAATGAACCTCAATGGTTCTTGCGGAAGCTCAAACGTGATGTGTGACAAGCGAGAATGAACCTCACTGGTTCTTGCGGAAGCTCAAACGTGATGTGTGACAAGCGAGAATGAACCTCACTGGTTCTTGAGGAAGCTCAAACGTGATGCGTAACACACGAGAACGAACCTCATTGGTTCTTGTGGAAGCTCAAACGTGCTGTGTAACATGAGAATGAACCTCAATGGTTCTTGCGGAAGCTAAAATGTGATGCGTGACACGCGAGAATGAACCTCAATGGTTCTTGCGGAAGCTCAAACGTGATGCGTGACACGCCAGAATGAACCTCAATGGTTCTTGCGGAAGCTCAAACGTGTTGCGTAACATGCGAGAACGAACCTCATTTGTTCTTGAGGAAGCTCAAACGTGTTGAGTAACTCGAGAATGAACCTCATTGGTTCTTGCGGAAGCTAAAACGTGATGCGTAACGCGAGAATGAACCTCAATGGTTCTTGCGGAAGCTCAAACGTGATGCGTAACACGCGAGAATGAACCTCGATGGTTCTTGCAGAAGCTAAAACGTGATGCGTAACACACGAGAATGAACCTCAATGGTTCTTGCGGAAGCTCAAACGTGTTGCGTAACATGCGAGAACGAACCTCACTGGTTCTTGAGGAAGCTCAAACGTGATGCGTGACGCGAGAATGAACCTCATTGGTTCTTGCGGAAGCTCAAACGTGTTGCGTAACATGCGAGAACGAACCTCATTTGTTCTTGAGGAAGCTCAAACGTGTTGAGTAACTCGAGAATGAACCTCATTGGTTCTTGCGGAAGCTAAAACGTGATGCGTAACGCGAGAATGAACCTCAATGGTTCTTGCGGAAGCTCAAACGTGATGCGTAACACGCAAGAATGAACCTCGATGGTTCTTGCAGAAGCTAAAACGTGATGCGTAACACGCGAGAATGAACCTCACTGGTTCTTGCGGAAGCTAAAACGTGATGCGTAACACACGAGAATGAACCTCAATGGTTCTTGCGGAAGCTCAAACGTGTTGCGTAACATGCGAGAACGAACCTCACTGGTTCTTGAGGAAGCTCAAACGTGATGCGTGACGCGAGAATGAACCTCATTGGTTCTTGCGGAAGCTCAAACGTGTTGCGTAACATGCGAGAACGAACCTCATTTGTTCTTGAGGAAGCTCAAACGTGTTGAGTAACTCGAGAATGAACCTCATTGGTTCTTGCGGAAGCTAAAACGTGATGCGTAACGCGAGAATGAACCTCAATGGTTCTTGCGGAAGCTCAAACGTGATGCGTAACACGCAAGAATGAACCTCGATGGTTCTTGCAGAAGCTAAAACGTGATGCGTAACACGCGAGAATGAACCTCACTGGTTCTTGCGGAAGCTCAAACGTGATGCGTAACACACGAGAATGAACCTCAATGGTTCTTGCGGAAGCTCAAACGTGTTGCGTAACATGCGAGAACGAACCTCACTGGTTCTTGAGGAAGCTCAAACGTGATGCGTGACGCGAGAATGAACCTCATTGGTTCTTGCGGAAGCTTAAACGTGTTGCGTAACATGCGAGAACGAACCTCATTTGTTCTTGAGGAAGCTCAAACGTGTTGAGTAACGCGAGAATGAACCTCATTGGTTCTTGCGGAAGCTCAAACATGCTGTGTAACACGAGAATGAACCTCAATGGTTCTTGTGGAAGCTCAAACGTGATGCGTGACACGCGAGAATGAACCTCAGTGGTTCTTGCAGAAGCTAAAACGTGATGCGTGACGCGCGAATGAACCTCAATGGTTCTTGCGGAAGCTCAAACGTGATGCGTGACGCGAGAATGAACCTCAGTGGTTCTTGCAGAAGCTAAAACGTGATGCGTGACGCGCGAATGAACCTCAATGGTTCTTGCGGAAGCTCAAACGTGATGCGTGACGCGAGAATGAACCTCATTGGTTCTTGCGGAAGCTCAAACGTGTTGCGTAACGCGAGAATGAACCTCATTGGTTCTTGAGGAAGCTCAAACGTGCTGCGTAACACATGAATGAACCTCATTGGTTCTTGAGGAAGGTCAAACGTGTTGCGTAACAAGCAAGAATGAACCTCATTGGTTCTTGAGGAATCTCAAACGTGTTGCATAACACGCGAGAACAAACCTCATTGGTTCTTGCACAAGCTTCCGTTTATCATATCTGATGTGTGCGTTGATGAATGTTTATATGTGAGTAAAAGCCTAAATTAAATCTGTTCATCATATAAAGCGATTGAGTCTCTTCAGGTTATTTGGATTAAACCACTCAATTTATATGGATTAGTTTTACCATCTCTTTTTACTAACTTTTTGAAGAGTTAAAGTGGTAGTTGCGTAGCTGTCAATGGAGGGACAGAAATCTCTAGAATTTTATCAAAAATATCTTAATTTGTGTTCCGAAGATGAATGAAAGTCTTATGGGTTTGGAACAACATGAGAGTGAGTAATTAATGACAGAATTTTCATTTTTGGGTGAACTAACCCTTTAAGAATAAAATTCTTCTCAACTGATATTTTCTTCTTATTTTCTAACTTAAGAATAAGGTTAAGAATTATCAGTTATTACCTGATAATCTTTCCCTCCACCATGGCTTTTAAATCTCATTTGCACTTCCTTATATTCAAACATGTCACATACACGTCGCTCCAGGTTTGGATTGGATCCCCAAACACGTCAAGGCTATACTGAGTCGAGCTCATCACAGAGTCTGGGAAAACGTTCTTGGTTGGAAAAGAGCAGCGTGAACATTCTTCAAAATATATTATTTTGTGTTTCATGGAAGAAAGTTATAGAGGTTTGGAACCCCAAGTAAATGAAAACTGAATTTTCATATTTTAGGTGAACTATCCCTTTAATAACACACACACACATACACACACACACACAGACACAGACACGCACACGCACAAACAAAGAAAGAGAGAGAGCTGCAGTATAAATCAGCAAAACAGCTGATAGGACCCACAACAACACAATGCAAGGACACCAAACTGGGACAGAAGAGCATAAAAAAGGAAAGGAGTGTAAAACTGAAAGGAACATTGCAAAAACACTTTAGTTTGCACATTTTAAGTGAAATTACATCTTCATAAGCAAAAATATCTCAACTAGACTTCAACAAAAGTTTTTAACAGCTTGTCAAGATGTAATTTGAAACCAGCCCACTATCCCTTAAACTAAAGTGTTGAAGAACACAGGTCATAGTAACACTTCTTTATGAAAGGCACTACATACTGACGATATAATATGTAACATCCATATTTACAGACTCAAGTAGTTAAACAAAATCAGCATATACTGTATATTAATAGTACTAATATACAGCGGCTAAAGATATATCGGTAATTTTGTGTAAATTAGTTGACGCAATGCCTTTCAGCTAAAGTGCTACAATAATCAGGCATGTTGATCAAAAAAGGGCGGTTAAGGGGGGGCCACCATGCAGGCACTTTCACCCAGAAAGGGCTGCCGCCACTGGGCATGGCAGGCTGGGGTTGCGGAGCGGGGCAGGCAGGGAAGCAGCAGCAGGCTGTCACACATACACACCCTCAGGGTTCAGGCTGGACACCAGGGGGTGCTGCAGGTTGCGCGGGTGACCAAGGAACTGCTTAGCAGTGGGACGTGGGGGTGAATCTGTGGGAAAGAAATATGGGGTAAAATATACAACAGCAACATCAGATGCTCATATAAACACACATCTGTATTCATGGAATAAAAATATACAGTGTACAACCAAAAATCACTAAAAGAAATGGTGTATCCCACAATGCAACACACTTTAATTTCCATTTCCAGTGTAACAAATGAGAGATGTTTTGAATCGCCTTCTTGACGTATTTTTTTGATCAGTTAAGACATATTCACGTTACATTAAAATTAAAATATTTAAATCCAAGAAAATGACCGAATGCTATTTTTTGAATTAAATATGCATAAACAAACATTATGGGGTAATATGACAACAAAGTGAAACAATTTACCATTATATACTGCATACTGATTCGCATGTTCAGAATGAAATATTTATCTACTGTGCAGTACTGTATACTGCCTACTGTTTAAAAAAAAAATATAGCATGTGAAACAGTATGCATTATTATAAGGATATATAAATATTTAAAACAGTAGCATGCAATGTCACTTTACCTCATCATGTTACATGTTTAATTTAGTGAGCAACATCCAGTTATCATGTTGGAAACAACTATTATTTTTATTTTTGTATTAAAAATCTGAAAATGTCCAGGCTATACTGTAACACACTACTAGAAATAGAAAGAGTAGTATGGTAATATGCTATTCCAAATTTAGCTATAGGATTGTAGGATATAGTATTCTGCAGTGTGTAATTTGTATACTTAGTTGGTAGTATGCTGTATGTGTAGTATGCAGTTGTTACATCCACGCCTTCCTGGACTCCAGTTCCCAGCATTCTCCTGTTCTCCACTCCTGTCTGCACTTCCCTCATCAGTCTTCCCGCCATGTTCCCCGGATTCCCAGCACCTGTTGTTCCTCGTCAGCACTCCCTTTAAGTTGGACACTTTCCTTGCACTCCTTGTCCGTTCTTGATGTTGTTGATTAATGTGTGTATGCTGTTTCCGTGTTCCTGGATTGGTTATTAAAGCCCATACAAGTGTGGATCTCTGTATTTGCCTCATCCCTGCAGCACCACACGTGACAGAAGAACGGACCAAAACCATCTGGAGATCCACAACCAAAAGATGGGCTTATTCCTGGTTCCCGTGCCTCCCGTGCCTCCCGTGCCTCCCATGCCTCCCAAACCAGCCACAGCGGGGGATCGTCTCATTGGGCTCCTGCAGGACGGACGTTCACTGGAGAGGTATGTGGAGGAGTTTGTTGAGTTGGCTTTTTTGACGAATTGGTCAGATGCCTGTTTAAAAGCCCTTTTTCTGGAGGGGCTGGACGAGAGCATAATCCGGTCTGATGAACCTGACAATTCTGTTTCCTTAAACGATACTATTAATCTGATTTTGTATTTGAATGGTTCCGAGTTTATTGTCGAAGAGGTTCAGGGTGATGAGTGCATATCTCGTCCAGCTCCCCCAGAAACACGGGCGGCCTGGCCAGTTCGTCAATCTCCATCTTCCTCCGCATGCCCCTCCAGTGAGCTTTTCCCCAGTGTCCTGCCGGACCCAAAACCCCGTATGGCCAATGAAAAGTCCTCCGCTGGGCCCAAACGGCCCAAGAGGAAAAAGAAGAGGGCCTCCAAGCAGCCCGAGTTTCCTGAGTTTTCTGCCTCCAAGCAGCCCAAGTTCCCTGAGTTTTCTGCCTCTGAGCAGCCCAAGTTCCCTGAGTTTTCTGCCTCCGAGCAGCCCAAGTTCCCTAAGTTTTCTGCCTCCGAGCAGCCCAAGTTCCCTGAGTTTTCTGCCTCCGAGCAGCCCAAGTTCCCTGAGTTTTCTGCCTCCGAGCAGCCCAAGTTCCCTGAGTTTTCTGCCTCCGAGCAGCCCAAGTTCCCTGAGTTTTCTGCCGCCGTGCAGCCCAAGTTCCCTGAGTTTTCTGCCTCCGAGCAGCCCAAGTTCCCTGAGTTTTCTGCCTCCGAGCAGCCCAAGTTCCCTGAGTTTTCTGCCTCCGAGCAGCCCAAGTTCCCTGAGTTTTCTGCCTCCGAGCAGCCCAAGTTCCCTGAGTTTTCTGCCGCCGAGCAGCCCAAGTTCCCTGAGTTTTCTGCCTCCGAGCAGCCCAAGTTCCCTGAGTTTTCTGCCTCCGAGCAGCCCAAGTTCCCTGAGTTTTCTGCCGCCGAGCAGCCCAAGTTCCCTGAGTTTTCTGCCGCCGAGCCGGCCGCCGCCGAGCCGGCCGCTCCAGCTCCAGCCGCCGCCGAGCCAGCCGCTCCAGCTCCAGCTCCAGCCTGCCACGAGCCCGCTCCAGCCCCAGCTCCAGCCTGCCACGAGCCCGCTCCAGCTCCAGCTCCAGCCTGCCACGAGCCCGCTCCAGCTCCAGCTCCAGCCTGCCACGAGCCCGCTCCAGCTCCAGCTCCAGCCTGCCACGAGCCCGCTCCAGCTCCAGCTCCAGCCTGCCACGAGCCCGCTCCAGCTCCAGCTCCAGCCTGCCACGAGCCCGCTCCAGCTCCAGCTCCAGCCTGCCACGAGCCCGCTCCAGCTCCAGCTCCAGCCTGCCACGAGCCCGCTCCAGCCTGCCACGAGCCCGCTCCAGCTCCAGCTCCAGCCTGCCACGAGCCCGCTCCAGCTCCAGCCTGCCACGAGCCCACTCCAGTAGCCCACGAGCCCTTCAAGCCCCTGAGTCTCCCCAAGAATTTTTTGGGGGGGGGAAGGGTACCCGTGGGTGGGAAAGATGGGGGTGGGCTCGGAGACCCGCCATGGCCGCCCACGGCTCCTGACCCGCCATGGCCGCCCAAGGCTCCTGACCCGCCGTGGCCTTCCCTAGCTCCTGACCCGCCGTGGCCTTCCCTAGCTCCTGACCCGCCGTGGCCTTCCCTAGCTCCTGACCCGCCATGGCTGCCCACGGCTCCTGACCCGCCATGGCTGCCCACGGCTCCTGACTCGCCATGGCCACCCAAGGCTCCTAACCCGCCGTGGCCTTCCCTAGCTCCTGACCCGCCATGGCTGCCCACGGCTCCTAACCCGCCATGGCTGCCCACGGCTCCAGACCCGCCATGGCCGCCCAAGGCTCCTGACCCTCCATGGCCGCCCACGGCTCCTGACCCGCCATGGTTACCCACGACTCCTGACCCGCCGTGACGGCCCGAGGTCCTGGGACCGCCCTGGGGACCTCTGCACCCGTCTGCACCCCCCGCACCTGCCTGTAGGTCTCCAGGGCGCCCACCCCCCCTCCCCAGTTGTTACATCTGAGGCGTGAGGACACGCCTCCCGGGGAGGGGGAGGTAATGTTACATCCACGCCTTCCTGGACTCCAGTTCCCAGCATCCTCCTGTTCTCCACTCCTGTCTGCACTTCCCTCATCAGTCTTCCCGCCATGTTCCCCGGATTCCCAGCACCTGTTGTTCCTCGTCAGCACTCCCTTTAAGTTGGACACTTTCCTTGCACTCCTTGTCCGTTCTTGATGTTGTTGATGTTGTTGTTTAATGTGTGTATGCTGTTTCCGTGTTCCTGGATTGGTTATTAAAGCCCATACAAGTGTGGATCTCTGTATTTGCCTCATCCCTGCAGCACCACACGTGACAGCAGTAAACAGTATGCCGGCGTTAAAGGGATAGTTCAACCAAAAATGAAAATTATCCCATGATTTACTCACCCTCAAGCCATCCTAGGTGTATATGACTTTCTTCTTTCAGACGAACACAATCGGAGATATTTAAAAATATCCTTGCTCCTCCAAGCTTTAAAGTGGTTCTGAAGGGGAGGGGGGTGGCAGATTTTGAAGCCCCCAAAAAATTCATCCATCCATCATAAAAGTAATCCATACAGCTCCAGAGGGTTAATAAAGGCCTTCTGAAGCGAAGCGATCCGTGTTTGTACGAAAAATATCCACATTTAAAACTTTATAAATTCAATTCCGGCGGACGATCGTACGTAAAAGGTATCATCGGCAAATAGCTAACATCATCTAATCACATTTTCTTTTGCTGTACTTGCCATAACAAACAGTTACAGCAACCAAAGAAAAACTAACATTAAGAAGTTAAGAGTCAAACTGCCCAACTAAAGCAAAAACTGATCACCATAATGGTGACATCAAACCAAACTATTATTACCTTTGTTAATCTCAATAAGAACTTTTATATACGCATGACAGAAATAAAGTAAATTTGGTTTATAATAAGTGAAGCTGGTAATGCTGTTTTGGAGTTATTTAATGATGTTGGAGCTTGACGTCAAACAAAGGTTGGGTTTTCACTTTCAGCCAAAATTTGACATCTGAGCAATGTGAGTCCACATCCAGTGCCCAATGGGAAGCTTTCCGCTAAAATCTTTATAAGAATGTTAGGGGATAATGTTCTAACAATGTTATCAATAAACATTTTTAGAATGTTTTTAGAGAATGTTATCCTACCTTTTAGGAGAATGTTCTGGGAACAAAAATAAAACTTCCCGCTGAAAACATTCCCAGAACATAGCATAATGTTCTCAGAACATTCTTAGAACAATACAATTTCTAGCTGGGATTATAAGTTTGGAGGAGCAAGGATATTTTTTTAAATATATCTCCAATTGTGTTCGTCTGAAAAAAGATAGTCATATACACCTAGGATGGCTTGAGGGTGAGTAAATCATGGGATATTTTTCATTTTTGGGTGAACTATCCCTTTAATTTGTTTTCTCTGATGAATTACTTATGTATACCTGCAGTAGATTTAGTGTGTGTGTGTATGTGCAGGCCATACCATTGTCCTGCTGTTGTTGAGTCAGGTCCAGTTCTTTTGGGTGTTCATTGAGGTCTGTGCGGGCTTGAGTGTGGGTAGGCAGAGCTCCAGCCTGCTGGATAAACTGTTGTAAATTACACTGTCTGAGCTCCTTATTCAACTCCTCAACTTCCTCCTGCTTTGCCTACACACAGAGAGAACAGACTATCACAAACAGCCTGCTGACTAAAATAAAATACAGTTTAAATTATTATGAATATGAATTATTAAACAGTCATTTTTGGAGTTGCTGCACTGTAGTATGTTGTTAAGATGCTTCAGATAAAGACGTACTATTGGATACATTTGAGATTTTTTGTATTTATTACATTTGAGATTTTTTGTATTAATTATTTTTTAATATTTTTAATATAACATTTTGTTTTGACATTTTTAACATCAATAATTTAATTAGTGCCTTTAATCAATCCCTGTAAATATTCTTGTGAATGTTGTCTGAATACAACAATTTTGCTTCTTTTTGTTTTGCTTCTTTCTTGTAATTCCACCAGCAATCACAAGGGAGCGCCATGTTTCAACAGAAACAACAGCCAGAGCAGTAAGTTTGTGCCCTGCGGCTCTGTTTACAGTAATCTCAGGATTTGTCCTCTATGGGTACTTTTGACACCTTTCCGGCTGTAGGTTTCACGTGTTTAGCAAGACAAGCCAAATTCAAATACAGACAAGTCAAAGGTAACCACAAAGTATGCGACTCAAGTAATCACCGGAGTTGCCATTTGAAAACTATGATAATTCACTGCGTGGTCATGGAGGAAGAGCAGCGTACTTCACATGCAAGACTTATCTAATGGGAATAGATTTTGATTATGTAAGAGATCTGGTTAGTCACGGTTGATTTTCTTGCTTTTTGGAAGAAGACATAAAAGGAAGATTTTTGAATTGCACTTGTGATATGAAGTAGTTTAGTTCATCTTCACAGACTTCCAAGTCTTTGATTTAAGTCACTGGAATATTGAAATATTGAAATGCTGTTATAAAACTGAGGCTGGTGCATAATTACCTACCTACAGTGTGAAATTCATACATGCCCAGCAGGAAAGGAAACTCATTTAATAAGTGTATACCTTTATTTTGTGCTTTCAAGGCATAAAATACACAGGAAATAAAAGAAATGTATGCGTGTCCAAATAAAAACATTTGTTTTTGTGCACAGAAAAGTAGGTTAAAAGACTGAATGCATATGTTCTGAGTGTGAACATCTGAATAATTTCAAAAGGTGAGTTCCTTTGTTCAGATTTTCAGTTCATTGCTTGTACGCCCTTCCCGAGGGGACCGCAATACCTGCCAGCATTTTGCAGCCAACAGCTATAAGCCTCTCTCTTGAGCCACACCCTCTCTGCTTACCTTCAGCAGAGTCTCCGCCCTCCCCAAAGCCTTCTCAAGCTCTATAAGCTCTGCCTCCAACTCCTCCCCCTGCTTTTGTCGACTTTGAAGATCTGCCTTGACTACCCCCAAAGAGTCTTTTGAATCGGACTGATTGGGCAAGTTGTCCACCTGTAGCATTTCTCGCTGAATGTCCTTTTCAAGCTGCATGGCACGAGTGTTGAATTCATGCAACTTCTGCCCGCAATCATCCAGTTTAGCATGCAGCTCTCCTAATCGCCGCTTCATCCCACGCTCCCTCTCTGTCTCGATCCTTAATTCCTCCTCCCAGAACTCCTCGTCCACCAACTCTTGCTGGTTCTTCCACAGGGTATTTTCCAAAACTTCCATCTCTGCCTGCAGGGATGACTCCTCTGTAGACGTCTGGTCCCAAGTCTCGCATTCCCTGTCCACAGCCACCAGCTGGGACTCGAGGGCACGTAGCTGCTCTTGCTGCTGGAGAACGTGCCGAAACACCTCCTCTTTAGATGGCCCCGGAAGGTACGCTGTGTGGGGAACTGGGGATGCCCTCTGTTCAGGAGAGGGTGTTTTACGAGAGTCCTTAGTTTTTGTACGAGGAGAACAGGAAGGGCCCAAGTTGAAGGTTAAGGATTTCTTCGGTAATCCCCGTTTGGGTTCTGATGTGGCAGGCTTGGAGTGAGGAAGGGTGCAGTTGTGCAGACTTTGTTCCTCACTGCTGCTGGGACCAGTCCGCCGCAGGAAGAACTGCACCTCACTGCTATGTTGGCCCAGTTTGGCCAGGGACTCCAGTGGCCGCTCATTGGCCAGAAGTTGGCGCTCGGTGTCCCTCAATCTCTGAATGAGAACGTATCGCCCCGTCTGGCCTGTAGAGAGCACAAGGGTAGTTAGAATCCAAAAATGCATCATGCCTACTTACTTTTCTGTACCCTTATTATGTGGACAATCCCCCTTAATCTAGGGCCCTGTTTACACCTGGTATTAAGACTCGTTTTTGTCGATCCAATCACAAGTGGACGACGCTAAATACAGGTGTAAACAGGGTCTAAAACGTTTTGAGCTTGTCCGCTTTTGACCACTTCCAGAGGTAGTTGAAAACGCATTAGACCGGATTGCTTTCAAAGTGTAGACACTCATGTAGTCGAATGAGTTCGAACAGCCACAAAAGACCGCCTACTCTCCACCTAATGAGTAAACATTATGGAAAGTGCGCTAGCCAGACGGGATTTAAACTGACGGCTGAAGACCCAAGTTTGATTTGAAGACGAAAAACGTACCAAGCACAATGTTCTCTCACTATTCCTGATTTCTAACACACACTCACAGTGGTTAGCTGGTCTTGCGGCTGTCAGAGCAGAAACGTAAGCTGATGCTCTCCATATGTTTTCCGTTGTCTCCGGGCGCGTTCATATTTAAATTGCGCAAGCTTATTTTGCCCATTAGATTGAAAGATCTGAAAAAAACCCATACATTTACACACCCATATACCCTCCCCTCGAAGAAATCAGGACAGAAGTGGTTGAAAGTGGACAAAAGAGACCAGCAGTGTCCACAGGAATGTGTCTACCTCATCTACTACTGATCCGATCTACCAAAAAGTATCTTAATACAAGGTGTAAACAGGGCATAGGGGAACTGTCCTAGGGTTACTTTAAATGTCTTGCTCAAGGGCACTATGGCAAGGCCTCATTGACCACCATTTTGTTGGCTTCTAACCTACAATCTACTGGTTACCAGCCCAGATCTTTGACTGTCTAAGCTCACCACCTAAAGCTCATTCTCAGAGGTACTTACCAATGGCTTGAGCGAGTGCAATGACTACATCCTGACATGACGTCTCTTCCGACAAGCCGCAAACCACTCGTACAACTCCATCCACCCAAACTTTCAGCTCCATCAGAGACACTGAACACAGATCAGCTTACATCAGCAATGCATGACAAAGTCTGGATTCTGAAATGACAAAACAGCACCAGTGCCAAGTTATTGCAACATGTTTTCATGGTCTGAAAAATATTACATTACAAACTTCAAAAATCCTTTATCATATTCGGTGATACCTTGCAGGTCTGATTCAACACAGAGGTCTTGATAGTTTTTTTTTTTTTTGGTACAAGATGCAATACAATGGCTGAAGACATCCATGTGACATACATATGCATAGAACAATTAACAAAACACAAGAATCCATTTCCCCAACGTAAAGTACTGGAGCCCTTAGTTAAAGTCATAAACAAACATAAATAAGTCTCACGAGGGAGCATGCCCTGGGACCCTGCTAAAACGGTTCACACTTCAACGCCCCCAACTAAAACTACGCCCTTGTCTGTGGAGTTTAGAATTTGAGAAGACAAAATGACTAAAGTGCCCATCTCTTGTCCAAACTTGTCAAATAAGGCCCAAAAAAACATCCATAAAGAAAAATCAAGCTATTTTCTACTTTAGTTGTTTCTACCTGATTGCTCAAACTCTGCAGGATTTCCAGCCATGAGACTTGAAATCATGACTGAACATCAGGTCCAGTGGGTAAGCAAATTTCAAGAGTTATTATTAGCAGGAGGTTGATGGACTCATAGTTCTGCTCCAATTAAATGCACTGCTGGCTCTCTTCAAAGGCATTTTGGCAGATGAATGCTTAAGGGAACAGACAGGCAGAACTTAGTTGTTCAGAGACTGCATGTGCTTGCATGTGTGTCTGCCTCTACTTTGAAGCCCCACAGCAGGAACAGATGGAGCTGCTAAGGTAAGGTGTAGCATCCGAATTTTTCAGCCGTGCAGTTATTGAATGAATCCCTGTTTGTGAGATTAATAAGAGTGACAGTAAGAGTGGCTCTGTGCACTTTGACTGTTATGCATTACACCCTTTGTGAGGAAATTCAATGGTAAAGTCTACCGCATTAACTTACGAAAACATTTAATAGCAGTGCTAAGATACAAAGCAGACCATTTAGCATCTGCTAAGTACCCGATGATGGATGTCCAGGCCATAAAGTCAAGTTCAATAGAGAATGAAGAGAATTAAGGTGAGAGGAGAAGGATTTTTTTCATAACTCACATGAACATGTCTAGGTCATATTCGCCCCAATTGTATGTGTGGTTATTGTGTGGAAGCTTGTTTCTGCCACGGAATAAAAACTTTTTTTCTCAGAACTGTGAGATATAAACTCACAATTGTGTGTTATAAAGTCAGAATTGCAAGATAAAAACACAATTCTGACTTTAGAACTCGCAACTGTGACTTTATATCACGCAATTCTGAGAGAAAAAAAAGTCAGAATTGTAACATGAAAAGTCACAATTAGCTTTTATATTTTTTATTCAGTGGCGGAAATTTATATGAAATTTTTTTTTTTTTTTTTTTTCAAAAGCCTTAAAGGGATAGTTCACCCAAAAATGAAAATTATCCCATAATTTACTCACCCTCAAGCCATCCTAGGTGTGATTCTAGTTTATAAAGTTAAAAATATGGATAGTTTATTACAAAAACGCATCTCTTCACTTCAGAAGGCCTTTATTAACCCCCTGGAGCCGTATGGATTACTTTTATGATGGATGGATGTGCTTTTTTGGGCTTTAAAATATTGGTTACTATTCACTCCCATTATAAAGCTTGGAAGAGCCAGAATATTTTTTAACATAACTCCGATTGTGTTTGACTGAAAGAAGAAAGTCACATACACCTAGAATGGCTTGAGGGTGAGTAAATTATGGGATAATTTTCATTTTTGGGTGAACTAACCCTTTAATTTTCTTCATTCAAAACCTTCAAAAACTTCCCCAATTTTTCTAATATTTTTCTAAATTTGATTTTGGGCTGAAATGGACATGTTTTAATGACATCCACCCAACTATTTTTAACATTCAGAAACACAATAACATGTGACAAAGTGTTTCTGAAGCAGCCACTTTGCATTTGAGCCATCTAAATAAATAATTAGAAACCAGCCTGAGCACACCAACTTGTATGAGTCATTTGATATTTAGGCCACAAACATTGTAATGACTGAGTTTTCCAACAACACAGATTACAAAACCTAGTAGTGCAGGTTAAAAAAAAAAAAAAAAAAAAAAAAAAAAAAGGTCACTCCTAAACTCAAGACCTAAACTTGAAAACTTCTATCGGTTTTCTTTCCACCTGCTCTTGTAAGCCTCTTAATCTATTGTTTTTCTATTCTTCAAAAATTCTGAAACGGTGCTGGCGAACACTGAAGCATTCTTCCAGCACATTCCCATCCACACTGAAGCAGAGGAATGCTACCCTGTTGGCCCACGTGCAGCAGAGAGTAAAACAAATCTTCTTTTGTCTCCTGTACCTCTAACAGGCTCATGCTAAATGAAGTCCATGGCCTCAGGGTACACCTCTCAACTCAGCCCGCTGCAGTTACTATGCCAATAAAGTACTGGAACGTCAAAGATGAATCGCAGAAGAATCAACAGGTGCCAGACGCACTAGTCGGACAGTTTGGACTTATGTTCACAGGATTCGTGTTAGAACAGAAAAAGATATATTTTAGCATGGTGACCTGACTCACAGCAGGCTTGCATTTGAGATTTGGGTGGATCATCAACTTCCATCTTAAAATGCAATCACTCACACATGTCCAGACCCACTGCTTCAGAAATGCAGACCCACCCCAGACACATCTAAAACGTCCCCGTCTCCTCCCTTCTGAGCACGTCCTCCAAAAGCTATGATTACTGGAACGATCCCATTCCTCTCTCTCATCATCCTCTTTATGTTTTGTGGGCTGTTGGGAATATGTCCTGAGGAACAAGCGCACTGTTATTGTGCAGGCGTGTTCTCCTCTCTTAACGCAGATTTTATTAGCCAGTTGTTCTTATCGAAAAACTACTGTGCGAAGCTGCCGTTAATAAATCAATGTAACTGTATGAGAAAGTTAGAGGAGTGAAGCTCTAGAGGGAGATAGAGGAATCTCACACAAGAACATCTGCAAAAGGAAGCACGTAAACATCATCTTGCCCCACAAGGAAAGTGAGCTGTGCTCTCTTTTAGCAATTCAGCTGTTTAATACACAAAACATGAAAGTGCTAATAATTTATGAGGCAACACTGACGTTACACAAAAAGACTATGTCTATTGAAGTATTAAAGATGCTGTGCTACAGACATGAATGATATCTTAAACAGCGCAAATGTGCTGATATTTTCCAAACCATTTAGACTTATGCTGCCTGGCAGATGAAACACTCGTTTAATGTCTTTTGGAGTTTAACGAGTGTAAAATTAACATTATTATTTTCACTCAAAATAATTTCTTTCTAATTAAAAACTGATTCTCTTATTTTGAATATATTGTTTTATTTCATTGCATTACCTTTTGATTTAATTATGCTGGTATGTGTATTTTTGGAGTTTTATATATGATTTTGTAATGAAGTGTACTGCCCCTTTAAGAAAATCTTAACTTTGGGCGCGTTCTCTCCTAGCTTAGTTAACGCTAAGCTATACTGAAAGGAGGATGTCTGGTGGCTCACGGAGCCAAAGGTAGTATAATTTCAAAATATTAGTTTATGTTCGTGTCAAAAAGTGTTCTTTGGAGTGTTTTTTTACTTGATTTACAATGTGGGATTATACTGATGTGTCGTTTTGTCGAAGTTAATATTGTTTGTATGCTCGCATGGCTTGTGTGTTGTTATTTTCTAACAGATGTTTTTGAGAAGTCATTCAATACATGCTGCGTCCTAATATTAATTCTTCGTTTGTCCAGTCATTTCCTCTGTCCAGTGGGTGGAGAGTCAGCCAGAGACCAGTTAAAGGAGTTTGGCGTCCGTTTTACACACATACACACACAACGCAGAGTCCACATCCCATCACATGGGACCGGTTACACGAGGAACCAGAGCCATATCTTGAAAAATCACATAGCTACATCCTGGCAACTACCCAGAACAACCTAGCAACCACATAGCTACACCCTGACAATTACCCAGAACAACCTAGCAACGTGTTAACAACCAATCACCATAGCCACACTCTAGCAACTACCCAGAACACCATATCAACCACATAGCAACATGTCAACAACACCCAAAAACACCCTAGTTTCCACCTAGCAACTACCTAGAACGCCCTATAAACCGCATAGCAACATGTTAACCTAAAACACCCTAGCAACCACCCAGAACACCCTTTCAACCGCATAACATGTTAACAACACCCCAAAACACCAGAGCAACACCCTAAGCAACTACTCAGAACTATCTAGCATTCGCATGGCAATGTATTAACATCTCACCCTGGGAACTATCCAAAACACCATATCAACCACATAGCAACGTGTCAACAGCACCCCAAACACCCTAGCAACCACCTAGCAACTACCCAGAACACCCAATCAATCACAGAGCAATGTGTTAACAAACCCTAAAACTTCCTAGTAACCACCAAGCTACACCGTAACAACTTGCAGAATATATTAGCAACTACCTAGAACACCCTATCAACCACATAACATGTTAACAACCACCCAAAACACCCTATCATCCACCTAGCAACTACCCAGAACACCCTATCAATTGCATAGCAACGTGTTAACAACCCAAAACACCGTAGCATCCACCTAAGTAACTACCCAGAACACTTTAGCATCAGCATAGCAACATATTAACAACCACTACCCTAACAACCAGCTAGCAACACCCTAAGCAACTACCCAGAACTCTCTATCATTCACATGGCAACGTATTAACATCTCACCCTAGCAACTACCCAAAACACCATATCAACCACATAGCAACATGTCAACAGCACCCCAAACACCCTAGCATCCTCCTAGCAACTACCCAGAACACCATATCAACCGCATAACATGTTAACAGCACCCCAAAACACCCTAGCAACCACCTAAGTAACTACCCAGAACACTTAAAGGGTTAGTTCACCAAAAAAATGAAAATTCTGTCATTAATTACTCACCCTCATGTCGTTCTACACCCGTAAGACCGTTGTTCATCTTCGTAACACAAATTAAGATATTTTTGATTAAATCTGATGGTTCAGTGAGGCCTCTATAGACAGCAATGTCATTGTAAATCTCAAGATTCATAAAGGTACTAAAAACATATTTATAACAGTTCATGTGAGTTCGGTGGTTCTACCTTAATATTATAAAGCGACGAGAATACTTTTTGTGCGCCAAAAAAACCCAAAATAACGACTTTTCAACAAGAGATCCGAACCGCTGATTCGATTCGTAAAGCTCTGAAGCAGTGTTTTGAAATTGGCCATCACGAAATATTGTTGAAAAGTCGTTATTTTGTTTTTTTGGCGCACAAAGTATTCTCGTCGCTTTATAATATTAAGGTAGAACCACCGAACTCACATGAACTGTTATAAATATGTTTTTAGTACCTTTATGAATCTTGAGATTTACAATGGCATTGCTGTCTATAGAGGCCTCACTGAGCCATCGGATTTAATCAAAAATATCTTAATTTGTGTTCCGAAGATGAACGAAGGTCTTACGGGTGTGGAACGACATGAGGGTGAATAATAAATGACATTATTTAAATTTTTGGGTGAACTAACCCTTTAAGCATCAGCATAGCAACATTAACAACTACCCTAACAACCAGCTAGCAACACCCTAAGCAACTACACAGAACTCTCTAGCATTCGCGTGGCAACATATTAACATCTCACCCTAGCAACACCCCAAAACACCCTAGCAACTACCCAGGACACCCTATCAACCACATAGCAATGTGTTAACAAAACCCAAAAACTTCCTGGCAACCACCAAGCTACACCCTTTCAACTTGCAGAACATATTAGCATCCACATAGCAACTTGTTAACAACCATTCAAAACATGCTAGCAACCACCTAGCAACACCCTAAGCAATTATACAGAACACCTTAGTAAATCAGCCAAATATTAGCCACAATTTAATGTCTAAACATAACAGTGGAAAAAATTCTTCATATGTACGTGTTCTTCGAAATACTCTTGCACCACTGAACAAACATCCAATCAGATGTGATATTGACAGCTTTTGTTTTGTCTGTTCTTCTCTATATAATCAAATGCATTTCTTTAAGCACACATCTTTGTGTCCAAGCAATGAAATATCTTCATGTCAAACGTCAGGCTGAAACATTTTACGGGTCACTTGCCATAATGGCTAGAAGAAGAGCAAAATTACAGGTGTTTGGCTCATGGTGGGTGTTAGTTTCATACCTTTATTAATACAATATGAACAGACACAAAAGGCCATTTATATCACTTGCAATAGGTTTCAGCTGTTGATGTGCATATATCCCATGGTGCATGTCTTCTTCAGCCCCCACATATGTATAACAACTGCTCTTTCTTACAAAATACCTGTGAGAGTGAGAAAACATCTGTGTTTTACCCTTTTCTGCAGCTTTAACAAACAAAAAAGTAAAATACAAGGGCAGGGTGGGATGGCTCTCTCTGTCAGCTGTTGTGTGGCTTTGATTGAATGTTTCCTCAGCAGTTGATCACTGAATGAATGTGGTGCTGAGAAAGCAGAGGGATTGTGTCATGGAGTGACTGGTGGGTGTGTGTGGAGAATTATTACTGTCTCTACTCATTATGGATCAATCAGTGATGTATTAGGATGGCATCTCCAATCCACAGCAGTGAGGCATCAGCAACATCTCTGAGTAATGGTCTTTTATATATGAAATAAAACAAATAAAGGGTCAGACCCAACCAAAGCATAGTCACTAAAGGTCTGATAGCCGATCCAGGCCCGACAGGACCCTGTGAGGTTTCTGACCACGATTGGTTCACTTTTTCATCAGTTTTGTAATTTTATATTTTATTAGCGGTGTAACAGTACATATTCGTCCCGAACCGTCATGGTACGGATGTCACGGTTCTGTGCATACAGTCAGATGATGAACACAGTCGGTCACAGGCGATTACCACTCCAATCCAGAAGGGGGCGCATGCGGTAATGCAACGCTGTTTGCTAACCGCCACAACAGGAAAAAGCGCAGAAGAAGAACAGACGATCTATGCACTGTGTAAGAAATTGTGTACTCTTGTACATTACGAAGTAATTATTTAAATTAAATTTTAAAAATGTGACGCTTTGAGCGCTGTTGAGCGGATTCGTAAACACCTCTGATTGGCCATTGTGTTGATGTGCTCATCAGATATGAGCAATGTGATTGGCTACAATGATCAACGCACGTTGATCCGCGATAGACGCCTGCTTTCAAATGCTCCCGTGTGTATCTGTGTAAGCGCTCGATGATGAGCGTCATTGATGACTATTTACAAGGTTTTTGAAGCGGTGATCATTGTAGCCAATCACAGACATATCTGATGAGCACGTGAACACAATGGCCAATCAGAGGTGTTTACGAATCCACTCAACAGCGCTCAAAGCGCACCGAAGTCGGTACTTTTTGGTATATATAATATGTCATCAACATGCTATATGCAACAATAGGTCATCAACATGCTAAAAGTTGACAATGTAAACTTTTAACATAAATACACATTTAAAATCTACAGTCTTTCTACTCTTGAAACAGACCAAAAATATTGATGACATCACCTTACACACCTCCCAATATTTGACCAATAAAATGCCCTCTACAATGACAATGTTCTTCCCGCAATACCATCTGTAACTGACTAGCAATAAGTCAATTGCTAATAAGCTAATCATTGTCCATAGCTGTGACTTCCTGTTCCAATGGGAAATATGTCAGCAATGGAAGGAAAATTGCGACAAGACCAGTGCGGCCAGCTTGTGGACAAACTAATTAGCGCAAAAAAATCCATGGATGTCTGCATAATTCTGTATCAACCGTACTGTCCCATCCATTCATAGAAAGCTCAAATCACACTTCTGCATCAAAATAACTATTAAACAACTCCAGGCAAGTTCTGAACATGCCCTCCACCAACAAACATTACAGATGAGTCAGTTGGTGGTTAACATTTTTGTACTTATTTCCTCTTTGAATAACTGATTAGTCTTCTTTGAACAAACATGAACCTATAAATATGTCATTGCTTTCACACATGAATTACAGCCGGATCAGCATGCATTGAGTGTCTCCATCCATAACCTGAACAGACATTCCTTCATAATGGCCTTGTTACCAACAACAAACACAACCAGAATGTAGTCCATAACTGTGCAATTTGTCTGATTTCCTGATCCAGACAGATGTGTTTAAAGTAAACGAAGTAAAAACTGAACTTTTTTTATTTACTTAATACACACTTCCTGGCCTCCCGATCGCTACTTTCCGGCATACACATGTTAATGCATAGGTAGGGATACACTAATATGACATTGCAGTTATCCACAATCACGAAAGTTTATTATTTGCATGCGTTTTAAAGACTTGGCCGTTAAACATTTTATTCACAAGCTGTTCTGACATGCACTTTTCTGAGCGCGTACACTCAAAGCGCGCGCACACTAAAAGCCTGTCAAACAGTACTAAACTAAGTTATCTTTCGCGTCCTATTGCACTTAAACTGTCAAATACACACAAGGTTTACATAAACACAGTCCAATATGTCTGTATATTAGATCTGTGCATGAGGTCTTAAAGTGACAGCAGCCTAAAAAAAACCTGCAACTGTCTGTGCCATTAATGTTAATCAAACAACAAAAGACAAAGAGAAAATTACTTACTGCTCTTCACTGAATAACTTCAGAAGCTTTAATAAGAATCAGTGTATATATAATTTATACAGTGGTCTAACGTTTTATGTTTATTCAATTTCTTACGTGAGTACTACTGTTAAATACACCTATTGTGAAAAAATAAACCACTGTTTAATTAATTTGTACATTATATTGTATTTGTAATGTGCATCTTTGTTCTTATTTTTAATAACAAAGATAAAATAATGAATATTTTCATCTCCGCCCACCCCTATTTTGGCCTAAATGGTCTGTCAATCTTTTTTCTTTTATATTTTTGGCTACATTTTTAAAATAGGGAAATAAGTTTGGCTGTACTGCTCAGTCACTTGCAAAATAGTAAAATCAACATGAAAAAATTGTGATTTTCCTTTTTGCCATATCGCCCACCCCTAGTTGTACATAACACAGTATTTTAACAAAAATGTGCAAAATGTTCTCCCTCACAAGAAATGTAGTTGGGAAGTCCAATTCATTTTTGCAAATTAGTTACCAAATTTGCAGAATAGTCTCAAATTTTTTGACAAGTCCCTCCTTTTACAATATTATAAGAGGCCATGACTTTTGCAGTCATTTGCGATTTACTGTATAATAAATTACGGATAAAGATTTTTAGATGTCTCCGACCACATGAATGGTAGGAGCAGCAACCCTTTGCCTCTAAGACAGAGGAATGTTGAGGGCACCAAAAGTGACCAGGCTTCACCTCTAACCTAAACAAAGGCAGCCTGGGAAAACAAACGAGGCTGTCTCTGCTCACTGCCCAGAAATCCCTATCTTGGCTTCAGCAAGTGGGATGCACACACACAGAAAAAGAGAGACAGCAAATGTGTGGGCACACATTTTTGTCAGGCCGCTAATGGGAAGTTGCATTTGGACTTTTGAATCAACATCACAAAAAGACATCACAAAAAATCTTGTGTCTGACACCAAATTAATTCTGTGTGCAACCACAAGAAAAGAATCTGTTAGACATTAGCATAATGCATGGGTTGTAATTCCAGTCCTAAAGACAGGTGGGTAGTTTTCACTTCTCATGAGAGAAACTAACCAGGTGTAAGCAGACCATAAGGGAATCTGCAGAGAAAATAGTGTGAGCCGTGTACGACAAGCCCTGCTTTGAAACATTATGTTCTCTTGTGTGGAGCTTCGCAGTTTGTCATAACCAATTAAATGTGTTTTTCCACAGAGGAAATGAAATCAGAAGTATTTGTTTACTGACATCACTGAACAGCCGTACCAATTTAAGCCAGTGTATGTGTCCACTTTACCATCTCTATTCCTGAAATTTGCTTGCATGCAGCATAAGACTTCTGGTTCATAAGTTATTTAATACTCTTTTACATGCCTGCTGTGCTAAATAATTTACAACGGTGTTCCACACTTTATATAATGTTGCTTTCTGTTCCAGATTTATCAAAATGATGAATATCAAAGCCTGAGGTATAAAAGACAGATCGCCAACAAGGGAAGTCCTGAGGCATTGGCCTATTTTCAATGCAAGACAGAACAGGTGCACCTACTATATTAAAACAAGACCAAACTCCCTTGTGGTCAGACAGTAAAGATCTGGACATTTTTAAACAGGTGCACAAACTGTACATCCACCATCAAATTCCTTCTGAAGCGAAACTACTTATTAAAGTCAACATGAAATCACAGTTGACCCATTTTACTTTAATATATACATTCATGGATTCATTGTGCATGATTCAATAAAGTATCTTATTCTTAATAAAAAAAAAAAAAGTTTGTCTTTGTAATCTTTAAATGATAAAAGTTTACTAGAGATTAGTGTTGTCAAAAGTACCAACTTCGGTACGAAGTCGGTATTGAAATTTTAAAAAAATGTTGAGCGGATTCTTAAGCACCTCTGATTGGCCATTGTGTTCACGAGCTCAACAGATATCTCTGTGATTGGCTACAATGATCAACGCTTCAAAAACACAGATACACACTGAAGCGTTTGAAAGCAGGTGTCTATCAGCGAATCCCTAATATATCTGCTGATAGACGGATATGCTGATAGACGCCTGCTTTCAAACGCTCCCGTGTGTATCTGTGTAAGCGCTTGATGAAGAGCATCAAAGATGTCTATTTACAACATGTTTTTGAAGCGTTGATCATTGTAGCCAATCACAGACATATCTGTTGAGCTCGTGAATACAATGGCCAATCAGAGGTGTTTAAGAATCCACTCAACAGCGCTCAAAATGCTAGGGGGAAATGCTGGTATCATCACATTTTTAAAATTTCAGTACTGACTTGGTACCGAAGTTGATACTTTTGACAACCCTACTAGAGATAGGTCTGGATGGTTGACTAGTCATTTAACAACCAACTCGCCGGTTAGAGAGGTTAACTGGAGAGTTAATCTTTTTTGTAGTTATCTTTAAATAAATTTTAGTGGTGAAGTGATAGATGAAATTTTAATATTTTTAAATATACTTCATATTTTATACTGAACCATCTAGTCATTTAGTGAGGTTAACCAACTCATCGGTTAGAGAGGTTTACTGGCGAGTTTATCGTTTTTTTTTTTTTCCATAGTTTTATTTATTTAAATAATTTTGATGGTGCTTCAAATGATAGATGAAATTTTTTAATATTTAAATAATACTAAATCAATACTTAATCAATATTAAATATACTTCATTTTTTATATTTAACCATCTAGTCAGTGAGGTTAACTAGCAAGTTTATCTAGATTTTTTTTTTTTTTTTTTTTCCAATTAAGAGGTGGTGTTTTAAAGTAAATCAGTTTGGAGTTATAATTTAGAAATGCAATTTCAATAGTTTGCAATATTCATATATAAAGTATTTCATACTTAACCAACTAGTCAGTTAGTGAGGTTAATTAGGAAGTTTATAAATTTTTTTCGTTTATAAATGAAGGTGCTGTATTAAAGTGGATAAATTTAGATCTGCAATTTCAATATTTTGCAATAAACATTTTTTTTCATGCTTAACCAATTAGTAGGTTAGTGAGGTTGACTAGCAAGTTTATCTACATTTTTAAAATAGTTCAAGGTGCCATTTTAAAATAGATAAACTTCACACATATTGTATTACTGTATAGACTTAAAGGTGCAATAGGTGATTCTCTACAGAAACATTTATTGTTATACTGGTTGAAAGTCTCCTCATATCCTGATCACTATGTTAAATAGTCTAAATGTATTTTTATAAATATACGTCATCTGTGGAAGGCGTAGGACCATAAAATGTAAATCCAATCATTATATTCGGTCCGAATGAAATAATATGATGTACCTGCCTGTCAGCGTATGTTTTTACATACCCTCGTGCACCCTGTTCATGCAGACATCATACGTCATCAGAGCTATGCAGAGCTAATGTAGACAGATGTCAGTCACGGAGCACCACAAACAAACAGCAGCCACCTTTTACAGTTCCTACCGAATCAAAACAACGAGCTTATGCTGCGTTCATGCCATAACTACAGTAATTAAGAGATGGCAACCTGTGACATTCTAACCAGAGCTGTTCACATCCTCAGACTCGGAATTATTTCCATGTCAACAGTATCAACACCGAAATGAATCTGCAGCAGTCAGGAACAAGCTCTCTAAGTTGTTTACGTTCATTATTATTGTAATGTTATGTGCTTTGAGGCATGCGATAGTTAACACCGTCTCTTGTGATGCTTTGCCGAGAACCGTGATTTGCAGTGAGGGTGGGATCGTATGCCTTTAATTCCTCAAACCATCTTCACTAACCGTGTGCTGCTTTAAAGAGGATAAATTTAGAGACATGATTTCTCAGTGAGTTTTCTAGCATACTATCATTGTGCTTTACTTACAGTCTAACAGTAATCATCAGAATGGTAAAATTCCAAACGAGAAGTTGGTTTTGAACATTTTAGTTTAACAACTGGAAACAACATTATGGTAAGTTGAATGCTGACCAATGCTATCTTTACTCTGTAGAGCATTGGGGTTTGTTCAAAAACCGTGTTAAATTCAACTCCTACCAAGACAGCACCATTCATCACCCTTCCACATTCCATCTTTGGTGAAGGTCAAGGGTCTGTACTCTGCCTTTTCAAGTTTCAGAGAATGTTTGCAAAAGGTCCGGAATGTGCAATTTCAGGTGACAGATCCAGTCCCTGTGGCGGGAAACCTCACTGTTGATTCACAGACAAAACCGTTAGTGGAATGCATGTGTTGCGAAACAACACATTCCTGGTGTGGGAGCATTGCGAAGTGTGTGCATTCTTGACATCCCCCTGCCTGCTTTATTCCAGATATTCTACTACCAAGTATAATGAAGCTGAAAATCCATGATAAAGAGATGCCTCCCACCAAGAGAGTGGATGAGGTGACATCAAATCACCCACCCAAAAGAGCACAACAGTCGGGATCCGGGAATTAAAATCTCATTCATATTTACCATCGAAGAATTTTAGTAATAATGTATAAAACTTCCATCAAATCACATCTTCCATGACAGATCTACCATGCTTGTGTAGAAGTCACCAGGAACTTTATAAAAAGTGGACGGTCACTGTTGCACTCTTTTGTCTTCGCTCTTGTGGCGTAGTTGGTAACACAAACTGCCAATCAACATTTTGTCCTGTTACTTCTGCAGTTAAGCAGTGGCGCAGATGGGAACTTTGGGGCATCGGCACTAAGCAACAGTGGCGAGCAGCTTGTGGTTTCCAAGGGAGGATATTTATATGGGTGAATCCCGGCGAAGCATAGCGAACTCACTCTCTCATTATGTGAGCTTTGCTAAATAATTACTAAGACAGCCTTGGGACATGAAAAGCATCAACACTTGGATTTTTCACACGATTCCAAGTCTCCTTGATGCATCAGGCAGAAAGACAATGTCTATGCCAGTGTCCCGGGCCAGACATGTGTTTCAATTAGTATGCGTGTGAATCCAAGTACCATAGGAGATTGATTCTTCAGTCAAGACATGGGAACCAAGGATGAAACAAAGTTACAACTCAGAGGATTGGGATCTAAGCTCTTTCAGATTATCAAAGATTATCAAACAACTGAGCTTTGTGAGAAAAGCTGTAAAGGGTGTCAGGATGAGACATGAGAAAATGAGAGACAGACTAAACCTTTCCCTGAACTGTGATTTTGCAGAATAAAAATAACAGCAGATGCTAAGGCGAGGAAGAAAATAGAAGCATCACCTGCCTTCAAAAAATTTAAGGCACCCTAAAAATAACTTTGTTAATCTCACAAATTCACACTTTGTGAGATTCAAAAATGTTTCAAATTGGAGAGAAGAACCAGACAACCAAATATTAGAGTATGTGATTTTCAACATTTTCAAAACACAGTGTAAATAAAAATCTTTTCAAATTCTAGTTTAAAATACATGTACCAAGTTTAAATCATTGTGTCTTTGCATTGTGCCTAACAACGCCCTTCAGCCGTGACTTATTCATGATACACCACAGCCTCTCGTACCTTATTGCTTTTATAAAATGGTTACCACACAATACAAATATTAAAGCCAAAAATATGTATTAATGCAACTTTCATGAAGTAAACTTTAACTAAAAGCCTTCCTTCCACCGGAAAAAATAGTCCTTGACTGTGAACAGCAACAGAAATTACATTATTACGCCATTAGATGGCGGCAAAGACTGTCTTTATGAGTGAGTCAGTCAGTAGCGAAGACTTTTGATATTGAAAAGCCTGAATTGTTGTGAACATGGAACAAGACGCAACTGACAAATGCTTTGACTAGCACTGTCAGTCACGGGAAAACCCCTTAACTGTTAAAAGGACAAGATAATACATCGGACATTTAAACAGATTTTTTTATTATGAACATAGGACTGACCTGAAGGAAAATGCTAAATCTGAATGCAGGTAATAAACTCATTTAATCGATCTCTTTCTCACAATACTCTTCTACATAATACAGTAAACTTCAATGAACAATATCAACTGAGAACAAAAAGTTTACGTTGCTAAGAGTGGTTGCTAAAGGTGTTGTGTAGCGATACACAGAACCGTTGGGTGAAGCGGTCATAGCTGTGTTTTATCGTGAATAAAACACAGCTATTGACCAATTAGAATCAAGGACAGGAACTAAACGTTTTATAAATTGACTTTCATATCGTTTTGAAGTTTAAATTTATTTAGTCTAAATATGGGATGTGGTGTAACCACCAAGCATATAAGAACATATTTTCCATTCACCTTGAATACATGTGACTGTGCACATTAATCATGATTTTTTTAATATATATATATATATATTAGTTTTTAAATATAATTTTAAAGATTCTTTAAAATGTCATGAATTATTATATCATTAATACCATAATTAATTCAAAAGTTTTTTGGGCGGTTGTACAACATGACATTTTACTGCCTGAATTAACCTTGCCTTGTCATAAAAAAGTTTAAATGATCAAATATTTTAAGAGATTTCCTGATATCATTGCTCACATCCCTGTTTTCCCTTCACGTTTCTGCACGCTGGTTGCACCACATGACTGACTTGGCAGACAAATGTTTTTTTCAAATATTTTTAATAAAACTGCTTCACTGCTTTTCCCCCCAAAAATTTAAATAATAAAAAAAGAAAAATAGCATATTTCTGATTTCTAAATTATGATATTAGAACAGTTGTACCACCCTGACATTTTTTTATCGTATGCCTCCCAAAAATATCAAAAATAAATTTTAATTCAGAAATTCCATGAAAAAACTTGTTCATCATAGAAGAGGTGTATTCAAGTCAGTGTATTTGTGAATTTTATGTATCTCTTAATAAATTCATAGAACCATACAAAAAACGCGCACCATGTCTTTGACTTTTAATTGAACTCAAATGACAATCTTGCGAGTACTTGCAGATTTTCACAGGTGATAGTTATATGCTTTGAGGATGTTGTTAGTTGTCCTTGTGTTGAGTAAGCACTCAGTGTTTGTGGTTGTTTTGCTTTTCCATCTCTTGCTTACATCAGACAGGAGTTTCCATAAGAGTAAACGTCAAACCCAAATACTTTTCTCAAAAGCGCTCTACCTCTCTGAGTTGGTGCATACAAGCGTTTAAAAGTCATGTTAATTCTTTCTAGGAGTGCTCATACCCCAAAGTGAAGGAAGGTCGACATCTACAGACTGTTACAAAAATTGTTTGCATGGGAGTTGAGGTCATTTCATTATTCTTTCATACTATTCAATATCTACAAGAATAGCAGGAGAATAACCGCACCTACTCTTGTTATGGTCTCTGGAGACTTCATTCCTGCCAGAAGATATATTCAACAACACACATCTGGAACATTACAAAGCAATGTAGCTAGAATGTTTAAAATGCTAAAGGGATAGTTCAGCCAAAAATGAAAATTACCCCATGATTTACTCACCCTCAAGCCATCTAAGGTGTATATGACTTTCTTCTTTCAGATGAACACAATCAGAATTATATTAAATAATGTTCTGGCTCTTCCAAGCTTTATAATGGCAGGATGAGATTTTAAAGCCCAAAAAAGCACATCCATCCATCATAAAAGATATCCACATGGCTCCAGGGGGGTAATAAAGGCCTTCTTAAGCGAAGCGATGCGTTTGTGTAAGAAAGATATCCATATTTAAAACTTTAAAAACTATAATAACTTACTTCTGGCAGACGTCCATACACACGTCGAATTACGCCAAAAGAGTAATCTCATCCTCTATTCACTCCCATTATAAAGCTTGAATGAGCTATGACATTATTTAATAGAACTCAGATTGTATTCATCTGAAAGAAGAAAGTCATATACACCTGGGATGGCTTGAGGATGAGTAAATCATGGGGTAATTTTCATTTTTGGGTGAACTAACCCTTTAATACAAATGAGGTGTTAAAAACATTTTCTGGAATGTTATGTCAACCTATAACAAAAAACTGGCCAGTGGAAACGTACTACTTTTTTTACTTTACTAGATTAGAAAGTTCACATAATAGTTGTTCCTAACATTGAAATAATGTGGATGACTGCCTAGATAAAGTAGCATTTTATACATATTCAAAATATTTTTGGAGCATTAAAAATAAATGCTCCAAGAATGTTAATTCAGCTGAGGTTGAGTGAAAGGACTGTAAAAACATTGCGTCAACCTAAATATGTTAAACCAAGTACAGTAATAATTAGATAATAATTGTTTTACCAAGTCTTGATTTTGTTTTTGGTCTACTAGAATAAGTTTTAATGCTTGAATGTTCAAGAAACACATTGTTTTTTCCATTTTTTACATTGTTGCAGCACAGTGGCGTCAATTCACCAGTGATTCTAGTTTATAAAGTTATAAATATTGATATTTTTCTTACAAAAACGCATCGCTTCGCTTCAGAAGGCCTTTTTTAACCCCCTGGAGATTACTTTTATGATGGATGGATGTGCTTTTTTTGGGCTTCAAAATCTCAGTTACTATTCACTCCCATTATAAAACTTGGAAGAGCCAGAATATTTTTTAATATAACTCTGATTGTGTTTGGCTGAAAGAAGAAAGTCATAAACACCTAGGATGGCTTGAGGGTGAGTAAATTATAGGATAATTTTCATTTTTGGGTGAACTATCCCTGAAATCTGTTCATTTGAAAGTTTTTGATACATTTCTAAAATGGTCTTTACACAGTACATTTAAGTTGGTTTGATTTGGCTAGAAACCTGACCTTGAGAGCGATCAAAGGCTTTTTATTGTGTTATCTGCGAATCTTCACACGTTTGAACACATATTTTTACACCTTTCTGAGATTGTCAATGGAGTGTGAAAGACAGAAGCTTACACATCATAGAGAATAGAGAGTTGCAGAGAACTGGAAAGATCCAGACAACGATAGAGAGAAACAGGGAGAAGGTTTTCACTGAATACCTACAAAGCAAGTGAATGATTTGCATGTAAGGTGAAACTGTCCATCGTAAAAGCTTTCACAAACCCTAATGAAAGCTCACGTGTTACTCAACATTGATCCAGAGAAAGCCAATGATGCTAGGTCGTCAGTCACCACAGGGGTCAATGTGTTCATCACTTTCCAGTAAAAGGCCATGATGTGTTTCCTACTACCATGGGGATATGAGTGAAAAACTGAAAAAAGAACATGCCCAGGTCACATTTTACCTAAAAAAAAAATTGCATGATAAAGAAAATTAAACCTATTTAAGATTAAGATAAGCACATTTTCCCTAAAATATACATATACCTAAATATATACATATACCAGAAACTAGTGATCATGAAGTTATAAATATGGATATTTTTCTTACAAAAATGCATCACTTCGCTTCAGAAGGTACTGGAGTCGTATGGATTATTTTTATGATGGATGGATGTGCTTTTTTGGCTTCAAAATCTCGGTTACTATTCACTCCCATTATAAAGCTTGGAAGAGCCAGAATATTTTTTTAATATAACTCTGATTGTGTTTGACTGAAAGAAGAAAGTCATATACAGCTAGGATGGCTTGAGGGTCATTTTTGGGTGAACTATGCCTTTAATCAAAAATGTTCATTAACTGGAACATTTAGTGATAATATTTCAAAGTGATTCCGTCATTTTTGACAGATTTACCTGTTTTTAAAACATTCCAGTAAACACTGCTAATATAGATTAGAAGTGAAAAGTGGGGACAGTTACATTTTAAAGCATCCTTGTGAAAACAAACCTGGAAAGAGATGTGAGGGTTCGGGGAGAAAACGAGAGATTCTTCGTGCATTCCAGTGAATTATTCATGGGATATATCGTAAATTAAATCGGGAGCAGACCACAAATGCGCAGTATAGGCTATGTTGTCTTTTTTTTCATATTGTTACAGTGGAAAACAAGGAAAAAAAGAAAATAATCAGGAGGAAAAGAATTCAGCGAATGAAAAGCCACAGATATTCTTTCCATACCGCGTCACATTAAAATACAAAGCGTTACGTTATTCTCCTGGCGTCTGAAACCGGAAGCGCCTCCATTAATCTAAAACGCAGTAGGCTCGTTAGGGAAAAGGTGGATACAGAACACAAACACACCGCAGTGTGTCTGCATCTCTAATGGATAGCCGTGTACGTTGCCTCCTGTTACTGATGAGGAGCAGCAGATCTGTCTAAACGGAGCAGTCCGCCGGTAGATCACATCAGCATCACCCTAAACAGCTTAACAAGCCAAGTGCTGAACTGTCACTTCACCCGCCCCCTTAACAAAGAGCTGAGCTGGCTATTTCAAAAGATGACCTGCTGCCTTTGACTTTACGTCACAAGACTTAAGTTGATTAGTCATGAAATCTTTCACGTGACCACATTTTCCACAGGTGCTGCATCTGCAACATTTGATTGGATGCGTTGCTATGCAGTTGCTATTCTGAGCGGTCAAGTCATACAGCACATGCTTCGAAAATGATTGAGAAGGTTTTGTTGAGTGAATAAGATAATGATATTACACGGCTCCTAATGATATACTAACCAGATTTTGTGTCCGTGCTGGACTTTAAAGCATGCAGTCTGGTCATTAGCAGACCGAATGCGGCTAAACACAGATTGACAGGGGAATCTGGTTAGATTAAAAGCAAACAGCAAGTTCATAAAGGACTTAGTGAGAAGCGCCTTGTTAAAGAAGCATGATTAATGTAGCTCTAAACACATGGGCACATAATTAAATCCAGGCTCCACGCTATCATCAATTATCCGTCATATTACGGTTCATGTCTCATTTTTCATTGAGAGATGTTTGGAAAAGAGAGTTGAAAGTGATTTCTTGAAGAAATATTTCCTTTGAATATTTGAAAGGTCTCCCTTCTGGAGTTTAAGAAGTGATCTCAAACTTTGCCCAGATGGATAAACTCAAGAAGATAAACTCAACTATTTCTCATCAAATTTTCTGTTATCCACACTTTTGCCTCAGTGAATTGCTCATTTTTCTTCAGAAAAACAAACAAACAAACAAACAAAAAAAAACAATACTCTCACTTGTGTCTACTCTGGAGATCTCAACAGTCTCAAACGGCACTCGGACTTTCTAAGATACCAAAGTTTACTATTAAAAGTTAAAAATTTGATTATAAGATCTCTCATCAGATTCTATGTTTTCCATATTACTTTTATAGTTCCTGTATACACTTACTGTGTATTTTTTTTCCTCCAAAAGATGTTTAGAAAATCACTAAGGAGATATTAAAAGGGTTAGTTCACCCAAAAATGAAAGTTATCCCATAATTTACTCGCCCTCAAGCCATCCTAGGTGAATATTACTTTCTTCTTTCAGTCAAATACAATCAAAGTTATATTAAAATATATTCTGTCTCTTCCAAGCTTTATAATGGGAGTGAAAAGTAACCGAGATTTTGAAGGCCAAAAAAGTGCATCCTTCCATCATAAAAGTAATCCATACGGCTCCAGGGGGTTAATAAAGGCCTTCTGAAGTGAAGAGATGCATTTTTGTAAGAAAAATATCCATATTTAAAACTTTATAAACTAGAATCACTGGCTTCCATACGCAAGTCGATTCCAAAGAGTGAACTTTGACCTGACGCATGACGTATTGATGAAAGTGGAAGCACAGAGAATAGAGCAAAACAAAACACCGGTCACAAATTAGAAGTCTAAAATGACAATTTTTAAAGAGAAATGTCGGAGGAGCTTGAGTTTGTTGCCCAGCCCTATTTGTTTGAACTGTGAGAGGCGTCTACTCTCACCTAAGCTTACGCTACTCCTGCATCCTACGTCATACGCCGGAACTCGACTCTCTCGTGAACGCGCGGACGGACGTTACCGGAAGCTAGTGATTATAGTCTATAAAGTTATAAATATGGATATTTGTCTTACAAAAACGCATCACTTCACTTCAGAAAGTCTTTATTAACCCCCTGGAGCCATAATGGATTACTTTTATTATGGATGGATGTACTTTGTTGGGCTTCAAAATCTCGGTTACTATTCACTCCCATTATAAAACTTAGAAGAGCCAGAATGTTTTTTAATATAACTCCGATTGTGTTTGACTGAAAGAAGACAGTCATATACACCTAGGATGGCTTGAGGGTGAGTAAATTATGGGATAATTTTTATTTTTGGGTGAACTATCCCTTTGATATCCCGACCATTTCTCTATACAGAAATTAGATTAAATGGAGAGCAATGTGAGACTTTTGCTCAAGTGTACTGCTCAGATTTTTCTTCTAAGAAAGACTCAAATAATCTCAAGTTTCAGAACAGATCTCAACAATGTCTCAAACTGTGCTCAGATTTGCCAAGATTCTCCTAAATCCAAATTATATGAGTTAGGCTATATCCACATTCATTTTATAGCTCTCATTCATGTCTATTCTAGGAGAAACATCTGAAATGAAATATAACAAAGACCTCCATTAAGTCTCCTGAGCAATTAAAGAGCAACCTCTGAGCAATTAAGTTTTCCTCTGAACAAGGCTTGATGTAAAATAATTTGAGTCCCTGAGATCTCAATGCTCCAACAGACATCACAGCAGTGGCTCAGGACCAACAGGTTGATTTGAAGCCTTGATTTACAACTGCAAGCAAACATGCGGAGGACAGTTTTCTTACCTCATAAATATAAAATTCCTCCTGGCTTTGCCTGCTACTTCCACATAAAAGCAGATACTTCCTCTAGTTCCTCTGAGAGACGTGCAGGTCTTCCGTTAGGATGGTGTGGGGAGTGTGTTCTGCTCTTTAACGCTCCTCAGGAATGCTCCAGCGTCTGACAGCACTTCCCACTCACATCTGCAGCTCTCTCCCTCACTCTCCCCGCCTCAGTGAACTCTGCTGACATCCAAAGCTCCGCCCCCGTCTCCAGGTAGGAGGAGTGTCTTGTTTTGTTTTGAGCAGTTTCTGTCCCCTTACTATCGACGTCCCACACACCCACGCCCATCTATATAGTTAACTTAATGAGGACATACTTAGCCCTCTATTGGTTTTCTAGAGCTAATTATAATTGTTAACTTTGCTAACACAAACATAATCCTAACAGAAATAAAAATGTTATTCGTTATTAACAATACATTATTTGTATGAAAAGAGAAAAACTTAGATTTAGATAGTATTTCTCTTATCTTGATGTGTTTGGCATGAGTGAGCATTAGGAGGTGTTTTTTTTTCACGTAACCAGATGCTTGCGACGGAAGTCACATGTTCAGCTATTCAAACAGATCTCGGTCACTTTCGGTACCCAGAGGAATGTTTTATTGCTCACAGTTCAGAAGACTTCACGGAGGTCTCCATTTTATCTCAGTGCTATCTAGGAGAATCAGTCGAGACAGGAGATCTCATTCGTGGTGTTTCTTTTCAATGAATAATGGTGTGCACTGTTACGATACACTGAAACCAGACCATCAGCTTCCCACTGAAACCAAACAACACAGCAAAAACCAAGTGGACAAACAGCTCGATCACAAAACATGATGGTTATGTGGGTGTCATATTACAACCCAAAAACAAATAAAAGAAATATATTGTTTTGCATTAAGAAAATCAAGCCAATTTATAGGACCATTAAGATGTTTCAGCTCATTTTCCTGATCATTTTTCATTACTGTAATGTGTCCAGATGTTTATGAGTCTCATTATTCATAATGATCTTGTTAGATTCTCATTATTATAATACAGTAATGAAAATCATCCTAGACACAATTAGATTTTTTGAATGAAAGAATAAAATAAATGAATAAATAAATAAATATAATGATGATTAAAGGCATTAATTAATACATTTATAGATGAATAAAAAAATAAAGAAATCTAAGGGCTAAAATGTGTGAACAATAAAAAAAAAAAAACATTTGCCCTATTGGATGATTTATCTATGCATCATATATTTTATAAGAGACATTTATTTATTTATTTAATATTTGGTTATCCATAAAATTTAAGGCAGTACCAGTACTACCATGATGCAGGGCTGTAACCACCATAGACATTGAGGGGGAAAATAAATCAAAATGGCCAAATTTCCTGCCCCCAATATTTGAAATTCTTGCACTGCACTCCATTACGGAGCATTCTGTATGTTGTAAGGATGACAAAAATGTTTAAAAGTTACATTTTGGTTTGCCTCAGCGGTCTAACAGCGCTCATCAATGTCAAAATGATTGAGATGGCCAATCAAATCAAAGTAGGCGGGGTTAACGTTCTTTTTTGGCTCGTGCACAGTCTTCTTCACACAGACAAGCATGTCAATCTAGCGCTTAATGCCGTTGTGGAGACTATTCTTTCAGGTGAAATCACAAAACAAACGTGTCCCTGCTCTTGATATACAATCATTGTTGAACATTTAATGAAGAAAAAGAGAAAAAAAACTTATACGAGGGCGGTTTAGAACCTGGAACCTTTGACACGGTTAACAAAAGTTCTACCACCAGACCACTAGGGACTGTAAATATTAATAGCGAATCTATGTATTCACGAATGTGAATAATCACGGTATTGACATTACAGATATAGTAGATGTAAGAATGAAACTATCGCATTAAACATGAGTTCTCAATGTACTATTGAAATTGATTTCTGGACATCGAAATGTAATTTTTTCTACAATTGTTATACATATCTGATATAGCAACCCATCGTTAACACACACACTACTGTCCCACCCACAATATGCCTAAATCAGCAAAACAATATGACTAAATCAGCTTAATTTTATTCAGGCAAAATATAATATAATTGTATTTCTTCTGAAGTTGGGAAATGTGACCTGCATGGACATGTTTCTGAAATTCAACCATACACTGAGCAGTTAAATACTGTAGATGTAAACAGCTGGTATCTATAGCCCTGTACAACATTGTCACATTAACAATGTAATGAGTAACAACTGAGCCTTTGGCCTGATTTGTCCACACAATAACACACAAACACGCACACACAACAAAACCAGCAGTCAATTATTAATGCATACTCTCACTTTGTACGCCATCAAGAGCAATACAATTACCTTCTGAACCATGATAACAATACAATGCTTTATAACAGCAGTGTATGATCAACATGTGGAGTTCAATGCCACTACAATAAATAACCTCTTCTAATTTAGTAAAGTGTGAATGAGGCAGGGACATTAAGGGATTAAAGGTGATTATAACTCTTGGTTTTATCTGTTTTACGTTCCACTGACACCCGTGAAGCATTCCTGAGGGCAACTTTTTAAACCTGTAATCTCGCCCCATCCCCCGCGGCATCTCAGACCCCCCACGCTTTCTGAAGCCGCATTCCCTCAGTTTCGGGTTACAATCCTGTTTCAAAATGTGTGAAGTAAATGTGCACCAAATAATTTTTTGTATAGCCAATACAACAGTTGACTTGGACACTATATTGCCACCTGTTGGTGTGGATGTAGCGTCACTCTGAATATCATTACCGATGCCACTGCAAATGTGACTACAGTGGTTCAACCTTAATGTTATGAAGCGACGAGAATACTTTTTGTGTGCCAAAAAAACAAAATAACGACTTTATTCAACAATATCTAGTGATGGCCGATTTCAAAACACTGCTTCATGAAGCTTCGAAGCTTTACGAATCTTTTATGTTGAATCAGTGGTTCAGAGTGTGAATCAAACTGCCAAAGTCACGTGATTTCAGTAAACGAGGCTTTGTTACATCATAAGTGTTTCAAAACTTTTAGAAATTTCAATGGTTCACGTGACTTTGGCAGTTTCATTCACGCTCCGAACCACTGATTCGAAACAAAAGATTTGTAAAGCTTCGAAGCTTCATAAAGCAGTGTTTTGAAATCGCCTATCACTAGATATTGTTGAATAAAGCCATTATTTTGTTTTTTGGGGGCACAGAAAGTATTCTCGCCGCTTCCTTTCTGGGCATCTGAAAGTGTTAATTATCTTGCTGGCAATGGAGGCCTCACTGAGCCATCGGATTTTATCAAAAATATCTTCATTTGTGTTCCGAAGATGAACGAAGGTCTTACGGGTTTGGAACGACATGAAGGTGCGTAATAAATGACAATTTTCATTTTTGGGTGAACCAACCCTTTAAATCAAATTACATTCATTGTAAAGTTCAGACTCTAAGCTTTCAATTGATTTTGAGTTGATCAAGACAGTAGTTCTGAAAAATATGATTATTAATTTTTTCATAGCTAGGTGGCGCCCACGGGCGGTACACTCCGGTTTTGCGGGATGACTCAGCACTCATTAAGAGTTGATCAAAATGGTTGGATGCATTAAAAAGCCGAGTTTCTAAGCTTTAAAAATGATACATATTTTGTGTTATTCCTGTCAGTGGTTGCTTAGTAATTTGATTATGAATTTTTTCATGGGGGGTGGTGTACCGCCGTTGGCACACTTCAGGTTTAAGGGGTTAAACAGATTTCTCAAGAGTACAATTTGTTTGTTTGTTTATCATCTGATATCATGGACATCAGAAAGCATGGCTGATAACCGCATGACCTACTTTATGAGGAACCACAACAAGGATTGGCGTGAATAGGAACGCGACTACTTCCTTACCTAATCTATCTTGTCATTGTATTTCCATTCGCAAACAAAGCTGTTGGGTGCATTGTAAAAGAATAAATATTCCATCGTAAAGAAAAGGACGCTCAGCGGTTAAACTTGTTTCAACATAAAACGTGAGCAGATGTGACCTATTAGTTTCCCTCAAACAGATTTCAGCATTCGTCCAGGAGATGTTTTCAAAGCACAGGTGCACTTTGAAGAATTCAATGACAGAGACACTCTAAAGTCTCTTTAGATCAGTGGACAAAACATGGACAGGTGTGCTGTGCTCAAAACAGACCACTGCATACAACCCACAACAGTGACTGAACACTAAATGACAATGCTTTACTACAATTAAGGGAATTAGGCTATGTTCAGACTGCAGGCAAATTGAATTTTTTTCACAAATCAGATCTTTTCAGGCGCACTGTCCGCACTATTAATTGTAAGCAATCAAATAAGATTTGTGTTCATACATAACCAACCTATCTGCATGAGTTGAAAGAAAGTCATACGGGTTTGGAACAAGATGATGGCGACATTTTCTTGTTTGCGTGAACTATTCCTTCAACTGCACATATACACCAATGACTTTGGATAACTGTTTTTGGTAAGGCTATGAACCTTGGATTACATGCATCTTTCTTGTTACAAATAACAGGCAAAGCTCTTTTTCAGGAGGGAAGTGAAACAATCTGACCTTGACAGTACAAAAAATAAAAATAAAAAAAATGCAGCCCATAAATGGAACAAGCATGCCAACATTGTGTGAACAGGTTGTGATGACTTTTTCTTTCACAAAATGAAGAAAGAAAAAGAAAATGAAGAAAAACACCTCATTAAAAGGATGAAATGCTTGAAAAAAAAACATTAAGTAGTTTGGGCGTATGATTAAAAAATCATTTAATATATTGTTTGTATATTTGTGTAGGCAGAAACGATACAGATTCTACAGTACCTATCAAGTCAAGAATATTGATTTAATTTCAAATCATTTTAACTAACCAGATCATATTCATTAATATTAATTTAGAATAGACAAACCTTATATTACTGTAATTGTCTAGATTGGCAATATGTTTAATCTGCCCTATATTAAACCATTCCTTTTTTCTTATTAAAAAAAAAAAAGTTTTCATGATTTGTTTTTACAACTTTTCACAAATCTTTTGTCAAATTAGCTTAGCTTCACAAACTTTGTTTAGATAACATAATATTTTGAGTTTCTGTTGAATAAACTAATCTCTTTCTTTGTATCAACTCAAAATTATAGTTTAAATGAACTCAATTTTAAAGCCACAAGTATACTTTACTTTTTACACGTGCGCAAGGGTCGGCGTACAGTGCGCGTGACGCAAATTTCGTCATCAGAAGAATATGGGCATACTGTACGCGCGCTGCTGGATTTTTTGTAAACGCGAGTACTTGTACACGCAGGTCGAACATGCGCATTTAATGTTTTTGCAGTAATTAGTTTATCCACAAGGTGGCAACCTTGCCCTGGGGTGTCGATTCACAAGGTAGTCAAAGAAAAACTGCATAAACAGAACAGACGGGAACACATGCGAGCTACAGCGACAATGGAGGCCTACATAGATGAGAGATTGTGCGAACAGGTTAGAAAGTACCCTCATTTGTACAACTCTAGCATGAAAGAATACAAAGATGTTTACATGGGTTGTACCTCGTGGTGAGAGATTGCTCAAAACTGCACATGCGTCAAATGCCTGTGTACGTGTACAAGTAAAATGAATGCACACTGTGCATTCGACTGTGCGCGTACACAAGCATACGTGTGAAAAAAACGAAGGCAACCAGGTTAGGCTACTTTAGGTTAAACCAACAAATAATTTTTACAGTGTAATTGTGTCTTTAATAATTTCTGTGCATGATGTTAATCTAATGCCACATCCACAATAATACGGTTTGATTTTAAAATGTAATTTTCCAATGAAAATAACATTTTCTAAAGTGTCTCCACGTTCTGTTTTCGCTGGAGGAAAACAATGAACTCAGTGGAAATTTTCTGGTATCGCTCCCGCATCACATTATGAAAACCGCATTTATGACAAAGAACTGCAGATATAATAAAAATCTATCGATAAACACACCTTTTCCTCTTCAGACAATGGCGCTGCGCCACTGCGGACTGAAGAACACGCTGACTAAAAGACGGGGAGGAGCCGAAGCCTGCTGCCGTTTTCATACGAGGTTTAAAGGGGACTGAAGCGATCACAAATTCATGTACAGATTATGGAGCGGTCTTTTCACAATTTTAAGAAAAAGTGAGGGCATGCCACAGCTTAAAATATAGAAGTGCTGGTGTTGTGCCGAATTCCTACCCCCCGCCAAATTATTACCCCCTAGTATTGGTATAGGTTTAGGATTAGGTGTGGGGGAGGGGTTAGGATTAGGGGTGGGGTTAAGATTAGGCAATCAGACAGCAACTTCAACAGGGGGTAATAATTTAGGGATTCGAAATTCGGCACAACACCTGTACTGTGTACCAGTGCTTACTGGCCCACTTTGAGCACTGTATATAATATATGCATTTATAAATGTGCAAAAATACTTTGAAAATTAAAAAAAAAAAAAAAACATTTTTTGGAATTAACAATTAAGATTTATGTTATTTTACAATTAAGATATACGAGTCAATACATTTAAATTTGTCTTGAAAATGGCAATGACAGTTTTTCAAAACCATTAAACCAAAGTGAATACAAAGAATACATTTATAAGAACTTGGCACATGCGTTTTAATAAACTTCATTTTTAAATGACTTTTCGTTTTTAAATTATGACCCAGAATCCAAATTCCAAAACTAAAAATCCAAAATGGTTTGGAATAACCTTTGAGTTAGGTGGTAACAGATGATGCTTTAAAAATGCAATCTAGGTTTGTAACAGTGATTTGCACACATGCATAAAGCTTCTCCACAAGATGCAATGCTTAGCTTTGGCATCGAGTACAGGATGAAGTGAAAGCAGAAACAATACAAGGTAGCACCGTTTGATTGTTGTTTATAGGCAGCGCGGTTAAATATAGCCCGGCTCTGTCATTACGGTCACCACATGATGACAGAGTTCTTTGTCGTTCGCTGCAATTTGTGTGCAGTGCAACTTACACTTCTCATTTTGCAGTTAAACTCCTATAACTCAGTAAAGCACAGCCCCAAATCACATTGTCAACAATAAAAGTTTTCTTCTTTCTCCTTAGGCGCAAGACAATTCCAAACAGCTTGAGTTTCAGGTCTATTTTAAATGCACACCCCGAAGCAAATTATATTAAACAACATCTAAGAGTTTGAAGAAATATTCATCTTTCAACAGAAGTTAAGCTAGAACTAAAACACTCAGAACCACAAAAGTCTATAATACCCAGACGAAGTTAACTCAGAAAAACAATATAGACTGTTAACAATCTGAACTTTCATGCAACTACTTAAAACCAAAGTTTGAGGAAACCAAAGTTTCCTCAAAAAAACTGTGGTGACACATTATTTATAATTAATTCTGATGATTTTGTCAGAATCTCAGAGAGAAAGTGCCCATTCAGGATGAAAGAATGTTGAGTCATTTTCTCTGGAAAAGAATAAACAGGAAGTTCTGTGATTATGTTCACCTGTAGCTCATTTAATTGCTGATGGTTTTTTTTTTTTCTCTTTCATTTATCGGCCTATACTTATATTTAATTGTGAATGCTTATTTTTTACATTTAAATTACATTTGCTTCAACCTACTTAAAAATAATAGTTAAAAAGTACTCTGCTATATCTTTGGCAAATCTCAAGATGAATATTCATTTTCATACTGCACATTGCATTGCACGAATTTTGTAGCACTTAAAATTAGTTATTTTATATTTTATATTTAAATTTATTTAGACGAAATTGCATAGAACTATTGGCCATTTACTGTTAATCTGCCATAACATGAAAATAATTATAGTATCAGCCAGAATTTTAATATCGTTACATCCCTAGTTTTACACAATAAAATGATAGTTATTTTGCTTATGTAAAAAAAAAAAAAAAAATTGTAATTTTAACTGTAAAATGCGACAGTAAAAACCTGGTAATTGGTTAAAAGTTCCCATACTACATACAGAAAAAAACGGTAATAGATCTAATTGTGTAATTTTATAGTAAAATACTGTCAAATGTACTATTTTAAGTAAAAAGAACAAATCATCTTAAAATTTACAGTAAAAAGCCATAAAATGATTTCCCAGATTTTCCTGTGAAACACTTCACATTTGATGGCTTTTAATTTTAATAAATATGTTTCTTCTTAGTTTTTGTTATCAGTTATGTGCAGTAGGGTTTTATATTACATCTTATGTTGTTCATGTTTGTTACCATTATGGTGTTTGTTTTGTGTTTGTGTGCATGTGGACTTTCTATATAGTACAGTATTTCCCTCAGCTTGTGGAAAAGTTACTTGTGATGAACTTCATGTGGATTTCTCTTTATGTTATAATGGTGATGTCAGTATATTTTAAAAGTACAAAACATATTTAAATAGCAACATGGCCTAGCTTCTGGATTTACCAGTTTAAAGTGTAATTTTTTTGTAAATTACAGTTTAAAATTTACAGGCTGTTCTATAAACATGTTTACATTTTTACTGTATTTTTACAGTAAAAATATTCTGGCAACCACAGCTGCAAGTTTTTGGTTTTTTTTCTGTAAAAATGACAGAACATTTTTACAGTGTATCTGTTAGATCTCATCTGATTAACATCTATATATCCCATATAGCTACACTTAGTGTCCATATATACTACCATTCATTAGTTAGGGGGTCAGTACTTTTTTTTTTTTTTTTTTTTTCCAGAAAGAAATTAATAGTTTTATTCAGTAAGGGTGCATTAATTTGATCAAAAGTGTCATTAAAGACATTTATAATGTAACAAAAGATTTCTATTTCAAATGAATGTTGTTCTTTTGTTCTTTCTATTCATCAAAAAATGCTAAAAATAAAAATATATCTAGGTTTCCAAAAATATATTAGCAGGATATTTAGCTGGTGTCCAAGCCTGGGCCAAGCTGGTCTGTTTGTTGGTTTTAGAGGGGTTTTGGGTATTTGTTAGGTTGGGAGAACAGCTGGCCAACCAGATACACCAGACAAACACCAGTTTGGCCATGCTGGGAGACCAACTAAACCAGATAAGACCAGCAAATCCCTAACCACAAGTATGAGCAAGGCCAACAGTAATGCTTGTCTTGTCAAAGACAACTAACTAGCTGTGCACCTGGAGTTTTTTTGGACTATAAGGCCCTGTTTACACCTGGTATTAAGATGCGTTTTGGTCGATCGGATCACAAGTGGACGATGCTAAATACAGGTGTAAATGGGGTCTAAAACGTTTTGAGCTTGTTCACTTTCGATCACTTCCAGAGGTAGTCGAAAACACATTTGACTGGATTGCTTTCGTAGTGTAAACGCTTGTGTGGTCGAATGTGTTTGAACAGCACAAAAGACCGCCTACTCTCTGCCTACTGACCTAACGCATAAACATTATGGGAAGCGCGCTAGCCAGACGGGATTTAAGCTTTGTCGATTGAAGACCCAAGTTTGGTTTGAAGACTAAAAATGTACCAAGCACAATGTTCTCTCACCATTCCTGATTTCTAACACACACTCACAGTGTTTGGCTGGCCTTGCAGCTGTCAGAGCAGAAACGAAAGCTGATGCTCTCCGTGTTTTTCTGTCGTCTCCTTTCGGATTCACATGTAAATTGTGCAAGCTTATTTTGTCCATTAGATCAAAAGATCTGAAAAACCCCATCCATTTACCTGCCCATAGACCCTCCCCTCGAAGAAATCAGGACAGAAGTGGTCGAAAGTGGACAAAAGAGACGAATTAAAACCAGGTGAAAAACAGGAATGTGTTTCCCTCATCTACTTGTGATCCGATCGACCAAAACGCATCTTAATACCAGGTATAAACAGGGCCTAAGACAGTAAAACAGCTTTGAGTACTTCAAGGTCACGTCTCCAGCCAGAGGTACAAAATTAGGAGGTGCAGTTTTGGGTGGGTTGTTTTTTCTTTCTGTCAGAAATGCTTTCAAAAGCTCAGGAAGAGGAGTATGAACAAAATCACCTGTCATGTGCCTGGGGGTCACGGGGCACAAGAAACAAAAGGCATGTGAACTCATCTTTCAAAGGACCCCCAGCTCTCTCTGACAGATATCCAAACACAGAGAACAATGACGCTTTCAAAACATTTCACTCTCATCCTTCATCACCATCAAAGAGCTACAGACAGTGCGGTAGACCCATATAAAGATGTTTTTGTTCCATTTCTTCAAAATTAGTCTTGTTAATTCATTGGAAGATCCAGATACCCAAATGTCATACAAGTTTCAAAACACATCCAACAGATGTTACTGAATTGTAGCCAGCACTTCTTCAGAATGAATGAAGCTTTGTTAGGCTGTAGGTGGTAGAGAGACGATAATAAAAGCAGGTTTGTGTAAATGACAGTATTGGGTGGATTCCAGACAAGGAATCATTCCTGAGGGCAACAGGTAAACAGGAATATCAGGATTGTTCAAGCAACTAGTAATGATGCCATGTCATTCAACAAGTACTTACATCCTCATCAATATACAAAACAATGAATATAATACGTTGCACACAAACTGTGTGCCCAAAAAGTGTTTAGACACTTTTGAATCTTATTTAAAAAAATAAATAAATTGAAAATCAAGTGGCATTAGTGTTAAAGAAATAAAGTGCAAACACTTTGAAAACAAAGTGTTTTTTTTTTTTGTTTTGTTTTTTTTTGTTTTTTTTTTACATAGGCTATTCTTTACAAATGACCTTGGGACCAAATATGATCATAAAATGTATGATTTGTATGAAAAAACTAAGTACACTAAAAAATGCTGGGTTAAAAACAACCCAAGTTGGGTTGAAAATGGACAAACCCAGCAATTGGGTCAATTTTTACCCAGTGAATGGGTTGTTTTAACCCAGCGGTTGGGTTAAATGGTTGTCCAACCTGCTGGGTAGTTAACTCAACTATTGTTTAAAAATTACTGTATTGCTTGCTTAAAATGCACACAAAGTATGTTGGAAATCTTTTGTTTCGAATCTTTTTGTTTCCAAAGTCACATGAACCACTGAAATTTCGAAACGTTTCGAAACACTTAAGACGTAAAGAAGCCTCGTTTACTGAAATCACGTGACTTTGGCAGTTTGATACACGCTCCGAACCACTGATTCGAAACAAAAGATTTGTAAATCTTCGAAGCTTCATGAAAACGCCCATCACTAGATATTGTTGAATAAAGTCGTTATTTTGTTTTTTTGCCACACAAAAAGTATTCTCGTCACTTCATAACATTAAGGTTGAACCACTGTAGTCACATGAACTGTTTTAAATATGTCTTTAGTAGCTTTCTGGGCATTTGAAAGTGTTAATTATCTTGCTGTCAATAGAGGCCTCACTGAGCCATCGGATTTTATCAAAAATATCTTAATTTGTGTTTCGAAGATGAATGAAGGTCTTACAGGTTTGGAACGACGTGAGTGTGAGTAATTAATGACAGAATTTTCATTTTTGGGTGAACTAACCCTTTAACATTTATTAATATGTTTAATAAATGAACATTTATTAATAAGTTTAATAATAATTAAACAATAAACATTTATTAAATTGCTTATTAATAAATGTTTACCTTTTGATTATTACTGTTGCCTCTAGTAATTATGTGTCTGATTTTTAATTTCCAACCTATTTTGGGTTCATTTTAAGCCAGCCATATAGTACTTTTTAAACAATGGTTGGGTTAAATAAAACTGCCCAGCACATTGGGCAAACATTTAACCCAACCACTGGGTTTGTCCATTTTCAACCCAACTTGGGTTGTTTTTAATCCAGCATTTTTTAGAGTGTATGAAGCTTCTAACTTCACGCCGAAACGTTCTTGCTCAAGTGGGGTGAGAGCAGATCATACAAAACTGTACGAATGAGATCATACGAAATTGCAACAAATCAAAATAGTTACAAATTGTTGTGAGACTGTGCTTTCAGCATTTGTTTTCAGATGCCACTTGGTTTGATATTTTGAATCTAATGCAATTACATTCATACATTTGAGGCAACAACTGGACCTCCACTAAAAAAAAAAAATGAAAGAAAAAAAAAAAATCATGAAAATACTAAACTACCATAATTTCTCATTCAAAGCTGTACAACAAACATGAAAACTTTACAGAGAAGCACCATCGAGAAGCATTTTTTGTTTCCTGCGCATTTTCTGAATTCAAAAAGCCAGCACTTTTGTGTGATAAAACATCTCTTAAACGAAACAGAACAGCTAAAATCGAGCTTATTTTTTTCTAACTCTTTCAAATCTAACATATTTTTACACCCTACAAGTTTGCATGAAACTTCAAGACATTAAAAAAATGAAGCCCTATATGCCTACATGCCAATAAAAACAGATTACTCACCTATAATGCTATCTTTAGAAAGTGCAAGACTCGTCTGAGAGCGCGAGACAGTTGAAGCCACCTGATTTGGTACGTGAGAGTCCGTGTGAAGCGTTAGGAGGGGCCCGGAGACAAATCTGAAGTGGTGCCGCCATTCCGTTACCAGGGAGACTGATGCTCTTTCAAAGCGACCGACCAATGGCGAGGCACTGCGATTGTGTTGGGACAAAAGTCACATGACCAGTGTTTGAGCAGCACACAAAACATGAGTGGGGTTGGGGTGGGCAGGAGTTGTCGGGGCCTTCGGGGGAGGAATGGACGCTTGAAAGAGTCACAAAAGAAATCAAACGGCAAGCAATCACACCATGGTGAGGCACCAACTTTATGCTTGTTTAGGGGCCATTCCTTCAGCCAAGCAAATCCAGTGACCTTTAACAAGCACTAAGAATCTGTGAAAACACATTCTTTTTCGATTGAATACAATAACTGTTAAACCAAACTTTGACGAGGAGGTTAAAAACGCACCTCAGAATCATGAAGGTATAACAACGCTCCTTCAAACTATCAAACTAATTTTGTTCAATTGTGTTTCGAATGAGTTCATGATGTTATTTCATGAGGTTCATCACGTTAAGTGCCCTACAAACATTGCGGCGATTCTGATGTAATCATGGAGCAATGTTACGGTCCATAAAACTCCAGTCAACAATAGTTCATCTCTGTGGTAAATTGTCAGTTTGCAAAAAGGGATCAGTTTTTCTTTGATTGATCTTACTGTGACAGGAATGCACATAACTCAGACACAAACTGTGCAACCTTGAAGATTTCAAGCAGAACGGCATGGATAGATTCAGGCTGGTCATATTGATTTATACCAAGATTTACATAAGGAGAGCAAAGCTCAATTACTATTAAATCTGTTCGTAAAGTAATAGTTCACCAAAAAATAAATATTTTGTGATTATTTACTCACATCACATCTTTATCTCACATCGTTCCAAACCTGTATGACCTTATTTCTTACATTGAAAACAAAATGAGATATTTTGAAAAATGTTCACACTGCTCATTTCCATGAAATGAAGGTAGACAATGGCCATTTAAAGGGTTAGTTCACCCAAAAATTAAATTTCTGTCATTAATTACTCACCCTCATGTCATTTCAAACCCATAAGACCTTCATTCATCTTCAGAACACAAATTAAGATATTTTTGATGAAATCCGAGAGGTATCTAAGCCACACATAGGCAGCAACGTCATTTCACCTTTCAAGGTCCAGAAAGGTATTAAAGACATCATTAAAATAGTCCATGTGACTACAGTGGTTCTACCTTAATGTTATGAAGCGATGAAAATACTTTTGTGCGCAAAAACAAAACAAAAACAACAACTTTATTCAACAATTTCTTCTCAAAAATATCTTAATTTGTGTTCCGAAGATGAACGAAATTCTTACGGGTTTGGAACGACATGAGGGCAAGTAATAAATGACAGAAATTTCATTTTTTGGGTTAACTAACCCTTTAAAACTAAATAAATAAAAATTAATAATACTTTTTAAAAACGAACACATCTTCAGAACACAAATTAAGATAATTTTGATGAAATCCGAGAGGTATCTAAGCCACACATAGGCAGCAACGTCATTTCACCTTTTAAGGTCCAGAAAGGTATTAAAGACATCATTAAAACGGTCCATGTGACTACAGTGGTTCAACCCTAATGTTATGAAACGACGAAAATACTTTTTGTGTGCAAAAACAAAAACAACTTTATTCAACAATTTCTTCTCTTTCCTGTCATTATCCTACGCTGTTTACGTTGTATAGACAGTGAAGCGCTTCCAGGTTCTACATCAGAACGCTCAAAAAGTATTATTCTCGTCGCTTCATAACATTAAGGTTGAACAGTGGCGTAACTTTGTTTTAAAAAGTGGGTGGGGCAAAAGGGTTTGGGGGGGAGGGTTGTGAAGATTGTACTTCAGAAATGTACAATAATAAATGCACAACTGACATAGAATTCATGTTTAATGTGATGTGATTTACTATAATACAATATATTGTTAGTCTCGAGACTATAGTAAATAAACATGTAGATTCACATTAGGTATTAGTCCTGATGAACTAGTGGTAGAATTTTCGTTAAGCGTGCCAGAGGTTCTGGGATCTAATCCGCCCTTGTGTAGTTTTTTCTTCTTCCACATTGAAACCAAGATGTTCATCAGTGATTGTATATCAAGAGCAGGGAGGGACACGTTTATGTGCATTTTGTTTTGTGATTTCACAGGAACGAATAGAGAGTCTCCGCAACGGTGTTAAGCGGTATATTAAAGGCCCGCTGAAGTGTCTTGGAACGCGCAGCATTATTCAATGTGTTGACATAATTTCAACTGAAACAGGAAGACAGGGCGGGACATATTGAACAGCTCTGCTCCTTTTTTAAAATAGCCAATAGCGTTTCATTTACACCACAGCTTGGCCAGAGCAGTTAAACTCGGTAAAGTCTCCGTTTCCTTCTAATCTCTAACCGTTTCTCCTCATAATCTCCTGTATATCACTTTAAAATACAGCATTCTGTGCAGAATTCAAATGGGTCCGATACCTTTTGTGGTCTGAGCTGACTCGCGGTCCGCGGATATGATCCGCTCTGTGTTCTCATGTCTCATGGAAAGCATAATTACACTAAGTCGTTCCCTATCCTCTATATACTGCACTATGTGCCATTCACCATGTAGAAACTAGTAAATGTGTGAACAAATGACCGATTTTAGCCGCAGCTTCAGCATCTGTATTAGGAGGGGCAGGACTTCAGATTCTAGAGAGCATTTGATTGGACAGAAGATTTGATGAGAAGCTGAAGTGCAATGTGATGTCATGAAAATCCGTGATCCATTTTAGCGGAAGTGAGAGACTATAAGCTAACATATTCATACTAAAAGTTAAAAAAACTTCAATTTTGATTTCAGGGGGACTTTAAAGCACTACTCTGTGTGAAGACTGAGCAGTGTGCACGAGCGTCAAGAGAACAGTTGCGCCACTGATAACAGTGGCAACAATGACTCAGCATGATTTCAAAAACAACACATCCCAGTGCCAAATTGCATCTTATTTAACACAAACGAACGAATTGCTAATCAACTAGAGTAGAGATGTTTCTTTTGTATTAGATACATCCGTGTCACGAGATGTTTCAAAGGGTGGTGGGGACAATATCGACCCTGGCAAAAAGTGGTGGGGACATGTGCCACCCGTCCCACCCGCAAATTATGCCTAATGGTGCGTTCACACCAGACGCGAATGAAGCATTAAGCGCGAGTGATTTACATGTTAAGTCAATGCAAAGACGCGAATAGACATCCTGCTGCGCGAATTGAGCGTTTCGGGCGTTTGACGCGCATAACGCGTGATTCACGTGAATCGTGCAAGTTGAAAAATCTGAACTTTGGCGAATATTCGCGCCACGTTAACCAATCAGGAGCTTGCTCTAGTAGTGACGTGATTACGACGTAGCGAGCGGAGGCAGAAATCCGAAACAACAATGGAGGACAAAATCATCGTTGCTGTACAATACATTATCGTACTTTTATAGAAACAGGAATAAAAAGGATCTTGCTTGGAAGAAAGTGAGTGAGGAGGTCGGACAATCTGGTAAGTTGTAAAAAACGGTCTTTACTCAATTTGAGCTATATATATACACATACTGAGACTACAAGCTAGCTAAAGCCGGCAAATTGAGCTTATTCGACATATTTTACAACTACTTTCCCGCTGACGAGTTGATGTGTTTATTCAGAGGAAGTGTGCAGAAAGAAGTGGAAGAGTCTGAAGGACACATATTTAAATGAGAGGGAGAGCCCCTCTCATGACGCGAATTTGCGCCTGTTGTGAAGTGAATTTCACGCGCGAATGAAGCGAGTAAACTCAAAATGTTCAAGCGTCCAACTATGCGCGAATAGCGTGATTTATTCGCGCAAGTCGCGTCTGGTGTGAACGCTCTCGGATTTCATCAAAAATATCTTAATTTGTGTTCCGAAGATGAACGAAGTTTGGAACGACATGAGGGCGAGTAATAAATGACAAATTTCATTTTTTGGGTTAACTAACCCTTTAAAACTAAATAAATAAAAATTAATAATACTTTTTAAAAACGTATTTCAACAACTTAAATTTTGGCCTGTTCGTCACACAATGCTATTACAAGTTTTTAAAAATATTTTTCAAAGTAAAAGGTTTTTTACAAATATGAATTATTAATTCATAAATATAATTTGGTTTTAGGGGGTTGTACCACATGACAGTTTACAACTGACCTTGTCATAAAAAAATCAATTATCTGATATTTTATGAGACTTACTGACCTTGATACACAGTAGTAGTAATAATAATAATAATAATAATAATAATAATCTAAACTACTTAAAGGCCATTCACACAGAAAACATTTCTATGTTTAAAAACAGGCAAGAAAATGGCTAACTGCACACTGAATTTAGTCCAGACTAAAAGGCTTCTCTAGCTTTTAATTCACATGCACTTTTGCACTATGCAGTTTATTTAATAAAAAAAAATAAATAAAAAAAATTGCTAGACTTTTTTTAGTCTGGACTAAATTCAGTGTGCGGTTAGCAATTTTATTGCTTGTTTGGAAAAACCCTTTTGGCTCTACACACCTGAAGCAAAAGGGTTTTTTATCCATTTGGAGCACAACAATTCTTTTTATATGTTTAAAAACAGGGCAGTGGAATGAAAAAATGTGTGGGAATGCATTTTTTCAAACTTCTTTTAACTTAAATGCCACGTTTTTAGAAAGCCGTGTCATGCACGAGACACAGCAAAAGACGCAAACACAATGTTAAAACATCTGTCTGGTTCATTTTACATTTAGAAAGAAAGTAAAAGCAGTACAGTGGAATGCAAATTTGTGTGTGTGTGTGTCTGAGAATAATTTCATCCTTTTTTTTTTCTTAATTATGATATCAGGACAGTTGTATCACCTTCACACTTTTTATTTTATACCCCAAAAAATATCAAATTGAATTTTAATTCAGAAATTGAAAACATGTTTTTCATAGAAGAGGTGTATTCGAGACACTGTATAAATGAATTGTATTTTATGTATTTTTGTGTAAATAAAAAAAAAGATAAAATAGTGTGAACTTCATGCAAAGTAAATTGAGTAAATTGATGACATAAATGGTATTTTTGGGTGAATTATTCCTTTAATAGTATTAGTTTCCTTTTTTAAAACTGGTAGAAATACCAAAGACTAATTTCCTTTTATAAAAGCTCTGTACCCAAAACTGACTTGATAAGGCGATGATATCATTTGCAATGCTCATTCATTTCTTTTGAACTGCCCTGTTTTGATAATGAGAATATGTAACGTAACCAAAAAAAGCAATGCAGTAATCAAAGATTGTGTTTCAGGAACGTTAGGGGTAATTCCCAACATATTTCTCTCATGAGAAACATAAAGTAGAGGCATAACTCAAGAGACATACGGGTGTGTGATGTGAAGCGGGTGCCCGTGAAGAAGTATGCACTATCTCCAGATGGTACATAAGGTCTTTTTGTTCTCGATCCATCTAGCAGCTGGACAGATGAGTCACTGTGAAGAGCTTTTGCAGGAGGAGAGACAGACACTATTTGATTCCCATGTCCGCCAAAAACTAGCCCACTTCTTCCAGAAAGAACATGGTAAATCACATTTGGGGAGGAGGGTGTGTTAGAATTTCATAATGGAAATTGCAAAACACCACGTCATGAGTGAAGAAATAAAGATTATATAAAGTGCATTCACTAAAATTGTGGTCACATTAGCAAAATTTGCCATTTGTCGGCAAAAAAGGTCCATTCTCTATTGCCAATAGTTTAGCAATGTAGTAGTGCTGGGTGGTATACTGGTTTCAATTTCGAGTATGATAAATAGGTTTCAAATACCGCCATACCGAAAATACCATGTGAGCCCTATGATTTTCGCGATTCAGAAAACGTGGACAGAATCTTTCTTTATAAAGCGGAATGTCACAAAATTTGCCCATTTTTGGATGAATAAACCAAATGTAGGGCTCTACAATGAATCAAATCACAATATGGTCTAGTGTTGGAGAATACTAAAGCTTAAAAAGACTGCTGCTGAATTTCATTTACCACACACACACACTGAAGGACGCATGATGCTCGCAGTGTTTAAAGCCTCTGCCGCCTCACTATATGAGGGCATGAATGCATGAACTTCATCTACAGAGTCACTTCGTGAGCATTTTACCGTTTAATTTGAGAAAAACTATCGTCATATCATAAACACACAGAAACTCAAAGGTCTTCATGGCAACCTGTCAAAAAATTTAGGTTTAACTTGAAATTGTAACAAATGTATTACTGTTGTACAGTAGAATTTAGGTACACTAATAATAATAATAAATGATTATTAAAACTTTATTTCTTAAGGAATAATTACCATTTTTCTTCCATGTTTTAATTTTAACAGTAAAGCTCTGTTGTGCAGCACTTTGACAAAAAAGTGCCTTGCAACCATGGAGACATTTGTGAGAGACGCTGCGTAATATCGTTGCGCCTGCTGCACCCATGGTACGGCAGCAAAGTTCCTTGATTATTACGCCGGAATGAGAGTATAGTTCCTAGCCATATTGGCCTAGAAAATCACAACTTTTCATTTTCTGTCGGTCTTAGGACACGATGTAACTACAGAAGAGTCAAGTTTTAAATAGGAAAAATATCGAAACTCTTTGGTCATTTTTGAGCGAGATGCTAACGGTCTAATCAGATTCAATGAACTATGCTAAGCTATGCTAAAAGTGGTACCGCCAGACCCGGAGATCGGCTGAATGGATTCGAAAACGGTAAAACTCAACTGTTTAACTCTAGGGGAGTTGGAAAATGAGCCTATTTTCAAAAAAAGTGGAGTGTTCCTTTAAAGGGGGACTCAGTGATATTTCAAATCCACTGTTTGGAAGTTAGTCGGGCCGAGTCCAACAACAAACGTCTAACCAATCAGCATCAGGGGGCATATGACGGTCGAGGAAAGAGAATGGGAGCAACGGGTTATTTTTCGTGAGCAATGAAGAGAGGGGTGTGTTTGTTTGGGTTGATTTCAAATATCAACAATGTCCAACAGCGTAGTTCAAACACCACTTACTGCACCTTTAAAACATAAAAGAGAATTTGGTAAAAATAAAATGGAATTTGAGGGGGAAAAAAACATATTTCATAGAGCCCTAAACATGTAATTTTTGTTTAACTTTTAATAGATTGTTGTTAAATTGTATAAGTTTCATGACTTCAATTAATAAGACATGCTTTTTGATTACTAAAATTTAATTTAACCTTTAAAATGGAGTCCAGAGAAATTCAAATGGGGAAAAAGAAAGGAATCCAGAAAAATTAAAACGGAAAAAACACAATTAAAAACACAATAAAATGGAATTTGGGAAAAAATAAAACAGATTTCATAGGGCCCTAGAAGTCGCTCATAGCTTTGGTTTGGGGGGATGAATTCCTCCCACTCCCTCCTCTTCAGAGATGATTTCCAGAATACAGTTGCGAATTTGGGCTTGTTAGTGGTTGGCACTCATGGGACAAAACGTTTGACCGCTTGATCGTTATTTAGTGTGTGATGATCTAGAGATGATTTATCTGTCTGTCAATGCCACTATCACTGCTCCATCAGTTTGAGTGAGTGCTGCGAGTGAGGTGTCAGAGGCAAGTAAGCGCTCTTCCCATTCCATCCGAAATGGTGATGCTATTCGTATCAGCCATGCTTGCATTTTATGACTATGTTACTGTTACTGTGTGTATTACTATGTAACAGGGGTCGTGTATTTTGGGCTTGTTTTTTCAGACCAGGTCGCTTATTTCTCTAGCGAAACCTGGCAACACTGGCCCTGTCCCAAATGGAATCCTATGCCCTCGCGATCTTCCTCCGAGTCCACACTTTTGTACTCACTGTCGATTTGACTGTTGGGTAGAAGTCTGCTGTGGAGCTCACTTCAGTGCGGCTCAGCAAAAGTGTGCATCAAGGGCGCACATCGGCAGCAAAGGTGGTGCTCGCGAACACCCTTCTGAAACCTAAAATGAGAAATGGGACACCCTACGGACAGCAAGAGCACATGAAGTGTGCCATTTGGGAAGGGCCTCTCTGTGTGAATGAGCGTCGCAGTTTCACCTACTACACACAAATTGCATCCAAAATTGCATAAAAATAGTATGTGACAAAAGAAGTATGTCCGAATTCACAGTACTCATAATAGAGTAGGCTAAAAGTACCAACTATTTCCAGCAAGATTCTGAAGTGTGCATACGATGGATACTTTACTATCCCATGAGGCCGCGGGAGAGGATTTGTGAAGGGCAGTGACGTGACGCAACTGACGCTGGTAGGTCGCATGATAATGATAACATGGCGGATTCGTCTGGGTTACATTCATACCACACACATTCATACTATGTAGAACAGTACCTACTCAATAGAGTGTGCGACTTTGGATGCAGCCACATACTGAAGGACGCATGATGCTCGTGTTTTCGGCGTCTGCCGTCTCACTATATGAGGACATGAACTTCATCTGAGTCACTCACCAGCATTTCACCATTTCATTTGATAAAACTATTGCGTATCATATACATAGAAACTCAAAGGTCCTCATTACAACCCACCAAAATAAAAGTATGGTTTAACTTGAAGAAATTATGAAAGAAATATGTTTGAAATAGCATACTAATTGCAGTATTTCTGAATACTGTACACAGTAAGTGAATTTCCTGTATACACACACGGATGACCTATACAACACACTTCAACGGAATGCTATATCCCAAAATGCAGTGCGCTCAATGAGTGTCCATTTTTAGCCAGACAACAGAAACCACAAGTAATTGACCCTTTGTAAAGACCTGCCCGCTTAGTTACTGTTGCTACGTCAGACAAGCCATGGCGCGCTCACGCAGTGAAAAATAGGCTACTTCGCAGAGCAAAGAGTACAAAACAAAGTCTCAGCTTTCAAATTTTGTTCTTTTTTAAAGCTGCAGTCTGTAACTTTTTTTTAGTTAAAAATTATCCAAAATCAATTTTTGAGCAAGTACATAACCAGCCAGTGTTCAAAACTCTCTCCTTACCTTAGCCCGATTCACAACAGTAAGCTTGTAATAATGCTTTATAATAAAATCAGTACTGGTAGGTTTCCGCTGGAAATTCGAGCATGCAGCCGTTCGTCTTTGCGTCATTACGTCACGTCTGTAAACAGAAAGAAGGAGTCCCAGCTAGTAGGCTATATGACATGATATGGCTGGTAGTGGATCAATTATAGCCTTTTCTCACAGCAGCTGGAATAATTAAACTTATCATTTTGATGGCGGATTGTAATCCAGAAAGGTCCAAACGACAGTCATCAGTGACAACTGGAGATTCACCTGTAGTCAAAAGCAAAAGACTTCGGACTGCGGAGTGGCTACAGAAATTGAAATCTACAGGTAACGCTAATACACAGTAAATACACATAGTCATAGCACAAAATAAACATGAATGAACATGAATGAACATCAGAAGGTATGTTGTTTCAACCGCGGAAAGATGTCAATACACACCATTTTTCAAGTTCATGTCAACCGATGTTAATCTTCGAACTCTCCCGTCTGGTTTGTTTGTCAAACAAAATGGCGGATTCAACATTATGATTAGTCAGATTGCCTGTCAATCAAACTCCCTGCAAATTATAATTATAACCATGATTTTTGCTTTGGCTCATAATTTGATCAGACTGCCAAAAGTTTACATTTTTACACAAAATGTTATTTTTATAAAAAAACATTTTGTTTATTAGCACGATATCACAGTTATCTTGAACTCTCTACTGACATCTATTGGTGTGGATGAGGCGTCATGCAAAAGGAAAAGTTTTCAATTTTAATTGGCATTTTGGCATTGTCAAAATACCCTATTTTATAGAATTTTCACCTGTCATGAATTTATTCTGCAACCATATGCATCTAATAATAGGGGTATTACGGAGATAAGATCAGTAGTATCCGGCTGGTTATGTGACAACTGGAGACTTCATCCTGTGCGTGTGTACGTTCATCATTTCAAATTAGCTATTCCATCAGATTTCAAAGATATAACTTCCTCATCACTCACCTGTCACATATACAATTAATGACTGCACAACTGACATGACACAAAGCATCACATCAGAACTACACCAAGGCACTGCTACCATTACCACAAATAAGCTCCATGACAGTGATGGGTTATCTTCATGGGTTATTCTAGTAATATGCCTCTCTTGCTTACCTCAGCACTGGTTACAAGTATTTACACGTAGTCTGCTGTATAGTCAAATGTTAATGCATTAAGAGGATTACTTGCAGAACATGGTTTACACTAATAGTCCAGATAAATCTACGTACGTGTAATTAAATTTCCTAAACAAAAAAATTAAAATCAAATGTCACTGCATTAGATAGCAGAATATCAAGGCAAACAAATACTGCATCTTTTCTCAAAACTGACCGAGGTTTTTGTAGTAGCAGGTGTCAAGTTGAATTTAGTGGATGTATGAAGTGGATGTTCAGTTTCCTAGCAGGTGGAATTCATCATTTTAAGTATGGACATGTAACGTCTGCAACCAGAAGCGTCTGGAGAGTTTGTTTTGTAAAGACAACTTCATTCATACATTATACCAATTTAAGAATGTGCATATATACTTACCACTAACACACTGCATTTCTCCGCACTTTTTCGCCCACTATTTTGTACGATACTGAAGGACACCGTATGTGTAAGCAAGCGACACGACGCCACACAAAAACTCAGAACTCTCCCACCAGTCTATGCTGTGAGTGAACGCGACGCTCGTTTGATAGAATAGTGACGTCGACGCCAGTTGACCTATCAAAAAGGTTTGTGCTTGCGTCGCGTCGATATCGGTGTCACGCGTGTTGCCATAGTTTATTTTAAAGGGGAAACACTAAGCCACTAATTGGTTTTATTTCCCACTCTACAATTGTTTATTTAGTCGAAATAATTGTAAATGTAACAACTTGTATTGTAATATTTGTTGTTTACTGTGGGTATATTCACTGAAAATAAAAACTGGCACGTTTTGTTTTACTATTCTAGACTGGCATGGAAACCAAGACTCAAGGCCCCTCAAGACTTGAGAGTCCTTCACTATGAGATGAGTAGAGAAACTGAAAAAAAAAACAGATCAAATATCTGAATATATATATATATATATATATATATAATGTATAATTTTACAAAATGACTCCTTTTACAGCAGCCTTTTCAGCATAATTTCTCCAGTCTTCAGTCACATGATCCTTCAGAAATCAGAAATCAATATTTTTTTTGTGGATATTGTATGGATATTGTATTTTTTCAAAGAATTTATTTGAAATTCAAATCTTTTGGAAGATAATAAATCTCTTTACTGTCAATTTCGATAAATTTAATGCATCTTTGCTGAAGAAAAGTATTCATTTTAAAAAAAATGTACTGACCAAACTTTTTAACAGTTCTTTCTTATTATATATAATGACATTCCAGATTATATAATTTGTAAATATCAGTTGTTAATAACGTTCCACAAGGACATACATGAAATATATTGTTAAAAACCCATTTAAATTTTTTTATTGAAAAAGAATGATTGTTTTTCATTCTCACAGTATTTGATGTTCAGCTGTAACCCTCCAACAAAATTTCTTACTGTATTTTAGTCATTTTATGTGTATTGTATTTTGTTATTTTATCATTGAGATATGTATCTGGATGTACTGTACATTGTTAAAAATACTAAAAAACCTAAATACTGCCCAAAATGCTTGGACCTTGTAGAAATTATTGACAGATTAATTATATGTGGCTTCTCAGAACAACACTCTGTTATCTGACTTGTCATCTGCGGAAAATATTTCAGAGACATGTGGAGTAACAGTCTTGCACCTGCGTCTGCACACACTGTACCTGCAAGACCAGACATGTTAAGAATCTGACAGATGGGGATGCTGCGCTGCTGGAGATCCATGACAGGAAAACAGTTTTGAAGCAACTGAAGTCATTTGACATTAACGTCAAATATAATGTCTCAATGGGACACTTAGAGTATTATTTCTCTGTATTAGTGTTCACATAATATCTGGACCAAGACTCTCTCCTGTCATGGAATACATCAAAACTAAAGCAGAGAAAAACAAGCATTTATCATAATGGAGATGGCGCCCCCTAATGATTCAGCAATGTAAGTGACAACTTCAGCAGACTTTACAGTGGTTCTGAAACCCTGTACACCTGAAGTGAGAAGATGTATGACCTAATCTGACCCACAATCCATCATTCCAGGTGGGCGTTTCTTCGGTTTCGATCTGGAAGCCTCTGCAGTACAGCTCTGGCTGTTTGTGGACGTCTGGGTGTCAGTTTTTCAGAGAGTGTTATTGGTTTGTGCTGGATGTCCGAGTATTGATGATTCCCAGTATCCTCTGACCTAAATTGGGAGAATATATTGTAGTCAGAAATGCGTTTGTTAAAATTATAGTTCACATAAATATGAATTTAAACAGGAATGGTGGGAATATACCCTTGCGCTCTAAGAGGGGAGACCACAGCACTAACAGAGGGTCTATGAGGTTTGTGAAATATTTCAGTCTGAGATGATACAGTCATAATACTCTGGGGACACAAGTTTCTGAGATCAGTTCCAGAAGTCTCCTCTGATGGTCTGGGTTTACTGATGTCAACATAATGAGGTCTGAGTCTCCTAGTGCGGATCTGCGTTATCCTCCGGCCAGCAGGGGGAGCTGCTGAGTTAGGTGGAGGTGAGGGAGACATGGAGCAGTCTGAAGAAGAGGTTAGTCTCAACATCTCTGGAGATTCTGTCAGAAAGAGGCACAAGATAAAAAACCTGACGAGACTTATTCCTCTCATTTATAATATATATATATGAGAGGAATAAAGTGACTTACCTGGTGAGGGAGATTGAAAGGACGAATCAGGAGAGCTTGTGTTTCTGTCTTTAGTGACGTCATCACTGCTGAAACTATGACTGTGGCTGCCTTCATCATCACACTCATCATCACTGTGGTGGATTTTCATCACCTGCGGCTGCCGGTCCTTCTCAATAGCCAACAGATGTCTGTCAGAAGTCAAATCACAGTGTCCATTATACCACATTGTAACAGGAAGTAAAGTGTGTTTGTGTGTCAGAGGAGTTTCAGTACTTCTTGTGCTCAATCCTCCTGCTTCTGAGCTCAGCAAAAACATTGCTGCGGTCCTCACTGCTTGACTCTTCATAGTCATATGTGTGTTCAGGAACGTAACTGCTGAGCCGTGTGCTGGGTCGGGTTTGAGAATGCGAGTTTTGGAGCTGAGCAGATGGGAAAAAAAATTTTTTCATGGGTCTTTAATATCTAATTATATTGCCATTCATGCTTTATGTACAGTATATGAATCAGTATGGTCAGATTCACCTTTATTTTCTGTCTTTGTGCTCGAACAGCCTGTAGTGGATTCCCACAGAGAACAAAACCTGTGGAAACGTCACCTTTCACGTATCACTTTGTAGCAGAAACCAGTAAATATGTGATATTATACATAATATTGTGATTACAGCATATAAACATCATCATCACGTCCAGCCGCAACTCTGTATGGGCAGGTGGGGCAGAGCCCCACTAAAATATTAATTCAAACATAGACCTCTATATACACTGAATTAATAATAATTAATATAAATGTGTTTCGCATTCTGCAACAAATATTTTCTGGATTTTCTAAACTATTTTAAGTCGTAAAGTGAGCAGGATATATTAAAATGTTGCGCAAGGCTTCGGCAGGCATGTATTCATGATACTAAGTGGGGCAGCTGGCCTCGGAGTAAATCTGTGGTGAAAATTGGAACTGCAGCATACTCTCATGGGCTATGTTCACAGGTTGCCAGGTGTTTACCACAAAATCCACTCAATTGCTTCTCAAAACTAGTCCAAAACTAGCCCATTCGTATTCTGTGGGGTATCCTGGTAAAAATCGTGTTCCAGGGGGTTCAATATCGCGTTAATGCGGTCGCTTCAACCCACGGAGTTGCAAAACAACCCGCGGCAACAGTGAAAAAGTAACCCAATTCTGCAGGAAAATCACGGACTTGCCAACACACAGCGCGCTGTCATACGGAAGTAAACACGGAGGGCATTAAAGTGAGCGATTACGCGTTTATTTATAGTGTGATCTGCCGTGGAAGCCAGCAAAATTATGTGCAGGCAATATGAAAAATAAAGACAATGATGTGACAAAAGAGAGCAGAGTTTTGAAACTTTTATGATACGAGCCCTTTGCGAATGATAACCACACTAAGCCATATAGCTATGTGGATTTTATTAAGATTAATCGTGCAGCTCTATGTGTCAAAATAATGCGTCATGTAGGAATATAAAATGAGGCTCTATCAGGTTCAGTGCAGGTGTTTTACCGTTTGTTAGATCACTGGCCCTGTGTTTCAAGATGACGATGTCGGAGTCGGTCAACCCTGTTCTTGGCCTGGTGCAGGAAGTGAAAGGTCTGGCACTGCCTGGACTGCTGGAGAGACTCCTGGAGGAGATTCTCAGATCAAGAGGCCGGGCTGAAGCAGGTCTGATGCCGCACACACTGACAGATCTCTCTTCTGATGGAGCGAAACATTCTTAGATATCAAGATATCAAGTGCTGCTGAAACAGTCTTAAGACAGTCTTGGCAGTTACTGCTTGTCTTTACCTGTATCTGTATTTGTGTGCTCCAGGCTGTCATTAACTGAACTATCTTTGATTGATTCTTTCAGAAGAGTCCAATCCTGAAGTGAAGTTCTACAGCATTGAGGTTTGTCCTCTTCAACAGGTACGTCATCGAGGACGCTCAACTGAGGGATAAGCTCACGGACCGCAGACCTGTAGCTGTTGTCTAATACCTGTTCATCAAACAACACAAACCAAATGTGATGAATCTATCTGAAATACAAGTGTGTATTGTGTTGTTCTAGCCGAAACACTGTAACCACTCAGAAAATCCTAGGAACTGCATAGCAACATGCTAACAGTTATGGTGGCACCTTATTTCTTCTTATTATAAATGTTGAAAACAGTTGTGTTGCTTAAAAAGGCCATACTATGCCCTTTTGCAAAGTCTTGATTTTGTTTTTGGGGTCTACTAGAATAGGTTTTCATGCTTGAATGTTCAAAAAACTTTTTTTTTTCCACATATTTTACCGTACCTTTTGTCACAGTTATGTCATGTTCAGTTTCTTTATCATGTCTTGTTTTGTTCATTAATTTCTGTTTAGGTTCTTTGTCATGGTTTTCCCTCACTGTTTTGCCTGAGTTCTAGTTTGTAGTTTGTTACCATGGTTTCTGATTAGTTGCACACCTGTTCCATGTTGATTGCCATCCTCTGTGTATTCTGCAGTATGTAATATTGACAACTAGTGGTTGAAATGGGTACTGCAGTCCAAATTCAAAATATTGTAGAGGGTTGTTTCTCCCGCCCCCTCTTCCTCAGACTCTACACTCACGCTGGTTGCCAGATTGAGGACAAGCAACGAGAAACAAGTATATGAACGTAGCATGTTTCCTAAATCTCTGCAAACATTTAATGTTTTTTTTTTTTTTTTAATACAGTCAAAAAAATTATATACAGCACCTTTAAGCCGTCAATTTCCTCAGTTCTGTGTTAGTCGTTTAAGTTTAAGGTAGTGTGTAGTGTGTTCTCACTTTCTTTGTTTATTAAATCTCATTTTTCATCATCATTCTGCGCCACGCATCTCTCTTTATTGGATTTGCCACACGCACCAGTTACAGAATGACGAACCTAGAGAAGATTAAAGCAGCAAAAGTGAAAGCATGGATATAGCTACAGTTTGCCACCTACTGCTCAAGCAGGGGGCTCCCTCGAGGATCACACAATTAGTTCTGGCGTGCCTCAACCATTACCTGGATCGCTCAGTCTGCATCATTTTACACACCAGCCTCAACGAGAGGTCCAAGGCACGCCTGACCATGGAAGGTCCTAGAGGGAGCTTCGCTGCCTATGTGGAGTGGGTGCTGGCTCAGTGTGACTCACTGTTCACCGTCTGCCCCGACTCAACACCAGAACCAGATCCCAGCTAGCCTTCAGCCATGCCTGCTACAGATCACAAGCCAGAGCCCACCGCAGACTCAGAGCCTGATCCTGCCATGACACAAGAGCCAGAGCATTTTTCCAGAGGCCAATTTCATCCTGGAGCCCAAACCCATTGCGGATTCTGATCAGGTCATTGAGGGAATATTAGTGGAGTTCAATGGGATGGATTGGATCCCCACCCTCACTCCCATTGATGAGGGCCTTTTAATGAGCTGAGTCCCTCTGAGGTATTATTTGATAAGCTGGAGGATGTAATGTTTTATGGTCTACAGTCTCCGCTGGTCCTGTCCAGTGCCAAGTCGTCTTCGTCTCTGCTGGTTCAACCCAGTTCCAAATCATCTTTGTCTCTTCTGGTTTAGCCCAATCCCAAGTCTTCTTCGTGGTCATTGAATCAGACCAGCCCCAAGTCATGTTCGTCGCCATTGTCTCTGCCCAGCCCCAAGTCTCCTTCGTCATCATTGGTTCTGCCCAGCTCTTAGTCTCCTTCATCGCGGATGGTCCCGCCCAACCTCCCTCTCCCTCCTCCTCTGCCTAAGCCATCCAGTTCCTTAGCCTTACCTTCGCTGACTCCCTTCAGCCCCTCAGCTCCTTCAGTGGTTCCTCCTAGCTGCTCAGATCCACACTGGGCTTCACAGTCGTCAGCTCCGCCTTGGTGTTGACGATCTTTCAGCTTCACCTCAAGCTTCTGAGCCCCGGACTCCACCTCAGCCCTCCAACCCATCGGCTTCTCCTTGGCTCAATGCTCCCTCAGTCTACCATGGTTTGTCATCCCTCAGGCTCCACCGGGCTCCCTCGTCCCTCTGGCTCCACCTTGGTCTGTCATCGCTCCTCCTTCCCTCTGGTTCTGCCATTGTTCTCTGTCGCACTGACTGAGGACAATGGCAGAACTGCCAAGCCCACATCTCCACCTTGGTCACACGCGTCTGCGGATCCGTCTTGGCACTCCAGGCCTTCTGGGTCTTTGTATTCCCGGTTCTGGGTCTCCTTTTATCACGACTTCTCCAGTCGCAACTCAGTCGGTTGGGCTCCTGGCTCCATCTTGGCTCCTCCCTCCATTAGTTCCGCTGTAGGCTTTTGTCCTAGCTCTGCTCTGGGTCATCCTCTGGCTACTCCCTCTGTCGCCTCCTCCCTGGCTCCTCTCTCCATCATCTATGCCTTGGTGTTACCTTCTACCAGCCCCTACGGTCAAGTCTATTTCCAGATCCTTGTCCTAATTGATCCTTGTTTTAATCATGTCTTGTTTAGTTTAATAGTTTCATTGTCATGTTCTGAGACCATAAGTTTCATGAGTCCATGTTTTGCCTTAGTTCTAGTTCATAGTTTATTACCATGGTTTCTGATTAGTTGCACACCTGTTAGTTCTTGTCTCTATGAAGCCCCTCCTTCTGAAAAGCGCAATGTGCTCTGATTGGTTGGCTGGACCAGTGTGATGTGACTGGTCAACTGCTTTGAGCGTGTATGGGAAATGTCACTCCCCTTACCATAACCGGAAGTTTCAACACACTAACGCAACTCAACCAGGCCTCACCCCTTTATTTTGCGTATGCCTTGGGCGGTACATTCTCAGTAGAAAACTCAATCGAGATGATTTAGGGAGGAAACAATGCTTACTGATATAGAGAATAACTCCCTTTGGAGTGGCTTTATGCTTTGTAACTTTGCTGACATTTTTTTATTGCTCAGATAGCAACATTAAACAATAAAGTTGAAAATGTAAAAAAAAAGCATAATAGGTTGTCTTTAATATTTTTGTGGAAACCATAATACTTATTTTAAGGATTTATTGATTTATAGAACATTCAAAAGAACAACATTTATTTGAAATAGAAATCTTTTTTAACACTGTAAAAGTATTTACTGTCACTTTTGATCAATTTAATATGTCCTTGACTCCTTGCTGAATAAAAGTATTAATGTCTTTCTTCAAAAGACCCCAGACTTTTGTACAGTAGTGTACATATATATATATACCAGTTATATATCACTTGTTGCTGTGAAAGGAAATGCAAAGGCCTGTTTTCATCCGCAGTAAAGGAAGTGAGTGAAAGACAGAGAGAAAGCAAATGAGGGCACCGTTCATTTACCACTTCATGAATATTCAAAGCAGTTTGTTCACTGAACACTTGCCCCAGTTTTGTAAGTCATGACGAATTACAAAAGAAGAAAAGTATCCGAAAACTGAAAATTGAAAGCAGTAAGGGGAACTCAGTTTAAATAAAAGTGTTGATATGCGTGAAATAAATTAAATATTAAATAAAAAAGATAAAATAAAACATAAATATTAGATGAAAAAAACTAAATGTTACCTTGGCAGCTAAATAAAATAAAATATGTTTAAGTTGAAGTACTAAAATTACTAAAACTAAAATAGATTTAAAAAGTTATTAAAGCTAAACAGAAATAGTAAATAAAAAAAAAAAAACTAAAATTATAATGAAAACTGAAAACATTTACTCAGTATTAGTAAATGTTGAAATTAAGATTAACTAAGATTAATAAATAAGAAGTAGTATTTTTCATTATTAGTTTATGGTAACTATTGGAGTTAACAAATGGAACCTTATTTGTAAAGTGTTACCAAATAATTTTACTGACTTTTTTTGTTCTGCATATATGTTAAAGCTAAAAGGACCAAAACGTAGCAATGCACCAGCACCCAATATTTACATCAATAATTGCCCTTGTCCATTACGGGTCTCTAATATCAAACATATTATTGTGTCATTTCTATAATGGATGGGGTGGGGCAGCATTACATCAAGTGGTTAAAAATAATTGATTCTGATTTAATGGACTATATGGAGACATCATCATCTGTCAGGACATTTAGTCTAGTCAACCACAGAGAGAAGCTGAGCCTCATCTCTCTCATTCTCTATTAGACAGGCCGCTTATAATCTGGTCTAAACTCTTCATGTACCTCTGACATGCCTGGACTGGGGCAGGTGCACACAGGGTTTCCTTCCAGTGAAAGCGTTCTGATCTTCCCACAACAGCCTAAATACCACAACTGAGCCAGATCATCAACATCATTCCCCTCCAGGTCCAACAGCTCCAGGTGTTCCAGCATACTGACCGGACTCAGGTCTGATATGCTGTTATATGCCACATACAGCTCCTGAGGAAAACATAATACATACATAATCGATTTATTAGGTGACTCTTTTACTTTTATTTCAAAGAAATAAACATTTTATATTATTTAATACTAAATACTATAATAAGATGGCTTAATAAGATCAAAATGCTTTAACATTAGAAAAACAAATACCTTTTACTGTGCCTTCCAAAAAAAGAGTTTAATCAATTCAGTCTCTAACCCTTTACTCTTAAATGGTGTTTGATACCTTTAAGGAAGAAAGAGCAGAAATTCCCTCCAGGTCGGTCAGACCGCATCGAGCCAGCCATAAGACCTGCAGGTGGGAAAGGCTGGTTCCGAGATCCCTGAGGAAATACTGAGAATAATAAGCGATCATTGCCCTTCTCTCCAGCAGCAGCATTCCCTGATATACTCCCTCTAACTAAATTATTATATTTCAAGAATTAATTGCGTGTTTATCTTCTGTGAAATTTAATGTAGTCTGTTGTGCGTTCTTTAAAATGTTCGTTTATTCTTATGTTTGTAGATGGTTTTTGAGGATGAGGACATGTAACACAACCTGTCCATGTTGGCACATATCATCAGTCCCCAACTTTCATTGTACATGTTAATAGCAAAGAGCAGAGTTAATATTCTGGCAAAATATCTTCTGTTGTCTTCCCCGGAAGAAAGTCATTCAGGGTTTAGAACGAGTGAAAATGAGTAAAAGATGACATTTACATTTACATATTTCATTTTTGGGTGAATTATTCCTTAATGCAGTGGTTCCCAAACTGGGGTACATGAGGTGACAGAGGGGGTACGCAAACAAAATGATGAGTTTTGCCGTTCATTTAATTCTAATCCACCTTAAAATAGCATGAAAACCGAGCATGTATTTCTAACAGGCAAAATGCCGTAAAAGGTCAAATCCATGACATCCAATCAAATTACCTCATCTTTTGTGGTCAAAACTGACTGCATCCACACAAGCAGTGTGCATATGATAGGTTGTGTGCAGAGTATGTTGCCTTATCAAATTGCACTTCATTATTGCCATTCTCAACAATGTACCTTTGTAAAAGTGGGGATTTAGCACTTACTAGCTTGACGAACAAATATAGACTCAGACTGTGCATAGAGATTGATTAAGACTCAAACTCTCTTCAATAAAAAAAATACCCCATGTGAGTTCTTGTTTTTAAAGGGGTGGTTGATTATGATTTCACTTTTTTAACTTTAGTTAGTGTGTAATGTGGCTGTTTGAGCATAAACAACATCTGCAAAGTTACGACGCGCAAAGTTCACTGCAAAGGGAGATATTTTCTTTTACAGAAATCGCTTTTTAAGGACTATAACAAACGGCTGGTAGGGACTACAACGAACCCCAAAATTTTCAAAAACTCTGCCCCCAGGAACACGCAAAAAAGGGGGTGAGGCCATGTTGGGCTGCTTTAGAGAAGAAGAAGAGTTGTTGTAAGAGAGTGTTGTTACCATGCCGTAATTTTACAACGGACTGCTTCACAAACGAAGGGTCAATTCAACACTGGATTTGCACAAAAGATTAACATGACGGCACATGCGTGTCGATGAGTTGAATCAACTCCACAGTAACTACATAAATTTATCCACTAACCGTTCAGAAACGTCCAGTTTCATTCTAAAAGCTGTAACTTCTTCATGAGTCTCTCCATCAGTGTACGACTCCGGTTTGAACAATGTAAGGCTGAACACCATTACTGACAATCGTCATTTTGGCTGCGTGAGATTCTCCAGCTTTGTTGTTGTTGAGCAACTGAAACGCGAGCTGTTAAAGCTCTGCCCTCTTCTGGAAAGCGGGCCGGGAGCAGCAGCTCATTTGCATTTAAAGGGACACACACAAAAAGGTGTGTTTTTGCTCACACCCAAATAGGGGCAAATTTGACAAGCTATAATAAATGATCTGTGGGGTATTTTGAGCTGAAACTTCACAGACACATTCTAGGGACACCTGAGACTTATATTACATCTTGTGAAAAGGGGCATTATAGGTCCCCTTTAAGTGATGTACATTTTAAACACAGTATTGTCTGCTCTATTTTGCAACAAAAAGCCACAGCAGAACACACACAGCAGTGTTTTGTGAACAAATCTGTGGCTTTGAACAAATCATGAGAGTCAATGATTCAAAGACTCATTCATAGGGTGAATTCCAAATGGCGTATTTACACCCTTGAAGGGCACTTTGGAAAGGGGATTTCATTTGTAGGGGTGTTCCAAACGAAAGTGAACAACTAAATCCCTTCACGAAGGGCCCTTCCACAAGTCCGTTAGCGAAGGGAACATGCGATGGTCACTTCAAGGAAGTAATTTAAGCGTTTATGGTCATGTGACCCAGGGTGGCGAATCCTCATAATTCATTTAAAATCTAGATATGGCGAATAATACAAGTTGGTTTTTTTTTGTTGTGATATATTACACACATTTCCATCATGTTTTTCATATTCAGTTTTAAAAAATTGCATAGGTAAGAAATGTTTAATGCTTTATGTTTAAGAGAAAATCAAGTAAAAACACACACATATAAAGCATATTTTAAAAGCTTCATTATAAATGTACAATTATTTGTATATATGATATTAACAGCAACAATAAGATATTCTTGTTGTCGCTGCCTAGCTTTGTCTGGGTAACATTCCATGTGAAGCTAATGAGGAAATTACGTGGTCTTTAATTGCTCCCTTCCCAAAGTGCATTCCAAACAGCTTCACTGGGAAACACAAGTACCCTGCTCCCTTCAAAGTCCCAACTTCAAGGACTCTGCCCTTCGGAGTGAGTAGGGGATAGGGATGCTCACTTCCAAATGGAATTTGCCCATAAATACAGCCACTTGCTTTGTTACTGAATGAATGAATGAATGACTCGATGACTCACTCATAAAGACAATGACTTACCGCCACCTACTGGTGGTTTTAATTTAATATTTAAAAGTATCACTTCATTTTTACCATCCTTGCATTTCTCTATTGAACATTTTTTTACTTAAAACATTATTTATTTATAAAGGTAAAAACTGCACTGTAAAGCAAATGGAGCAAATATTGTCCCTTAAAGGAAGAGGTGTGTGGAAGAGAGGGAGGATGCAGAAGGATGTTAAATGCCTTACATAGGGAAATGGAGGTCTTACCGCACAGATGAGATCAAACTGTTGTTCATTTTCAGCTGTGTAAGTTTGGGCAAGTAGATTCCTGTGAGACAAGTGGACAAAAAGAGGACAAACGTTCATCAGATTTCATAGAAGGTAATGTCTTCATTGCTCATTCAGCCATATCAATCCAAACTACACCCCATTCACATTTGGACCATTACTATTTTTTACAATGTGACATGATTTTCATGACAAGTAAACACTTGGCTCCCCCAAATTCTTAACACCTGCATAATGCAAAAATAGATAAATTAATTAGTTATTTAAAGAATAAATAGGCTAGGCTACATTTTCTAAATGAATAAATCAAATTTATATTTTAACAAATAAAATCTCACCAAAGTTGTCTAGAGTGAACTGTCGGGTGTCAACACACATCTCTAGTGACTTCACTTCTTGTAAATTGTCTGATCCAGACAGGATTTTCTGGAAAAAAAGGACATTTAACCTATAAACATCCGGTGGTTTTGCGCAGTAACATAAGAGCCTATAACGTTTTTACATTTTTTGCCCAATTTACATGAAACGTTTAATGTTTAGCCTCAACATTGAGAGCCTACCAACTTTTCTGGTAAAAGACACCGCTGATCCATTGTCAGGTCAGAGGGCTCGGGGTCAGCAGCAGGTGTGGGGTTTAATACACCAGATCCACTGAACTCAGTCACAGTGGAGCGAGCTGTGCCAGGTCTCTTCTTTAGCGATGCTTCACTCGACATTTGTAACCTTTGTTTTGGCTACCCTGAAATAAATGTTAACAGTTTTAGAGAAAACGGCAAACTTAATGAATTCAGTAAATTGTTTAAATGTCATACTATGTGCATTGTATCTTACAATTTTATTATTTTCCTACCTTTTCAGCCTAAACAATGTGATATTCGGTGTGTAAGCATTCGTCTCCTGTCTCACTCAACAGCAAGTTTGCATAGCAACGGGAATTACTTCCTGGATACGGGGGCGCGTAGGATTTGTAGTCCATTATCAAATACATCTTCGTGACTGTAGTTTGTAATAATGAATAGGCCCGTTCACACCAAGGACGATAACTATAAAGATAACGATAAGGATATAGTTCTAAAAATCGTTTTCAGTATTAAAGAATAGCAAAGTTCACACCACAGCTATAACGGCATAGAGAAACGCTATCGTTGGAATCACTTTCAGAGCGATTTTATCCAGCTGATGAACGATAAAACAACTGACAGCCAATCAGAATCGGTCCTGCTGTAACGAGCTCGAGCATTTAAAGTGACAGACAAGCACGCGGTTAGAATAAACACAAACAGAACGATAATGGCCATAAGTTTTCATTTCCATGAACGCGCAATTTTATAATGAATGTTTAGTAGATGAATATTGCATTCGCACTTACGTTAGGACGTAAACAACCAATAACCTAACTATAAAGAATTAATTAACAGAAGGCTCGAATTTTACACACTGACTTGTGCCCAAACTATTTTGTATTTTTTAACTTTAGACATGTTATTATTTCTTGACTGAATAACCGAATTTAATATATATATATATATATATATATATATATATATATATATATATTATTACTATTATTATTAGGATGCTTTAAATGGTTTTAGTGTTCTTACATAAGACGATTCTTGTGTGTTCATTTGTTCTGCCCTAAAAGTCCACTGGGGAAACACAATGTAACAGTCTCTCCTTGAATACTACAACACCTAAGCTGGTCACATAAGCAGCAGTAGAAAAAAAAATAAATAAAAAAGCCTGGTCAATACAAAGACAGGTCTAAATATTTACAAAAGTTAAAATGTCTAATGAAATAGCCTACTAAAGTATGCTGTTTACGCTTACGCGAAGGTACAGTGCGTGTGACGCGAATTTCATCATCAGAAGAGTATGCGCGTACTGTACAAGCACCGCCGGATTTTTGTAACCGTACGTACTTTGTAGGCGCAGGTCGCACATGCGTTCTTAATTTATTTTGCAGTAATTAGTTTATCCACAAGGTGGCAACCATGCCCGCGGTCCATCGATTCACAAGGTAGTTGAAGAAAAACTGCATAAACACAACAGACCGGAACACATGCAAGCTACAGCGACAATGAAGGCCTACATAGACGAGAGATTGTGCGAAGAGGTTAGAAAGTACCCTCATTTGTACAACTACCATGAAAGAATACAAAGATGTTTACATGGGTTGTAACTCGTGGCGAAAGATTGTTCAAAACTGTGCATGCATCGAATGCCTGTGTACATACGAGTCAAATAATGTATACTTTCCAAGGCTGCGCTGTCGACTGTGCTTGTAAAAAAAAAAGAAAAAAAAAAAGTATACCCAGGGCTTTATATGGTAATGATGTGATTCAAACACTAAGGGTTGCCAGATTACTTGGATGTTTTCAAAACTCACCCGAATACACTAAATAAATAAATTTTGTGCATTTTTAAAAAATAGGCTCTACATATTTTTCTTTACACCAAAATAAGATATTTACACCAAAATAAAATATAACATAAAAAATAAAATAAAATATACAATTAATTTTTTTTTTTAAGCCCGGAACACACCAAGCCGACGCCAACGAACTAGTGGCGACGAAAGCAGACTGCGGGGTTGGATCAAGTCGGCAGCGTCTGGGTCCAAAGTTGCCCTGACACACCAAACCGACGCTCGACACCCGACGGCCAAATAGCACGTCCGTTCTGCGCCTGCGTAAGAACAAAATGCCTTTCCGTACCAGCAGGTGGCAGTAGCTGAACAGCCAATCAGTGTGTTCCGGGCTTTACATGGGCCAGGCTAATATATAAAAAATATATAGGCCTGTTTAAAATTTACCAGGCAGGAATGTTAAAAGATAGCACACGCTTAAAAAATACCCTGCAAATAGACCAAATCAACATTTTTTTCGATTTCGATTTTATATGATCTCTTTCTTTCTGGAAGTAGGACATATAGGGACTTAAACATCTCTTAAATCAATACAAAAACTCTACAATTGTAACCTAGTTTACAGTTATAAACGTAAACAATGAATATTTAAATTACTGTAGCCTAAATAATAACAATAAGTCTCACTTATAAATCTTTCAAAAATAACGTTATAGTTACTAAATCAACTAGGCTACATTACATCATATAGCTACACATGAGGAGAGATGTTGCAATTGTTAACTTCTTGGGAAAAACTGCAAAAGAATTACAAGGACAGCAGTTATGTAACCATAAAAAAAATCTTTTATTAGGTTTTGCAATTTAAAAAATGATAACAGTACAAGGAGCTGTATTCTGGCGGTGCCTACTAATCCCATTGGTTGTTGTGTTATTGGGGGTGGGACAAAGCCTTGTGATTGGCTGTGATCTTGGTTGATTAGTCTCTCAGGCACTAAACGAGCTACCGAGCAACGTCACAAGGATCTACTTAATATTCATAAGCTCAGCCTTTGCCATAGTAGGATTGGTGATTGGGCTGCCGGGGCGGTACTGTGTGTCGTGTGGGGCTGGGCGTAGGCTGTACTGCGCACACACACACACATACACACAGCGGAGCACATTGTTCACAGTGGACTGTCTGCTACATCTAATACAATCCAGGAAAATCTCGAAATAAACGAAGTCTCCTGGAGAGTGACGGTATCCGGGGAATCAGAGGTGAAGTGTACATTTTTTCTGCTATTAAACCATAAATCGTTTGATTGCAATGTAACATTGTAACGTAACCAAGTGGACCGACTCATAGTGGAAAAAATTGTTTACCTGAAACATATTGCTATTAATTTACAGACACAATTAGTCGATATTTATGGTGATTATTAGTGCGTTTTTATAATTGCATGGATAATGTTTACATATGTGAACAATCAGTCATCGATAGATCTATAGATTCCAGTAATGTTCTGTATTTTCTATAATCTGCGTTTTATTCTTAACTGTTTTTTTGAGGGTTGAAATATAAAACTCGTATAGTGTTTATTTAATTAGTTTATATTTTATTCACCCTTCACAATGAAACCTGTTCAAGCATCTAAACACTGAATCAGTACAGTTTACATTGAACCAGACTCTAGTAATCGATCAAACTGACCATGGCTTCTCTTCCCGACAACTTGCATTTATTGGAAAAGATTTCAAGTCTAACACTGAATGTAAACATGTTGTCTAATTATCTAATTTGTTAAGTTTTGGTGGCATCCATGTGACAGTTACGAGCCTCTCTATAAACTCGGGTGACGCCCCATATACCCGACGAACAATTGCAAATTCTACTATGACGAAGACTAGCTCATGAATATTAAGTAATCCAGCCTGAGTTTGCATCGTAGCGTTCCAATGGCGAAGGACTGTTTGCTGAATACTAATTAGTTTCCGCTGACGTCGCTTAGTAGCCCACCAATTGCAAAGGCTCAACTCATGTATATTAAAATACCTCAGCATAGTAGGATTCGTAATTTCCAGACTGTGAAGACCAGTGCGGAAGTTTAATAGTCTGTTTTATCGCAGAACAACCAAGTTTAGGTCGCTTAAGTACAGAAGTGTGATATTTTATTGCACAAGAATATTTTTATACCGCACAGTGTGATTCGTAGATGTTTTCTTTGGTTACAAAATGAAAGTAACGTTAACCACATTTGTTTTTCTGAAGCCTTCTAGAGACTGTTATTGACTGTTATTTGAGATGATGTGAGTAGGTGCTATCATGTTATGCGACTCGATTTGATCAACTAATCCTTATTTACAGGCTCTTTTCACTGTGAGGGACACACTATTGACATATTAAGTAGCCTAACTAATATGATTATGCTTGTATACCTTCAGTACGGCCGTGTCAGAGTCTATAAATATGAACCAAAACCTGCTGAAAAACAGGTGTAAGCTAGTCTAATATGTTTTTTTTGGTCTCAGTTAGTGTCCCAGACAGGTATGTTGGCTGGTTTTAAAGTATTTTTGGGCTTGTCAGGTTTGCATTCAGGTGGCCTAGCCGAAGACCTGCCAGGTTAAACCAGTTATGACCATCTCAAACCAATTTGTTTTTTATGCCCTTCCCTTGCTAACTTTCCTCAGTCTCGTTGAATCTTACGGTGCACGAGTGCCCACTACTGGCGGAACCTTTGCAATGGGCTGAATTGGAACGTCCTAAGCCCTTGATCACTTGGAGTCCGCTATGGAGTTGATTTATTATTTAATTTTTTTCCCCTTACGAAACTGTTTAATGCAGCATTCCATACGTTTTTAAAAAAAGTAATGAATATATCATAGAGTTGTTTGTGGTGGAATAAATTAAACGCGATATGCGGTGACGTCACAATCGTGTTGCATTGTGGTATATGGAGCTGCCTGAAGTGTACATGTGAAGTAGACTCGCTCCCTCGGTCAAAATCAAGGGAGTGAGGGTCTGTCCATATAAACTTCCCTCGTCCACTTCACGAAGTGGAACGCACTTCAAAATGGTGGCAGTAATTCCCCAGAGGGGAAGTGCTTAGGGAAGTTTGCGAGTGTGTGTCTAAAAGTGGAGTGGAACGCAGCCAATGTTGTCGAAACGATCCCCATTCACATGGATCCACGGAAACTACTAAAAACGCTGTATTCTGCTGTATTCCAGGCCAGCAGATGGCGATGTCATTTGTAAAGAAACACTACACACCTATAGTCTGAACACGTAAAGGCTGATTTATACTTTTGAGTCAAACCTACGGAGCCTCTGCAGTGTAGGCTACGCGTCTGTTTTCATTTATACTTCTGCGTCGTTGTCAGCGTCGATGTGCATGCAGACCGCTAGTAGGCAGTGTCTGCCGTCATGTTGAGTATCAAGGCAAAAGCCGAAGAAGCAGCAGCTTGTCATGTACGTTGTCAGAGAAGCTTCAGCAGTGATGGCGGCAAATAGGCAATGACTTTTGTTGCAGTTAGACGGCGTGTGTCCCCTGAAACAGAGCGTTTTTTCATTCCTATGGAAGTTGAAAACATTCGCTCTTCTCCGCTTGCTCCGCGCCAGTTTTTTTTACCTGAGGGAGGGGTTCTAGCGGACCTATCACAGCGCTTGCGGCCCGTGTAGAATTGACGTGTTGTTACATTTTTGAAGAGGTGCACATCAGCCTACGCTGTAGCTACGGTGTACACTTGACGCAGAAGTATAAATCAGCCTTAATACGCATGTGCATGACGTCACCATTTTCACAAATTTGAGTTTTTGTAGTTTACACAGAGACAATAACGGTATCGTTTTCAAAAACTTGCACTTTGAAACCCGTTTTCAAATGTTTGCTTTTTCAGGCCCCCAAAATCATTTAATTCGTATTGAGTTTCATATATTTGGGAACATTCATATTTTTGTTGGTGTTTTTATTTTATTTTTCTACATACTGTGCACTGTGCAGTAAAGTATATCCAGTGCATTCATCTGCAACAAACAAACAATGTCTTGAAGTGTCTGCAGTGTAGGGCAGCAGATTTAGGCTAGACAGATGTAATGATCTGGCTGGTGATGGTTATTTTGGGGGATGATGTCAGTCGCTCACTCAGCCTGGATCTGTTATGGTTCCTCAGTATTTGATTCCATCATTTCCCATGTGAGATTCCTTTTACTGTCTGAACCTGGCTGGAAACCACTTAGGCCTACTTCTTTTGTAGGGTTGTGGCTCAGGGAAAATTGATACTTGAGATTCTATTGGGACCATTTACTTGTGCTCTAACATAATGTTTAGCTATATAAGATTTAAAATAACTGTCAGAACATAAAGGCTCACAATGATTAGGCAAATAATATTCATTCCAAATCTTAGGTGTTAGATATATGTTGGTGTCCATAAAATGCAGACCTGATAGTGTCAGTAAGTTTATCCTGAGCTTTCAGAGGGACTATAGGGTTTCAAAATGAGCTGTTCATATTGCCTGCTCATGGTGACAGGGTGTATGTATGCATGCTGCTCTAAAGCCTTGGCAGATCCCAGAGCCGATGTCTAGTTCTTGCTTTCTGCCTCTCCTGTAGTTTTTGAATGATAAATCATCACGTCACTTGCTGAAAAGAGCCATGTTGTTGCTTTCCTAAGCAATCACACTTGTTATATTACAGGTTGTGTTCACAGTGGGGATGCTAACGATCAGATATCGATTAATTGTCAATAATAATTTAATCGATAGGCCTAAAAATTATCGATAATCCATTAAACAAGGTCATTATTAGAGTGCATATTTTTGAGGTGCAAAAACATTGACACTGACACTGAAAAATGAAGCGAGCGCTGTAGTTACATATTCTAAGTGTATTAAAGGATTAATTCACTTTAAAATGAAAATTACCCCAAGCTTTACTCACCCTCAAGCCATCCTAGGTGTATATGACTTTCTTCTTTCTGATAAACACAATCAGAGTTATATTAATAAATATCCTGACGCGTCCAATCTTTATAATGGCAGTGAGCAGGAAACAATTAGTATGAAGCTGAAGAAAGTGCATTCATCCATCATAAACATACTCTACTTACGGAATGAACACGGCGCCAGTTCCGTTTTTTCCGTAAGTTGAATAGGGAAGGCATAGGACATACAGCATAAGCTTTTTGAAGAATACGGAAGTGCGGTCTGGCGGAAGCACTTGCAAGGCGAGCATTTGTGTTTATAAAGCATATACATTTTAATTTTTTTTTTTTTTTAGAAAATGACCGATCGTTTCGCTAGATAAGACCCTTATTCCTCGTCTGGTATCGTTTAAAGCTCCATGAAGCTGCACTGAAACTGTAATTTTAACCTTCAACCGTTTGGGGCCAACTGAAGTCCACTATAAGGAGAATAATCCTGGAATGTTTTCATCAAAAACCTTAATTTCTTTTCGACTGAAGAAAGAACGACATGGACAACTTGGATGACATGGGGTTGAGTAAATTATCAGGAAATTTTAATTTGAAAGTGAACTAATCCTTTAATGAATTCAAGGTGCACTTTTTCATTATGCAAAAGTGCAGGGTTTTTTCTCATGATATTCTTAGCACCGCATTACAGAGCCTCTAAAAGAACCTTTGCAAAAATAAAAAATATACAGACTTTCGTGTGTGCACAAGAAACCATTAAACTTAGCATATAGGACAGTGCACACTGAGCCACCTATCATCCATCAGCCCATTTTGTGGTGTGGTTTCTCGGCCGTATGCGTTTAAGCAGACCTAAGGCCTTGAAATATGACATACTGCCCTAACGAAAGCCAAATTTTGAACACTTTTTTTTTTCAAATCAGTACACAGTACACAGCCGTATTGTGTCATCAGCCCATTTCGTGTCATGGTTTCTCCGCCGCCACAGAGTATGCATTAATGGACAGTAGGCCTTGATATTAGAGGTACTACCCTAAGGAAAATAGATCTCTTTTAATTCATGTGCGTTCATGCTCTTGTTTTCTTCATAGTAAGATGGCAGTGACGCACAAAGGAAATAGGTTATAGTATATATAAAACTAGAAATTGTAATGCGTAAGTGCGCATGTGAATAGTTTCTTAAGGGCACAAAAAAGTTTCTTGTGTGCATGCAAAAATCTGTATTTTATGGCTGATGGTAAATCAAGAACTGTCAATCTGAGCGATCAAACCAATCCAAGCGTGCGCCAGCTGTAAAACAGTTTCCAATTGGTCTCTACACATCGTCCCTACCCACTGTACCCACCCACCACACCTGAGATCCAGTTTCCATTGGTTGAACTTTCAAATGACATTGGAAAACACTGCGTCATGATCGCGACATGATTGGATCTCAGAAGTCCTATAGCTTTAGCCAAGCAGCATGTCATTGTCACTCCGTGATCTACGCATTGTCTTACGTTGTGTTTGGGCTCGTTCGAGACCACCTAAAGATATGTGATCTACTATGGTTTACTGTTTTGTGAAGTTACAAACCAAAATGTGACGCAAAAGCATCATGTGTATACTGTTTACATATACGTCGTCTGCGATTTTTCATACAAATACTTGGTATAGTTTGGTCTCTAACAAAATCAGATATGCTTGTTGTATTCTGCTAGTTGAGACCTTTTCAACGATATATGACAGTCTATCTGTTATGTAGGCTACTGTGATTTTACAGATCACATTTTAATGTAAAGAAGTTATTTTTTCACACTATAAAAAAATAGAGCACTTCTAATATGCCAGCAAAGTTATAAGCACTTGTTTAGTGATGGACATATTCCCTATATTCACAAGCCAAGCTTCTAAGCTTTACAACGACACCTATTTTGTGTTGGTTAAGCAAGTGGTTGTTAAGTAATGTACAACCTGAATTCCGGAAATGTTGGGATGCTTTTTAAATTTGAATAAAATGAAAACTAAAAGACTTTCAAATCACATGAGCCAATATTTTATTCACAGTAGAACATATATAACATAACAAATGTTTAAACTGAGAAATTTTACAATTTTATGCACAAAATGAGCTCATTTCAAATTTGATGCCTGCTACAGGTCTCAAAATAGTTGGGTCTCCCTCCTTTTTAGCCCAGAGGACACGGCGTCCGTGATTTCCAACAAGAATGTCAAATTTGGACTCGCCTGACCATAGAACACTTTTCCACTTTGAAACAGTCCATTTTAAATGAGCCTTGGCCCACAGGACACAACGGTGCTTCTGGACTATGTTCACATATAGCTTCCTTTTTGCATGATAGAGCTTTAGTTGGCATCTGCAGATGGCACGGCAGATTGTGTTTACCGACAGTGGTTTCTGGAAGTATTCCTGGGCCCATTTAGTAATGTCATTGACACAATCATGCTGATGAGTGATGCAGTGTCGTCTGAGGGCCCGAAGACCACGGGCATCCAATAAAGGTCTTCGGCCTTGTCCCTTGTACCTGTAGCAGGCATCAAATTTGAAATGAGCTCATTTAGTGGATAAAAGTGTAAAATTTCTCTGTTTAAACATCTATGTTCTAATGTGAATCACGGTGAAGTGCGTCCACACTGCTGACCTATTTACCTGTATAGTTTATCCACGTTGTGTGCTAAAAATAGATGCTGATACAGTAAGAACGCATCATCGGAGAAATGCTATCTGTTTTGGTCTTTGATTTCGGCCCTCCAACTTTTGACTAGGGTTGGAAAGTAACCACCACCTAGAAACAGCCTAGAAACCACCAAGAAAACTCTAGAAACTTCATAGTAATGTCCTGGAAACACACTAAAGACGTTATTTCACCACAGTGTTGTCTCTGGTTTAGATGGTTTATTCCCAAACAGTACAGGACTACAGGGGCTCATTAGGACCCTTTTGAAACCCCATGACACTTTGGCACTAATTATGAATCTTAGAAAGAGCGATATAGAGATAGCACTGGGAAGAACCCGATGGGATGTGTAGTTTAATCTCTACTGATCTCTTCATCCCAAACAACAGGTTGCTCTGACAGAAGGTCCTAATCAAACTTTCATTGCCCTCTGTATGTGTGTATAATTCATTCAGTTCTTCCCTCGCTGTGCCCTAGTTTAGTTAAAGGGGTTATTCAAATGATGGCCTAAATTTGGGCATACTTTGCTCAGCTGTGTTAAATTGAAACTGAAAGTGTCACTCATTTCTGGTTTTGCGCAACTACATTATGAACATCAGCAACACATAATACAACATTTTCCTTAGAATGACAAATTAACTTTCATTGTATTCATGTTTAACTTGGTAAAGCACAATTTCTAGTGAAATTCTAGGCTTTTTAAATGCGAATTATGACATATTTACTTTCTTAATACCGAATGTCCTGCATCTTACTGCATGCAATTCACCAGTGCACATTATTTTAATGGAAAAACTTTTTTTCATAATCTTTCATCAAAATGTGATCAGTTTTCCACCCCTGAAACATCCCTTCTTGTGATGTAACCAACAGCATGAGGGCGTGACAAAATAATATTAACCAATAATATTCTACTTTTTTTGCAGTGCAGTCAAATCCTGATTTCCTGAAGTCCTGCCCAACATTATTTCCACACTATAAACCCTAATGCTTAAAATAATTAATTGGTTTGAGTAGGACAAACTTAAATTAAATTAATTCCGTCAAATCAACTTTTATTAGTATTTAGTAGTGGTTCAACGGATCACAAAACTCCTGCTTCGGATCATATCATGGTTATTAAGTCACGGATCGGATCATTTTTCGGATCGGCACAAAAAAAAAAATTGGGGGGTGGGGGGTAACTTTGCATTTATTACTTAGCCCACTTTAACTACTCCGATACCACAGCAGAAACTACTAGCCTAACTAATACATTATCAAAGGAAAGTGAACAGACACAAAAAGTATTCTCGTCGCTTCATAACATTAAGGTTGAAGCGCTGTAGTCACATGAACTGTTTTTGAAACTTGACATTTGACTTGACATTTGATATTCAACAGTGCTTTGATCTACCTGCATTGACACTATTCTTTAAGAGCTGCTGTGCAGCCAAATAATGTACCAGTTATCAATGTAAAGCTGCTTTGACACAATCTACATTGTAAAAAGCGCTATATAAATAAAGGTGACTTGACTTGACTTGACTGTTTTAAACATGTCTTTAGTAGCTTTCTGGGCATCTGAAAGTGTTAATTATCTTGCTGGCAATGGAGGCCTCACTGAGCCATCGGATTTTATCAAAAATATCTTAATTTGTGTTCTGAAGATGAACAAAGGTCTTAAGGGTGTGGAACGACATGAGGGTGAGTAATTAATGACAGAATTTTCATTTTTTAGGTGAACTAACCCTTTAAGTGTTATGTTTTCTTTTGTGTGTGCAAGATTAATGTTAAGTGGGAGATTTAATAGTGATTACTGTCTTGTTATGCTAATTTAGAGGAGTTTCTGTTAGGCTAATGTGGGTTTTTGGAGAGTTAACATCATGGTGACAAGTGGTGCATGCGGTTTGGTTTGAGAGAAAGTATGTTAAATGCTTTATATTGCTGTACTCAAGTGCTATACCATACTATTGTTAACATGTTAGCAAATTAGCAAGTTAGCATTTTCTGAATTAGCTTGTTATAGCTAGCTAAGTTTACACTAATAAAAATGTTTACATTGAGGTTACATGATAATTTTTTGTTAAATGTATGAATTAGTGTACTTAAACATTTCAGGTTAAGAACAATTAAAATGTATGAGTACAAAATAAAAATCTGCCAGTTCTGTTTACTTAAACTTTGAATTTCTTAACTTAAAAATTTTGAGGCAACTGATTGCCTCAATTTTTTTTTTGTTTTGCCAACTTATTCAGGTTTACAGTGTAGTTTAATGTTCTGTTTCTCTCAAAAATATAGGCCTGTTTCATTATGAAAGATAAATGTGACGTGAATCTGGTTTCATGTAGCTCAAATAAATTTTCCTCATGTAAAAAAAAAAAAAAGATTACTGTTCTATGCAATGTCATGATTTATCGCCAAACAATATTAAATGTATAGTTCAGACAAAACCGAAAAATGCTGCCATCATTTACGCACCCTCATGTCATTCTGAACCCAACTTACTTTCTTCTTTAGAAGAAGAATAATGTATGTACATTCATGTACTTGCATTTTTCGAGCTTAAGTAATGTACCTACTTGCTATTACCTTTCTAAGTGATCGGACTTGTGCAATTTGGTGGATGATAAAACAGGCAAAAAGTCCCATAGATTTGCATTGAAGTCCATATATAGAGCACAGATTATCATACAGCCTTAAGGGTGGGCTCAGTAAGCAACCTCCTATCAATGTAAATGTATAAAAATGTATTTTATTCTTTCTTCTATTACATTTACCCTGATGTTTTGCTTTCAAGGGTTTAAGGAAGTAATACATAGTTGCATCATGTATGAACTCGCTGCCCTTTAATAGCTCAATTGTGTGTGTGAGAGCGTGCGCCAGGGAGTGTGTGTGTGTGTGTGTGTGTGCGCGTGTGGAGTTACTCATTAATCGTTTAGCACTTTAGTGTTTCTCACAGATGCACTGTGCTGGACTCTCATAAGTTGCAGTCACCATAGTACCAAGAAACTTTGTATTTTCATTAATCATTAATGCTGCAGACCCACCTCTGGTGATCTTGAGTTGCACTTATAGCCCCAATGATGACTAATAATAAAACTCCACACCCTGGGACTAATATAGTCTGCCTGGTGATGTGCTGTCATGGATGGCTGATTGGCTGTGACTACGGTTGTGTCTTAAAGTGAGCCTTTTACTGCGTTATGTGATATGTAACAGGGGCAAGTTGACCACAATAAAGAAATGCAAAATTTAAAATTAGTTTCTTAAATGTACATACTGTATTTATGTTGAGTTTTATATGGTTTTAAAAAAAAAAGTCATACCATTTGCTAGAAAAGTTTTAATTTAATGACACTAAAAATGTCATGTTGTGCAACCATCAGATATATAAAAATTCATATATTGAATGACTCTAATAAAACCTTTCTCTAGGGGGGCTTGAAGTCAAAAATGTTAAGGTGGTACAACTATCCTGATATAATAATGGAGAAAAAAGCCTTATTAAAAGAGTTAAATACTTTAAAAAGAAAGCCTTATTATAGTACTAGTTTGGCATAATTCGTATTGATATTGTTATTAATATTTAAACAATATTTTTCACTAAATGAAAGTTTTGGGGTGCGAACAACACGTGACAGAGGACTGACTCTTGAGTGTCAAGGTCAAGTTTCTTAAAATTTCTTTTATAGCAAGGCGAGGTAAAATGACATATGATGTACAGTAATTCTCCAAAACATAATATAGATGAATTATTAACTAACAATATTTGTAAAAATAATAGTAATACTTTTTGCCTTGAAAAAAAATTGATTTAAAAATAATTTGACCATTTAATTACTTCAGGTTGTAAAATGGCATGTGGCACAATCCCCGTAATACACATGATGATATTTATGAATTAGTATTTAATGCTATTTGCAAAAATACTTTTTTTTTAATCTTGAAAAATACATTTTAAAACATTTTGAGAGTAAGGAATATATGTTACTTTTTACTTAGTTACTAGCAGAACATTACTGAAAATGTTTATAGTGTTATGAAACATTGTCACATTGTCAGTATAGCGTCATGCATGTAAATATAGTTCCCCCCAAAATAAAAATTCTGTCATAATTTTCTCACCCTTGTGTAATTCCGAAACCTGTAGGACTTTCTTTTCTTCTGTGGAACACACACACACACACACACACACACACATATATATATATATATATATATATATTAGACATGATATGGCATTGTCACTGTCACACATGACAAAAATGAAAATAATTAAAATGGTTAAACATTTCTTTGTTGTACATGGTCCTGTTGTTAAAAAAAACTGCTTTGTTATTAGATTTTTCAAATTTTTGAGCCACATCTCAAAATTGTCCTATGGTGTGACTGTCTCAAGCATGGTTCAATAAATTACAACTTTTATAAATTAAAAAGAAAAGCAAAAACATGTTAATAAATACCTCAGGCATAATTTTACAAGTGTATGTTTTAGTAAATTGCAATCCTTTTTTTCATCCATATGTTTCTAAAAGCGTACGATCTTGATACATAAATATAGTCACTGAAAATGATGTCCTCTGGTGTGACGCCATATCCTGATATTAAATCAGGCAATTCCACGAACAAATTTAATTATTTGAAGGACCCTGTTCAAGGTCATGTTACTGAAGCCCCTTGTGAAGCCCATGACATGTGCACATGGTTAGTTTTTGTCTCAGAATTGCCTCAAACTTTTTTGGAACCACTATAAAAGTAAGTTTTGTTGTCCTTTGGTGTGGCACCCCTAAATTATATTTTTAATTAAAAATGTATGTTAAACTACATCATCGTGGAAAATTATGCAAATGTGTCTTGCTAACTGCTAATGACAGGTTAGCTATGAATAGCAAGGTCATTAACTGACTCAAAAGGCTGAAACATCCTATGGTGTGACAGATAATGTCCACCGGTGTGACACCTGTACCGTCACACCGGAGGACAAAGATGTCCATCATCGAATCTGTCTGTGATTACATGAAGAAACAGATGAAACTGAGACAGACTAAATCCAGAAGAACTGTGGCTGTGTCTTTAAGACGCTTGAAGAAACTACCTGAAAAATTATGCCCAAGTGTACTGGACAAAAGCTGTTTTAAATGCAAAGGGTGGTTACACCAAATATTGATTTTTATTTAGTTAATAGAAGTTTATTGATAAATAAAATCTATTTATGACAGTATTTTTGAAAGCATCCTCACTTAAAACTTCTCACAGTACTCTAGGTTTGCAGGAAGGTTTCTTCAAGCGTCTTGGAGATGCTCTTCTAGATTTAGTCTGTCTCAGTTTCATCTGTTTCTTCATGTAATCACAGAAGGATTTGATGATGGTGAGAACAGATCTCCGTGTGGACCACCAGCTGTTGTCAGACTCCTTGTGTATTCAAAAATATCACTGGATTATTAAAATTAATGGCAAAATGAATGTTTGGAAATGTGAACTGATATTTCCTACTAACACACTACAGCAAAAGATATTTTTGGGGGGTGAAAATACTGATGTGCCTAAGACTTTTGCACAGTACTGTATATATAGTTTGGACCCCATTGACTTTTTACCTTCATATCTTCTTTTATGGCTTTTTTGAACCTCATAGTCAGGACAACAACATCAACCACCCAAAACCATCAACAGCCATGATCACATTCAGAGTTAGAAATGTTGTTTTAGACCATGTTGAAACTTGAAATGAAACCCACAAAATTATCAGTTATCAGATAAAAGCTCTGTGCGCTGTAAGCTTGGGTCTTATTTCAAGCGCCAGCATGCTTTTCATATTTCATAGTTTATCTCCTTTGCATTTCTGTGAGAGTTTGTTCGCTGAATGCTAAACAGTGGAAGATGGGAGAGTATTCCATATTTCTTTAGGATAAATTCTCCAAGTGTCTTGGTTATGGATTACCACACTCCTTAAGGCAGTGACACACCAAGTTGACAGTTGGCCAATGTCATGTTCCCTCTCACTTAATACTATATAAATTTAAATGGGATGAAAAATATTAAATGCACTGCATGTTAGCTTGCTTATTGAGCCCAAGAAGAGCATGATCTATTTAAGTTAACATGTCATAGTAAGAAGAAACTTTACTTCTAACCACAGGTCGAGAGCTATAGTTTCAACCACACACAATTGCAATGCTGTTTGCGAATGTTTGTTGGAACTGTGGTTTCTGAAAAACCCCAAATTGTTGAACTATGTTGGTAACAACAGAACTTGTGAACATAGTTGGCTAACAATGCTTTTGAGAAACGCACCCCAGATTGGATGTTCAGCTTATCGAACCAGTCTATAAGATGAAAAGCGACAGTGACGAAAGCATGCGAATGACGAAATACTGCTTTGGATCCTAGCTCTTCTAGTTTCCCTTACTGAATTACTGAGTCTCAAACCCGTGACCTTCGGGTTACAAGTCAGACTCTCTAACCATTAGGCCACAACTGTCACAACTTTCACCTGCTGCTATGGAGATTTTTTTCCTCTCATGCAGGTGTAGAACGTACATGCTAGTTGGCCGTTGACTGTAGGGTTTGTGGTGTGTTCAAGTGCAACTTTGACATGAGGTAACGGCACAGTCCTTTGATGTCGGTTTGGTGGGCCTGGGCCTTAACATAGATGAATAGCTAAAGAAATAGGCATGGTGCAACATCATGTGATAATTTACAGACTTGAGTTGTATTTAAATTTTAAGTCAAATAGTCAAAGATTTGGAAATGGGACAATAAGACTTTGGACTTCTTTTATGTTAATTTCAACAAAGCACTGCTTCGCCATTAAACATTACATCCTATGAATCCTATACTAACCATACCTTAAAGGATTAGTTCACTTTGAAATAAAAATTAGCCCACGCTTTACTCACCCTCAAGCCATCCTAGGTGTATATGACTTTCTTTGTTCTGATGAACAAAACCTGAGAAATATTAATAAATATCCTGACGCATCCGAGCTTTATAATGGCAGTGATAGGGATCAATGAGTATGAGCTGAAGAAAGTGCTTCCATCCTCATCCATTCACCATAAATATGTGCTCCACTAGCTTCCGCCAGACCGCCTTCCGTATTCAACATACACATAAAGTGTAACTGACATGACGCCAGTTTACACTTTCTTCGTAAGTTGAATACGGAAGGCGGTCTGGCGGAAGCTAGATATTTTACTTCATAACTTGTTAAATATGGATATTTTTTTTACACAAACGCTTCGCTTCAGAAGGCCTTTATTAACCCTCCGGAGCCGTGTGGAGTATGTTTATAATGGATGGATGCACTTTCTTGAGCTCATACTCATTGATCCCTATCACTGCCATTATAAAGCTCGGATGCGTCAGGATATTTATTAATATTTCTGCGATTATGTTCATCAGAAAGAAGAAAGTCATATACACTTAGAATGCCTTGAGGGTGAGTAAAGCTTGGGCTAATTTTCATTTCAAAGTGAACTAATCCTTTAAGGCCTGAAAAAGATCTTTGTTGTGTCTTTAAGAACTGAAACATCACTGAGCATGGAAGCAGTGGGAGGTTTGTTTGTATTGATTTTGTTGCTGGTTTCTCCTCAGGTGTGGTGAGTGGTTGAAGAGGTGTGAAGGAATGACTGAATATAAACTGGTGGTGGTGGGTGCTGGAGGCGTGGGCAAGAGCGCTCTCACCATCCAACTCATCCAGAACCACTTTGTGGATGAATACGACCCCACTATAGAGGTAACGTGTGCGCACATTCAGTGATCTCAGCTAGTGATATACAGTATCATCTACATAAATAATATATATGCTAAGGATGCTGAAACGCATAATCGAAAATCATCAGGTCTGATATCAGTACATAATCAATAATTTACCTATTTGTGTTTTTAACCCATCAGCTGAAGCTGTTAGATAATTCAGCTAATTCATTAATGCTATACTATGTAACTTTTTTATTAATGAGAGAGTGCCATCTTCCAAACCATGTCTTTACTTTACCCAGATACACTTTGATAAACCATAATGATTTATATTTTAGAGCTGTCGGGATGAATTTCATGGGAAATTGCATACATAATCATTTGCCTGTGTCTGTCTCTGATCTGTGTATAGTGTTGTCAAAAGTACTGAAATTTTAAAAATGTGGTGATATCAGCATTTCCCCCTAGCATTTTGAGCGCTGTTGAGTGGATTCTTTGAAAACAGGCATCTATCAGCGGATCCCTAATATATCAGATATAGCGGATACACTGATAGACGCCTGCTTTCAAATGCTCCTGTGTGTATCTGTGCAAGCGCTCGGTGAAGAGCGTCAAAGATAACTATTTACAACATGTTTTTGAAGCGCTGATCATTGTAACCAATCACAGACATATCTGTTGAGCACATGAACACAATGGCCAATCAGAGGTGTTTAAGAATACTTTGTTTAATTTTAATTTTGCTTAAAGTTTTAGTAATTTTGTTATGTGCTTTTGTCATTTTTAATAGTTTTTGTATATTTTTATATAGCTTTTTCTTCAGTTTTTATAATTTTATTATTTCCACATTCAAACTTATTTATTTCTGTTAGTTGATAAGGCAACATTTCTTATTTTCATTTAAGTTTTTCTTCGAATATTTACATATTTATTTAGTTTCAGCTTTATTTCAAATACCAAAAACATTTTAGTTTTAGTTAACAATAACAAATTAATCTCTTGTACTGTACGTTATGCTTTATTATATTGGCCAATGGTCTGTCTGTTCGCTAGATATCACATCAGCATTGGGCGAGCACTACAGTCTGGCCCCAGCATTCACACACGCTCTCTTTTTTTCTCTGCACAGTCAGTGTCAAATAAACCCCAGGAGTTTCCCCTCGGCCCACGTTTGCTCCCAGCATGAGGGATGTGTGTGTACGTGCTTCTACATGTCCGTCTTTCTCTCTTTCTGTTCTGTTTTCCCGCCACACCCATCTCTGGACAAAACAATGTCCTTTTTATGGCTGAAATTGCTGTGTGCTGCTAACACACATGAGCACAGAGACGCATGCTTATGTGTCTGACGGGACACATCTTTACAGTCCGTTTGGTGTTTCAGTCCTTATAGTTTTGTCCCAAGTTCTTTCCTGGGCACATTTTTAGAAAAGACATTTAAAGACTTCAAATCAAGTTCATGGCTGTAAAACAACTAAAGCTTATTTGGCTATTGAGTAAGAAAAAATAGATCTTATTGGTCTTATTGATGAAAGTAAACTTGAGTTTGGTGTTGATTTGGCTGGGCGTCTTTGTGCAGGACTCCTACAGGAAGCAGGTGGTGATTGACGGGGAGACATGTCTACTGGACATCTTGGACACTGCAGGTCAGGAGGAGTACAGCGCCATGAGGGACCAGTACATGAGGACAGGCGAGGGATTCCTTTGTGTCTTTGCCATCAATAACACCAAGTCCTTTGAGGACATTCACCAATACAGGTGTGTGTGTGTGTATTTGTTAAATTTTATGTTGAAAAAAAAATAGCAGAAGAAATTTTGTGTGGAGAAAAATGAAGAAATTGTATTTAAAGGGATAGTTCACCCAAAAATGAAAATTATCCCATAATTTACTCACCCTCAAGTCATCCTAGGTGTATATAGCCACGTTTCCACCGCAGGAACTTTCCCCAGGAACTAGAGACTTTGGGGTGGTACTCGTTGTGTTTCTACTGCAGGAACTAGGGTCTAAATGAAGTTTAGGGTAAAAATTTCCCCCTCAGAAAGAGGTAGTACTTTCTCAGGAACTTTTGGGGGGTGGGACTTGGGTGCTGAACATGCTGATTGGTTGTCTCCACACAGCATTTTATTTTAACCACCATTTTTTAAAGTCTGTTGCGGTGTGTGCAGTAAGAGTTGTTTGCTATTCGAATCAACAATGGAGTTTAAAAAATACGATAAACCGACGATGTAGTTCAGGCTTTATTAAGCTTATATGCGGAGGACGAAATCCAGCGGGAACTGGAAAGTCACGCGCAGTCCTACGTCACCGGATTAATTTGTCTAATCTTCGCAGGACTTTAGACCGTGAAAAAAAAAAAAGTTCCTGTGAAAAAAGTTCCTGGGACAAATTGTTCCAGGTAATTTTGGTGGAAACGCGACTTACGATTTTCTTCTTTCAGTCAAACACAATCGGAGTTATATTGAAAATATTCTGGTTCTTCCAAGCTTTATAATGAGAGTGAAGGGGGCGTGAGATTTTGAAGCCCAAAAAAGCACATCCATCCATCATAAAAGTAATCCATATGGCTAATAAAGGCCTTCTGAAGTGAAGCGATGGGTTTTTGTAAGAAAAATATCCATATTTATAACTTTATAGACCATATTAACTAGCTTCCGATAACGTCAGTCCGGGCGTTCACGAGAGAGTTGAGTTCTGGCGTATGACGTAGGATATAGGAGTAGCGTAAGCTTAGGTGAGAGTAGACGCCTCTCGCGGTTCAAACAAATAGGGCTGGGCAACAAACTCAAGCACCTCCGACATTTCTCTTTAAAAATTCTTGTTTTAGACTTCTAACTCGTGACCGGTGTTTTGTTTTGCTCTATTCTCTGCACTTCCACGTTCATCAATATGTCATGCGTCAGGTCAAAGTTCACTCTTCGGAATCAACTTGCATACAGAAGCCAGTGATTCTAGTTTATAAAGTTATAAATATGGATATTTTTTGTACAAAAAAGCATCACTTTGCTTCAGAAGGTCTTTATTAAACCCCTGGAGTCATATGGATTACTTTTATGAAGGATGGATGTGCTTTTTTGGCTTCAAAATCTCGGTTACCATTCACTCCCATTATAAAGCTTGGAAAAGCCAGAATATTTTTTAATATAACTCTGATTTTGTGATTTGTGTCTGAAAAAAGAAAGTCACATACACCTAGGATGACTTGAGGGTGAGTAAATTATGGCATAATTATTGGGTGAACTAACCCTTTAATTTATGTAGTTATATAATTTATCTTTTTATTTTATATATGTATCAATATAATTAATATAATTAATAATTTATTTATCTTTTTTAATTTGATTTTTGTTGTGAAAAGGTATATTAAATATGTGTTAAACTGCAAAGTAACATCGTGCCCCCTGATGTGAGACAATCAACCCTGTGACCTCCGTAATCACGTTAGCATTGCTTCTGATTCACCTCTTATTGTTATTTATCCACTTGTTTGACGTCACAACAGAAACGCAACATGGATTACACCGTCGGATCCTTAAATTGGATCTTTGACTGAGGATCCGTTGCAAAATATTCAGTAGTTGCACTTGAAAGGACAGCAGAAAGTGAGATGGAGTATTATAGTGCAGTGCCAGTGAAATCGATCCCAACTCAATTAGAATAAAGGAGAGAGAGAGAGCGAGAGAGAGCTTTCAAGGGCATGAAAGGAGAAAGGAAAAGGAGGATAACTGGATTATATCAATCAGTTTGTTGTTTGTGGGTAATGGGATCTAGATAATGGATGTTTAATATATGAAGTACAGTACAACATGGGGAATAGTAATGCACTGTTTAATATCAGCCTCGGATGGCAGTTGTGTACAATATTCAGTTTGCATTTTAGTTTATTCACATTTGGCTTGGAAACGTGTAGGTTATTCTAAGCATGTTAGTCTAATATATCTGTATATTATATTGCTGTCTAATGCCTAGATTTACATTTCACGTTACATTAATGCAGTTATCAGACAATTTTAATAAGTGACTTAAACTTGACCAGTTTATGCATTTCTTGGCATTGATCTTGGCGTTGCTAGCACCATACTCTACAGCAAGACAGCAAACTAACCATCATGAAACTGCATAATGCACAGAAGACTCGACTCAGAATTGATTTTATTAGAGTTTGATGTTAGCATGTTGCTATGCTAACAGCACACTACCGAAGTCCCTTGTGGCGCTCTTTTTTTTATTTATTTTTTTTTATTGCCTTTTTTCCCCCATCACATATTTTAGTAATCATCATAAATTAGGTATCATTCGAAAGCTTAAAAAAAAAAAAAAAAATTCATTTTGATATCAGACATTGCGCTACTAAGGAAGCTGTAAAATCGTTTAAATACTTTGAATGTTGCGATCCTATTGGACTTATGATGGCAACCTGAATCGTAACAAAGCACTGTTGGCCAGAGGAGAACTGGCCCCCCGACTAAGCCTGGTTTCTCCCAAGGTTTTTTTTTCTCCATTTAAACACCTATTTGCCACTTGTCTGCCACCTGATGTCACCTGATGGAGTTTGGGTTCCTTGCCGCTGTCGCCTTTGGCTTGGTTAGTTGGGGACACTTGACATTTGATATTCAACAGTGCTTTGATCTTCCTGCATTGACACTATTCTTTAAGAGCTGCTGTGCAGCCAAATAATGTACCAGTTATCAATGTAAAGCTGCTTTGACACAATCTACATTGTAAAAAGCGCTATATAAATAAAGGTGACTTGACTTGACTTAAGGAAGCTGTACTTTAAAACCTTTTAGCAGGCTCCTCCCCCTAGCTGGTGGTGTCATGTTTCATATTACAACATTTATTTAAACTATTTTATAATCAGTTTTTTTCTAATCTTGACAAAACACACATCGTCGGAAAGATCTGAGAGTCAAGGTTCCATATTTGCTGAATGTTTTGTGATAGAAGTGATATTGTGACAGAAATTTATTAATTTGTAACAGAAGACTGCATCAAAAAAAAAAAAATCAGTTGAATGTGGGTGTCACGCGGTGGCTGTTTTTTGTATAGCACCTAAACAAAATCACGTAGGGTCTTCCATTTTTGTGATATCAACTTCAAATTTGGAACACAACTTGGTTAGACATATGGCTTTGAATTTATAGCAATTTTAGAGTCAAAATTATTTTGTAAAATATTATTATTATTATTAAAATATTTTTTACTCAAAAACTAATGTATGTAAGGTCAGATAAATAAGGCCTATGATCGATCAGTTTTAAAAAGAATTATAAAACCTGTCATAATTGAAAGAAAACAAGTTTTCAAACAAGCAATTTTTTTGTAGGTTGGTCATTTTTGACCGGGAACATCACAAGTGTTACAATGTGGGGAAAAAATTACAAAAAGTATCAAAAATTTAAAAATTTTAGTCCAATGCAATAACATTAATAACATTAACTAGCATTTTCGGGTACGGGAAAATCCTCTCTGGGTCAAAATGACCCAAACTCAACATGAGGGTTAAGTCAAATCAAATGTCTACCCACAGTCTCGTTGTATTTGACCATGACATTTTGTCTTCACGCACAGGGAACAAATCAAACGGGTAAAGGACTCTGATGACGTGCCCATGGTGCTGGTGGGTAACAAATGCGACCTCCCGGCTCGGACGGTGGACACACGGCAAGCACAGGAGCTTGCCCGCAGCTACGGGATCCCTTTCATTGAGACCTCAGCCAAAACCAGACAAGTGAGTCGGATGGAGGGGCGAAAGGATTAGTCAGAATGTGTCTAATGTCAAATTTCTATAGTTTTGTTTTTATTTTTTGGTTTGTTGTGTTTTTGTTTTGTTAAGGTCCTTAAAAAATATGACGTACTTTCTGTCTTAAAACACAAAAGAGATAATTTGAAGAACTGTCAAGTTGCTCTTTTCCATACAGTGACCGTACAGCTGTCAAGCTATAAACAATATTCATATAAGTAGTCCATACAATTTTTCCAAGTCTTCTAATGAAGACACCAAAATTGAAGTTGTACTTCAGTGAAAATCTTCACCTCCAACTACTGTTGTTAGAGATATAAATATTTCGATACGCATTGATACCGAAATATCTGAAACGGTTCCAATACTCCTTTTCTGCAGTATCGATACACCGATACCAGCTGGGCGTTCTTGCTCTCTCATCTCTCTGGTGGCGAACTGACACGCACTCACTTGTCCTATTCACTCCAGTTGAATAGTGCTTGTATTGCACATAATTTTAGTCATTCCCGCAGGTTTCGCGCTCAAACCAAAAGCGTGTGCACCACTGATCTATAAATGTGGCGCGCACATAAAGCCGCCTCTCAAACAGCTCGCGAGTACCAAATTGACTTATTTTTTGTGGCGAATTGTGCTTAAACGGTCAAATACATACAAAATTATGTCAAAATCCCCTTTTTGGTGACTATTCAGGTGAACACAGTCAATTTTGGAACGTAAATAGAGAAAACTCATGTTGTGTAACAGTATATTGGATCCGTGCATAAGCTCTTAAAGTGACAGCAGCATAATAAACCAGCTGCAAAAGACAGAGAAAATCACTTACTGCTCTTGACTGAATACTTTTTATAAATTAACCCCTTAAGCCCTGAGGGGTTTTTTTTTTTTTTTTGAGTGACACAAAAAAGTAAAGACTCGTAACTCCAAAACTATAGCAAGGAGAGTCAAAAGGTTGGTATCGTTTGAAAGGAAACTTTTTAAATTTTTTATATAATATAAAATATTATATAAAAAAATAATTAAATTTGGACATTCTCATGCTGAGAAAAAAAATAAAAGTTTGCTCATGGGAAATTTTACATATTTCATATATGACATGCAATAACTCAGAGAGGAAATAAGGTAGGAGGACAGTTCTTTTTTGGTGATGTTCCTCTATATGTGAGCTGTATCCGGATCAAATTTGGTGGTGATTGCATAAACAAATTAAAGAGTTACAGCATTTAGAACCAAGGTAGCCTTTTTGTTTATCCATTGGCGCCCCCTGATGGGCATTTTTAAAATCGTTTTTTCACGTGGAGTAACTCGTAATCGGCTTATTGGATTATATTGATCTTGGACTCATTTCAGTTGGGAGAATCCACTGTAAGTAATGATGTGCCATTTTCTACAATCTATGCATGTTTCATGAAGTTATAAGTGGAAATGCCAAGTGATAGCTACATTTTAGTTTTAGTTAGCATCTGTGCGCCTGTGGGGTTTTATGTGTCGTAAATGCGTGAGCAATATTTCGTGATTGGCTTATTGAATTATGCTGATAAATTAGACTCATTTTAATCGTGAGAATCTGCTGTAAATAACGTTGTCCAATTTTCCACAATCGGGGCATGTTTCTTGAAGTTACGAGCCAAAACGTGACATCAGTGCTGCATTGGTTTATTATTTACATTTGAGTCTTGCGGGGCTTCACGTAGAAAAACTCACTCAAGTTTAGTCAAAGCCCAAAACAATTATACTCATTGTATTCTACTCCGTGAGACCTTTCAAATGACATATAACACATGATTATCTGAGCTGTATGATGCTATTGACACATTGTAGTACATAGTACAAAAAAAAAATTCATAAATTATGAATTTTTTTAAAGTTATTTTTCAGCAAATAACTCAGCAGTACTTTGGAGTTAATCAAATTGGCTACATTCATTGTAACGTTCAGACTAAGCTTTCAAATGACACCTATTTTGTGATGATCTAGGCAGGAGTTTTGAAAAAATGATTATTAATTTTTTTATAGCTAGGTGGCGCCCGCGGCCGGTACACTCCGTTTTAGAGTGATGACTCAGCACTTGTTAAGCGTTGAACAAAACGCTGAGCTGAGTTTCTAAGCTTTAAAATGATACCTATTTTGTGTTATTCCTGTCAGTGGTTGCTTAGTAATTTGATTATGAATTATGATTTGATTAGGGGTTAATTGTAAGCATTAGTCTGTATTTAATTTTTACAATGAAAACAATCCAGTGATATTTTACATTTGATTACTTTCATTTTTGTAGTATTTCTTACCTGAATACTACCGTTAGACCCACTTGAAAAACTGAAAGCAATATTTATTTAATTTGTCTCTTTATTCTATTGTATTTATTTGTGTTATCATTTGCAATTTGTTTATTTGTTCTTACTGTATTTTATTACTGACTGTTTACTTGTCTTTTTTTGTAAATGTAGTTCAGCGATTCAAATAAAGCCTTCCTGTGCTGTGTGTAAGCTATTACAACAAAATTATGAGATAACAAAATATCTGTATGGCAGTATATATGGCAGTTTTCCCCCGTGGTATCGAAAATAGTATCGAATATCGATATTTTTCATAGTATCGTATCAAAGTTGGACAAGTTTAAAGATTTTATGTATATGTATTTTATTTCAGTTAACATTTATTTTATTTCAAGTAACATTTTTATATAGTTTTAGTTTAATATAATAACACTGCCTCAAAATAGAAAAAAAAAAAAAAAAACACTACTTTTGGTGCTTTTTGAAGATTTTTCAATTTGTAGCTTTTAAGGACAGAATTTTTGATGGATCATAAATTTTCGCTTCTGAATCTAGAATTAGTCTCAAGGGTTTTATGGCTCTGGGAGATTCTTTGGATTTACAGTATTTAATGCTGTAATTCTCCTCATGGCCACCTACATACACTCAGCACACACACACACACACACACTCACACACACACACAGGGTGTGTTGTATAACACTGCAGGGAATGACTCACTGCCACTTTGTGTTATGCCCATCTGACGAGAACTGCAAGGAAAAGAGCAAGAAAGACCACACTTTTATCATCACATTACTCTAGAGTGTCACTGTTTCATTACTAGTTGCAGGTTTCATGTAGTTATTCAGATCTAGTCATTATTTTGGTCATTATGGTTGTGTTTCTGACCAATCACTGCTTTTGAAATCTCTTGATAGCATCAGCATTGAGGGTTGGCTTTTCTCATCGTAAGTGTGGTTATCATCTCTGCAGGGTGTGGAGGATGCGTTTTACACGCTCGTACGAGAGATCCGTCAACACAAAATGAGGAAGCTGAACCCACCGGATGAGAGTGGACAGGACTGCATGAGCTGCCGCTGCGTTGTGTCGTGATTAAGGTGCTTAAATACATATAATGACATGCCTAATCTTAAGACACAATACACAGACCATGTGAAAGATAGTGAAGCAACCGCATAACACATTGGTTTCAGTCTTTAAATGACTCGTTGCTTTCTGATTATGCAAAATAAACTGCAGATCATCACAGAATTGCTGAGATCAAGGGTTGGCAACTTGGCAACCTTAGACACGCATGCCACCACTAGCGAGAGAGAGAGAAATACTATGTTTATGTATTTATTAGTTGTGTTTGCTAAGGCAAGCATGACTTTCACTATTATTATTTCACTATTATATCTCATCCATGCTCAGTTTTTTATCAAACAAAACTTTTTTTTTCTTTTTTTTTTTTTTCAATAAAGTTTTATAAATATCTAATGGGATTTACACCATGTTCCAAAGTAAGATATATTTATTTTAATGTTTTAAAATCTCTTACCCAGGCTGCATTTATTCGATCAAAAATTGCCTATAGAAAGTCGTCATACCCTGTGAAAATCTTTACATTTTGTCACATTACACCCTGGAAAATAAAATAAAATAAGTCTAACTTTTTTGAGCTGTATGTACACATCATAACCCTCATCATCAAAGTGAAAATAACATTCTAAAACATTCTGGAGGATTATTAAAAATTAATTCGTGAAATACCTGGTTTGGTAAAGTGATCAGCCCCTTAGAGTATACCATTATAAACTTGCTCAGGTGCAACCAATCAACGTCCAGATCAAACACCAGGCTAATTGCACCCCCTGACATCAATTGTAGTGGTTTTGATTTACTTCAGAATAAAACCAGCTGTTTCTTGAAGATTCCACTGTTAGTAGTGCATGGTACTGCAAAGAATACGCCATGGTTGGGAAAGTGCTTTCAAAAGGCCTCTGGGATAAAGTTGTAGAAAGGCACAAGTTAGGAGAAGGCCACAAAAACATTTCGAAGGCTTTAGCTATCCCTCTGAGTACTGTTCAGAGATTCATATGGCGTATGGCACCACCAACACATTGCTTAGATCAGGCCGTCCATCCAAACTGGATGACCGAGCCAGGAGGGCATTAGGGGCTTTCGCACCGGAGGAACCTTTTTATAGTTCCTAGAACTATTTGCGGAAGTACCCGCTTTTTGGCATGTTTGCACCGCAGGAACTAGGAAGTTCTAGGAACTCCTTTTGGGGGAACTAAATTAGCTCCTACTTCAGAGTAGGGTCTAACCCACCTCAGTAGGAACTACCAGTGACGTAATTGTACGCTGATTGGCCGAACGCACGTGAAACACCGCCATTTTTAAAAAAGCTGTGTGTGTTTGTGTACACACAGATATAGCCTATATATTTACCCCACGAACTAACTCTACAAACATGGAAAACAGTGATAGATGGACCTCTCAACCTTTACGCTATAAGGAGAAAATCCAACACAACTTTGGACCAAGCAAAACATAATTACGTACTTCTACTCAGCTAGCGACATTGGGCATCAACCACACGGCCAACGCAAATACTTTTTCATATACTGTTTACTTTCTTTGTATAACAGTTCTATCTAACAATGTGTACGACATGACTGTTAAACAGATCATAAACAAATGGAGAATAGGAGCGCTGTGTGCTCAGGCTCTGGCATTCTCAGCGCCGTCAAAAAAAGTTTGATGCGCCGTCAAAATAAAAGTCACAACAACATGTGCAGGTTACATCACTTCAGAGTTCCTACTGGCGGTGCAAATGCTACCAGGAAAACGGCCCTAGGGGAACTATTAGTTTCGGGGAAGCACACTGGTGGCCAGTTCCTAGAACTAAGTTCCTAGAACTACCCAGTGCGAAAGCCCCTATTGATCAGAGAAGCTATCAAGAGGCCACTTTGAAGGACTTACAAAGCTTTATGGCTGAGACTGGTCGGTCTGTGGATGTGACAACTATTTCACAAGCTTTACACAAAGCAGGCCTGTATGGCAGGGTGGCAAGAAAGAAGCCTTTCCTGAAAAAGTGCCACACTCAGTCTCGTTTGCGCTATGCAAAAACACACCTGGAAGACTCTGATGCCATCTGGCAAAAGGTGCTATGGTCTGATGAGACCAAAATTGACCTTTTTGGATTTAACTCCAAGCGCTATATTTGACGAAAAGCAAACACAGCACACCACCCAAAACACACCATACCTACTGTAAAGCATGGTGGTGGCAGCATCATGTTGTGGGGGTGTTTCTCTTCAGCAGGGACTGGGCGATTGGTCAGGATTGAAGGGAAAATGGATGCTGCCAAGTACATCCAAATTCTTGAGAAAAACCTGTGTCCCTCTGATAGACAGCTGAAGTTGGGCAGGTCATTCACCTTCCAACACGACAATGATCCTAAACATACCGCCAAAAGAACAACGCAATGGCTTAAGGATAGGAATGTGAATGTCCTTGAATGGTCAAGTCAGAGCCCAGACTTAAATCCGATGGAAAATCTGTGGATGGACTTGAAGAGAGCAGTCCATTGCCACTCACCACGGAATTTGACTGAACTTGAGCAATTCTGTGAGAAAGAATGGTCAAATAATCCTCAATCTAGGTGTGCAAAGCTAGTACAGACATATCCAAAATGATTAATGGCTGTAATTAAAGCAAAAGGTGGCTCTATGAAGTGTTAAATCAGGGGACTGATGACTTTTCCAACCCTGTTATTCTAGTTTTTCTGTTTTTTTTATTAATTTTCAGAACTGTTGCCTGTTGTTGTTGTTGTTGTTATTATCATGAAAAAATTGTCAATAACCTGGAATTTTTTGTTTTTGTTTTGTTTTTTTTGGAATGGGTTTATTTTTTAGGCTGTATGACTAATAAAGTAACTATTTCAAAGGGGTATGATGATTTACTGTAGGCACTGTATGCTGAAAATTCAGCTTTGCATCACAGGAAAAAATTACATTTTAAAATATATTAAAGTAGAAAACTGTGATACATGATGAATAGAAAGTTTAAAAGAACAGCATTTATTTGAAATAGCAATCTTATAATTATATTTACTAATTAATTTATTAATTATTTTTTATATATATATATATATATATTATTTGTGATGGGATTTCCATTACAGTAACCAACAAAAATCCAGTTCTTATTAAAAATATATATAATTTAAATATAAAATACATCCATTCATTCAAATTGTAAAGTGTATACATCATGATAGTGTTTGTTGTCTGCCTTTTAATTTATTCATTTAAAAGAAAAACAAAAACATTATATTACAGATTTTTTTTCCTTGAAACTAATAAATAATTTAGTAATAATATATTGCATTACTAGAAAAAAAACTAGAAAGTAAAACAGGCAAGACACATGGTATTTTTTGGCATTATGGAAATGAGAATTGGCAGTGAAATGTTGTAAAAAAACAAAAAAAACAAATGTCATTATGAAACGAAAATTTAATGGTACGAAAATGCTTCAGTTTCTTAATATAAAACAATTTTTCTTTTGATTTTGGGGTGAAATATGACAAAGGTATGTTTTTAATCTGATTCACCCATATCTTCACCTCTGCAATAAGGACTTCCTGTTGTCTTGTCCCCAGCTGACTGGCGTGTGTTGGGAGAAGTTGACCCATGGTTCCGTGCGGCAGACAGGACCAGAGAGGAAAGACGTACCGTCTCATCTGAAAGCGACTGTTAAGGAAAAGCAAGCAAGGCCTCCTGCATAACGAACTTTTGATACAGGAAGGAGTCTTGCGTTGACCAACCGGGTGACCTCTCTGGTTGTCCACGTCTGCCTGATAAACACCACTAATGACTTACTCGTTTATGTTCTTTATTTGTAACCCCAGTGTGCTCATGCTGGGCGACTCTGTGGATTTCTGCTAAATTATTGTTCTTGAAGTCTCAACACTGGTCTTAAATGGACTCGGCACGTCTCATGACCTCAACATCATACAAAAACCTTCCTCAGCTCTGATGGAAAAGACTGGACACTAGTGACCTCATCCCATGACCCCCGTCCCCCCCTCAGTCACACCTCACAAAAAGCATATATCGGTTAGAGAGAATGTATGTTGAATGAGCAGAAACTATGTACAAAATAATTTTTGCTTAACGTGCAGGTTGTTTTAACATAACGTTTGTAAATAGGGCTTTGTGGAAATCAAAACGGAAGCATTAGTTATGTGTGCTGGTATATGTGTATGTTACGAACGAACGTTACCATTAGAAAATTAAAAAGGCTGACTGAATTTTCAAAAATAAAAACTGTTGAGTTGTTTGAAGAAGCTTTTGTTTGTTTTGAAATTCTGTCTGTGGAAAATTATTTGAAAGATATTTCGCAACAATAACCTCAATCAATAAACATACTGGTAAAGCAGCACCCCCATGTGGCTGTTTTTTATATATATATATATATATATATATATATATATATATATATATATATATATATATATAAATACAGTCATGGTTAGAATTATTGGCACCCTTGGTAAATATGAACAAAGAAGCCTGTGAAAATAAATCTTCATTGTTAATCCTTTTGATCTTTTACTAAAAAAAAAAAATTCACAAAAATTTAAACTTTCGTTGAAGTAAAAGAATTGAAAATGAGGGGAAAATCTCTTTATGAAATAAATGTTTTTCTCCAATACACGTTGGCCACAATTAATGGCACCCTTTTAATTAATACTTTTTGCAACCTCTATTTGCCAAGATAACAGCTCTAAATCATCTCCCATAATGCCTGATGAGTTTAAAGAACACCTGAGAAGAGATCAAAGACCATTCCTCCATACAGAATCTCTCCAGATCCTTCAGGCCCTGTTTCCACCTGGTATTAAGATGCATTTTGGTCGATTGGATCACAAGAGGAATAGAGGGGGACACATTCCCATTTACACCTGGTATTTTAATTTATCTCTTTTGTCCACTTCCAACCATTTCTGTCCTGATTTCTTCGAGGGGAGGGTCTATGGGTGGGAAAATGTGTTTTTGTTTTTTCTCAGAACTTTCGATCTAATGGACAAAATAAGCACGCCCAATATACATATGAACGCGTCCAGAGACAACGGAACAACACGGAGAGCATCAGCTTTTGTTTCTTCAACAGCCACAAGACCAGCCAAATGCTGTAAGTATGTGTTAGAAATAAGGAATGGTGAGAGAACATTGTGCTTGGTACATTTTTTTGTCTTCAAACCAAACTCGGGTCTTCAACCGACAAAGTTTAAATCCTGTCTGGTTAGCGTACTTCTCATAATGTTTACACATTAGGTCAGTAGGCGGAGAGTAGGCGACCTTTTGCGCTGTTAGAACGCATTCGACCTGAGGTGGGTAGAGTATCCAAAAACTGTACTCAAGTAAAAGTACAAGTACTTATAGAAATATTTACTCAAAGTAAAAGTGAAAGTAATAATCTTAATAGTTACTTGAGTAAGAGTAAAAAAGTATCCAATGAAAAAACTAGCTAGTTACTTTGTAACATATATATATATATTAGGGGTGAGACGATTCAGATTTCTCACGGTTCGGTTTGTATCACCGTTTTAGGGTCACGGTTTGATTAACATTAAAACACAGAGCAGGAATATTAGACTGCTGTCCCTTTAAGACATAATTCAAAGATCCAGTACACTGATACTGATACACATGCGTTGTCTGTCTCGTTTTTCTCCTAACACATAACCTACTATGCTTGTTAGGACACTCGCTAAGATGGGCATGTTGACAATTTTTGTGTGAATTTGTCCGTTTAGGTTTAAGACTTGAAAGAGAATTTGAGCGAGAGTATTTGCGCGCTGTGACGCGGCTCTCCATGTATGCTTTGGATGAACACACACAAATCTCCTAACAGCGCGCGCGAGTTCTCTTTCGCGTCTTACGGATGAATGTTTAAATTGGCAAGGTTTAAATGAGTTTAGTTTAAACACAGATAGCAACGTGAGATGTTCAGGTCTATCAACACACCCAGGTGATGACGGCGTAAATGACTGGTCATAGAGCATTCGGCACGTCCCAGCAAACACAGTACGTTGTGACGACTTCGTCAGTTAGTCGTCATTTGGTCAGCGTGACATTACTTTATGACAACGTTATGAGGACGTCGTGGTAATGTTCCATTTTTTTAGAATCTTGGCTAACGTTCCAGAAACGTCGTGGGCACGTCCTCAAAAGACGTCACTGGTTAATCCCATGGAGAACGTTGTAGCGACGTGGTCCCCTGGTCTCCAGATAACTTTCCAGATATAATTGCATTAGGCCTACATGTATTATGTTTGTTAATATAGCATTTAAATTTAATTGATTCATCAAGCATTTTAAATGAATCGACATAGTTTTATTTATATTTGAGGATTTATATTTATTGGGATAGTTCACCCAAAAATGAAAATTCTGTCATTTACTCACCCTCAGCTTGTTCCAAAGCTGTATAAATTTCTTCTGTTAAAAACCACCATTGACTTCCATAGTTTTTTTTTTCCTACTATGGAAGTCAATGTTGGCCCAAAGCAGCCTGGTAACAAACTTTATTTAAAATATCTTATTTTATACAGCTTTGGAACAAGCTGAGGGTGAGTAAATGATGACAGAATTTTCATTTTTGGGTAAACTATCCCTTTAATTCGACTGTGCAACTAGTGCAACTATAGTCTCTGTCCTATTCCCAAATTATACACAATCACATCACATAGGCTGCTTGGCAACCCTATAACTAAATCTGAAGCTATAGCAGCAACATTAGCTGTGTTTACATGGGCTCTAATAATCAGATTTTAATCAGACTAGTAGCACAGATGGAATAAAAAGTCACATGTAACCAAGTTAGTTGAAATGAATTGGCCGGGTCCAATTGACATTTCATTCGGATTGAAGGGGCATGTTTAAAACTTTTTTAAAATCTGTTCGATACTATCAAATGCAATCCAAAATCTCCTTCCACTCATCATCTTATCCGCAAGCTCCTTGTTTTGGGCGTTGAAAGGGGCATTTTTACAGCTTGATAAATATAAACCGCATGGCACAAAGCTTAATGTGCTCGTCGTCTCCTAAATAGGACCCATAGATAAATGTTAAGTCTGCTTTTTAAAGAAGCAGAAAAGCTGTGTAGTGCAGTCGTGCAATGTACCAACTGCTTTGACATGATTATCGGGTTAACTAACTTGTATGCAAGGGCTCACAAACTCCTGAGTGTTCAAACTCACATAGTGTACGCCTGCCTAAAGGGTTAGTTCACACAAAAATAAAAAAAAAATTACTCACCCTTATGTCATTCCGAACATGCAAGAATGTATTGTTCATCTTCGAATCATAAGTGAAGATATTTTAATGAAATCTGAGAGCTTTCTGTCCCTCAATTTACAGACCATGCAACTAACACTTTGACACTTCAAAAAGTTCATAAAGAGATTGTAAAACTGATCCACATGAATGGAGCAGTTTAGTCCAAATTTTCTGAAGAGACTTGTTCGCTTAATGCAATATACAGTTTGAGTTTAGACTTTTATTCACATATAAACATTAATTAGCGAACATAAATGGAAGCTCAACTGCACTTGTTTGTATATGCACTTGTGTGTTAAATTTGTTCATTATATAAAGTGGTCGAGTTTATTCAGAAAATTTGGACTAAACCTCTCAATTCATTAGATTAGATTTACGATCTGTATGAACTTTTGTTTTCAAAATACTTTCAAAAATTAAAAAACTTCATAATTGCAATTAATTTAGGCTACATGAAATATGCCCTTACTGTATTTTTTCTTAAAATATTTTTTTCGTGCTTTCGTGTACAGGAAGATATTTTTTTTTTTTTGGTAGAGGCTGCTATAATAGACCCTAGATTCAAGGGAAAGGTGAAAAATGAGTAAGTCTGACAACGACTAAAGCCAGGGACACACTTAACAACTGTAAGGCCAATTATAAATGTAATTTCATACTTTCAACTGATCTTGCCCAAACGCATCGAGTCAGAGCCAGTTGTGTTCAGTCTGTGTTTATAATCTGTAAGTATTTAAAGGAACACTCCACTTTTTTTGAAAATAGGCTCATTTTCCAACTCCCCTAGAGTTAAACATTTGAGTTTTACCGTTTTCCAATCCATTCAGCCGATCTCCGGGTCTGGCGGTACGACTTTTAGCATAGCTTAGCATAGTTCATTGAATCTGATTAGACCGTTAGCATCTCGCTCAAAAATGACCAAAGAGTTTCGGTATTTTTCCTATTTAAAACTTGACTCTTCTGTAGTTACATTGTGTACTAAGACCGACGGAAAATGAAAAGTTGCGATTTTCTAGGCCGATATGGCTAGGAACTATACTCTCATTCCGGCATAATAATCAAGGAACTTTGCTGCCGTACCATGGGTGCAGCAGGCGCAATGATATTACGCAGCGCCTGTGACCCCCTGCTTGCACAGGGAGCGTGCCTTGCAACCATGGAGACATTTGTGAGAGACGCTGCGTAATATCATTGCGCCTGCTGCACCCATGGTACGGCAGCAAAGTTCCTTGATTATTACGCTGGAATGAGAGTATAGTTCCTAGCCATATCGGCCTAGAAAATCGCAACTTTTCATTTTCCGTCGGTCTTAGTACACGATGTAACTACAGAAGAGTCAAGTTTTAAATAGGAAAAATATCGAAACTCTTTGGCCATTTTTAAACGTGATGCTAACGGTCTAATCAGATTCAATGAACTATGCTAAGCTATGCTAAAAGTGGTACCGCCAGACCCGGAGATCGGCTGAATGGATTCGAAAACGGTAAAACTCAACTGTTTAACTCTAGGGGAGTTGGAAAATGAGCCTATTTTCAAAAAAAGTGGAGTATTCCTTTAAATCCACTTCAGTCGAAGGAAACCCTTTTTAAGTGTGTTGATTTCAGTCTTAGAATGTTTCAGCTAGTCGTTCAGTGTGTCCCCAGCTTGAAGGAGTCAGCAGTGAGGGAAGTAATCGTTAAAATGCAAGTTCTTTGAGAATTTGTGCACTGTTTATTATCTAAATGTAATAATGTACACTGCCAGTCAAAGATATTGAGATTTGGAAGATGTTGCAAAATTTAATTTATTCCTTTGATGTCAAATTTTCAGCATCATTTTTCTAGTCTTCAGTGCCACTTGATCCTTGATCATTCTAATATGCTGAATTGATGCTCAGACATTTCTTCTGAAATGTGCTGCTTCATATTTTTGTGTTCTTGAGCAGCAAATCATCATATTAGAATGATTTCTGAAGGATCATGTGACACTGAAGATTGGAGTAATGATGCTGAAAATTCAGCTTTGATCACAGGAATAACTTTTTAAAATAGATTAAAATAGAAAACAGTTAATAGTAAAACTATTTTAGAATATTAAAGTAAAACTACTTTACAATATTATTATTTTACTGTATTTTTTCATCAAATGCAGCCTTGGTAAGTAGAAGAGACTGCTTTCAAAAGTAAAAATGCAACTTCTAACAATGTAATCCTCCCTTTTAGCTGCCAGAGGAGGTGACAGTGCAGCTCAGGATGAAGAAGAGGAGGAACATGTAAGTTAAACATGCTTTCCTCATACCTTTCTAACAAACAATTAACCTGACTACAATAACTACTACAATAACATTTTTTTTTTTTTTAGCTTCCAGTTTGCAAAAATCCAAAGTGAATATATATCCTTGCCTCAGAAGAGCCTGAGAAAGACACTCTTCCTCTTCTCTCACAGCTCTCCATCATCTTCCTCTGCAACACTGTCAGAAAGAGTGTTCTACACAGCTGAGGACATGGTGATGAGAGATCTCAAATTCTTCCTGAGAAAGTCCACGTTCATTATCTTGAACAAAAACTGTACATGTATTTATGGGTGGGCCAAACTATTATTTGAAGAAATGCTAAAAATCTCTATATTGTTCTTTATACAGATCTTTTACTCTTTATGAATGTCATCTTCTGGATTTTTTTAACTTTTGGGAAGCTCAAGGACTGTATATCTTTGGTAATTGTGATATTGTCTGGCAGTAAAGCAGTATTAAAGCACATTACCTCAGTATATTTGTAGCAGCTGCCTCATACAGGACACTTAGGAAACGGTTTCAAATATTTTTTGTAAATAAAGTAATAAAATATCTGCTGAATCTTTTTCATATCTTTCTGTCATTGTTTGCCAAATTATGGAGAGTAGTAATCATAAGAGTATCTATAAATATCGGTGATAAAATCATTAACTATATCCATCTCTCTAATGATAAAACACTTTTTCAATAAAAAGAATAAAACATATTAATCATTGGTTACATTTATTTATTGACTGTATTGTTTGATCTATGAATGTGTTTGATTTATGAATTCACGTGTTCAATTTTATGTACTCATAACTTGATAACACTTTACCATGTAACCATGTTTTAACCATGTAATGTTCAAATGTATTGGCTTAGTAATTGTACAAAGTAACAATGCTGATGATTACATGGATGCAGTGTGTTTCTAGCCATTTTCTATCAGAATTTAATGAGGGTTTCTATTGGTTTCCATTACATATTTTGATTTGCAAATGTATTAACCAAAGCAATACAATTCCCTATAACAATTAGAATTTATAAGGTTTTATAGCAGAGAATGAAATGTTTATCAGTTCTGCATGGATTTCAAGGTTATGGACGGAGCACATCTCCATTCCCCGGAGTAAAGGTGAGAAGCAGATTTTAAAATAAAGGTCAAGGTGGTATTTTGGTCGTTAGGATGTACCTGCCACGTTCCAGCAACGTACCACTAAAACGTCGCCACAACGAATATGGGAATCACAAAGTTACGTCACTGGAACGTTATTTGGGACGTCGCTGCGACTAATATGAGCCGATCTGGTTACGTTTTTACAACGTGCCAGTTTGGTCGTTGAGACGGTATTGTCACGTTCCAGCGACGTACCGCTATAACGTCGCCACGATGAATATGGGAATCACAAAGTTACGTCACTGGAACGTTATTTGGGACGTCGCTGCGACTAATATGAGCCGATCTGGTTACGTTTTTACAACGTGCCAGTTTGGTCGTTGAGACTTACTCCTCACGTTACAGAGACGTAACACTATAACGCCGCCACGACGAATATGGGAATCACAAAGTTACGTCCCTGGAACGTTATTTGTACGTCGCTACAACGAATATGGTCCGGTCCAGTTACGTCGTCGCAACGTAACTGTGTTAGCTGGGGTCACTGAACATTTGTTTACAACAAGTGACCGTTTTGTCCATGTTCTTTTGATCATCGCTGTTGTAATGTATTGAGAAACCAGAATGCATATCCATCGACTGAAACATACATTAGCTGAATCCGTCTGTCTGTTTTGCACGTTGTTTTCAACAAACCATAGATGTGTCGTCAGATTTGGGATGAACCGCGGTGCAAGCGCGTACCGAACCGTGGGTGGAGAACCGAACGGTTCGATTTTTTACAGCGAACCGTCCCACCCCTAATACATACATATATATATATATATATATATATATATATATATATATATATATATATATACACACACACACAACAATACAATAGCATGTTATTATTTAGATAGATATTTAAATTATTATCATAATTAGATATCTTTGCAACAAACACAGAAGAGACGAGCATTATTTCGGGCATCTGTAACCTGAATATCATTGCATGTCCTTTGCTTTGTATAATAATAACGTATACAGCTACATCTGAACACAAACAATGATCAAATGCACATTGACGGATCTTCTTCTGTCTGTTCTCCAAAATGTAATCAAATGTATATTTCTGCAGGCGCGTGTAAACTGGTCAACTGTGTCTACGCAAAGGCGTTAATTTTCAAGACGAACAGGTTGCCGGCGCCACTGCGCCATAGGCTACCCACAACTTACCGCGGGACGGCGGGTGTTCATTCATACTCTCCAAGGCTCTCAAGTCTCACGCATTTGGCGTGAGACACACGCATTTCAACCCGTTCACACGCTCACACGCCACACCTTGTATTTCTCACGCAGAGAAATCTCCAGGATAACGCACAACAAGTTGCGCCGCTATTAGAGGAATCAAGCGAGTTCCCCATAGAGTTCAGAAGGCCCTGCCAAGCACCAGTTAATCTAATAAAAAAAATATAGCTACCGAACAGCCAATCAGAAAATAGAATTGCTGTATCCGGGTAAGATTTAGATATTCCCGCCACAACAACGTTTACGTTCTGATTCCAACGACACATTCTATGATTCACGGGCTCGCTCACTGATTCAGATGCTCGCTTAAGTAGTTAGCTACAGAAGAGGACATCTGTCAGTCACATTGATTCACATCTGGCTACAGACTGATCGTGATCGACGTGGGACCATATCCTATGTGTACAGTAAGTCATCTCATTAAATTGCTGGGGAATATTTGTGTCCAGGCAGCTGGTAGGTTAGTTAACAGTCTGACCAGAGTACGTTACGTGAACTAGCCTAGCTAGTAGGGATGGGCTTTTTTTTTCCAAAATATTGTATTCGAATATTTGGGCTAATAAAAAAACGAATATTTGTGTATTTAAATGACGTTATTTTGAGAAAATGAGAGAGACGTTTTTTTATTTTTTATTTTATTTTTATTTTTATTCAAGTTGTCGTCACCATTTCTGAACAAACTTATGATTAGGTAATATACACAACAAGCTTACGTTTTATCTTAAGGTTTTCATTCAGTTTAAAACATTAAACAATATGTGTAAACAAAAAATATAGGCCTAAAGAACAAAAGCATTATAAGCTCAAGCAGCGAGCGGGAAAAAACACTAATAAAGCAGAGCGCGCCAGTTATCGTGCAGAACGTAACGTACATATAACGTACACTAGAGTCGGAATATGGTTACCATGTTTATATTGTTTCACATTATAATGTTGAGGAAAAACAACAATATAATGTGTATGATTATATTCTCAGGTGAGAAAACAAGCCCCGCTGACAGAGGTTGCAGAGACACAAATGGGGTGGAAGATGCCCTATACTTCGTAGACAGGCAAGGGTTTCACATTTTTCAGGATTTCAACATATTGAATACTTTTAATTTAAAAGTTTAATTTTGATCATGGTCACAAAACAAATCCTTAATCAGTTCTTTACACATGGTGCTTTTTTTAGATTCCAGGAACTACTTCCTTTTCATGGGCCAGAGGAACAGGACAAGGTGAGTGAGGAGTTCCTGGAGTATCAGCTCATGGATATCCCCATGCCCCAAGATCCCACCACCTTTAATGTTGAGGAGTTTTGGGGGAGTATGTCCTCAATCAAGAGCAAGGTAAGAAATATTTGGTACCACATGACATACACGTAATTAATTGAAATCATAAAAGCAAAGCATTTGAGTAATAGAGGCTCTTGGTTTCTTTTTTCAAAGGTGACCGGTTTGAGCCAGTTTGGGGGGCTTTCGAAAATAGCTGCATTAGTGTTAGTGCTCCCTCATTCAAATGCAGAAGCTGAGAGGGTTTTCTCCATGGTTGGACTAAATAAAACCAAAACCAGGAACAGCTTGGCCCTAGATGGAACTCTGTCATCCATCATGACAGTGAAAATGGCTGGCCTGGAACCATGTTTCAAATGGGAGCCACCAACCCCTGTGCTGAAGGCCTCAAAACCTGCTACCAACACCTACAATAAACAACACTAACCATTATCTCTCTCTCTCTCTCTCTCACATACACACTAAAATGCTGAATTAAATAAATATTTTTTTATTTGTACGAATTTGTCATTTTTCATATCAGACCCCCGTCCCCACCCAAACCCCCATCGCTGCCGCCGCCGCCAAAATCTCACTCTGAACTCAGTTCGAAACTTGAGAGCCCTGTACTCTCTGAACAGTGGTAGCTTATTTAATGTTTAAATTAAGATATGTGTCCAAAAAACAGTAAAGAAAGGCTACATACTTTGTTATCGTGGCGTAATAATCTGTTTGGTTGTAAAATGTAGGCTGTTGGCTGTATGAATTGAAATCAAATGAAATCGATACCTCTGGAATTTTTCACAGACTAGCATACGCAGTACAACTAATAAAGATCTTCATCGCTGGCAAACAAGAGGATGCATTTGCAGATTTGCTTTTAATTGACTAGGTCGACTGCCACTTCCTCCAATGCTCCGAGTGAGAAACTGCTTCAGACGATTCACTGCGTGCAGGGAACTGAACAAATCATTCAAACTGATTCGCGAACCAATTTAGACAGTTTTGCCAACTTGTTTGATCAAGTCTTTGAACAGAATCGACTCAAAAGAGTGATTCATTTGTGAATGGGGCATCGTTCATGAAAAAAAAGACTTGTGCGCTTGGAATAAACTACGCATTTCTTAAAATGTACAGTATTGTATTAAAGTAACGAGAGGAACCTCGCCCAACATAGTGAAGTAAAAGTACAGATTTTTCATTAGAAATGTACTCAAGTTAAAGTAAAAGTACCCACATTTAAATCTACTCTAAAAAGTACAAATTTTCCAAAAAAATACTCAAGTAAATGTAACAAAGTAAATGTGCTTCGTCACTACCCACCTCTGCATTCGAACAATTGAGCGTCTACACTATGAAAGCAATTCGGTTGAATGCGTTTTTGACTACCTCTGGAAGTGGTCGAATGTGGACAAGCTCAAAATTTTTTACACCTGTATTTACCTCATCCACTTGTGATCCGATCGACCAAAATGCATCTTAATACCAGGTGTAAACAGGGCCGCAGATTCACAGGTCCATGTTGGTGCTTCTCCTCTTCATTTTTCTATAGTGTTCAGGTCAGGGAACTGGGAGAACATGGCAGAAGCTTAATTTTGTGCTCAGTGACCCATTTTTGTGTTGATTTTGATGTTTGTTTTAGATCATTGTCCTGATGGAAGATCCAACCACGGCCCATTATAAGATTTCTAACAGATGCAGTCAGGTTTTGATTTTTTATCTGTTGGTATTTGATAGAATCCATGATGCCATGTATCTGAACAAGTTGTCCAGGACCTCCAGCAGAAAAATAGGCCCACTATTTCAAAGATCCAGCAGTGTATTTAACCGTGGGCATGGGGTACTTTTTATCCCTGCATGCACCAAACCCATCTGGTGGGTTTGCTGCCAAAAAGCTCTTTTGTAGTTTCATCTGACCATAGAAGCCGGTCCCATTTAAAGTCCCAGTCGTGTCTGACAACTGAATATGCTGGAGATTGTTTATGGATGAGAGCAGAGAATTTTCCTTGAAACCCTTCCAAACAACATGTGGTGATGTACTGTAGGTGCTATTTGAATTTTTTTTTTATTTTTTTTTTAAGCTTTCTGACCCCAAGATTCAACTAATTTCTGCAATTCTCCATCTGTGATCCTTGCAGCTGTGAGTCTTTGGCCACTCAAACACTCCTTCTCACTGTGCATTAGGACGATATAGTCAGGCGTCCTCTTCCATGCAGATTCGTAACATTTTCTGTTTATTGGAACTTCTTAATTATTGCCCTGATGGTGAAAATGAGAATTGTCAATGCTTTAGCTATGGAAGATTAGCCAGTCTAGCTAAGTATTTTTAAGACCATGCATGCTTGAAGGTGATGGTGCTAACTAGAGAACAAACACTTAAGATGTCAAGTTTAACAAGACAGATTGGTTTGGAGATGCATATCTTGACTCTCCCAAGACGGAGATCCAAAACAGACCTCTGTTTGACCTGAGCTCTTAAACACAGGACTGAAATCTCTTAAAAACTCAGAGACTGCCTTTTAAATCAAAATGCATCAGATCATCCCAAAATAATGATAGACAGACTTATAATCAAACGTCGTTCAACTGCATAATTCTACATAATGTCTATAACCCACACATTTGACTATCATGTTGTAATCACTCATTGTTTATGTCCTTTTTAATAACTATTTAATAGGTCATGGGAATTATGGAGTGCTTGGTATCACTGTGAATGATTTCTCATTACTCAAATGGTGACATGAATCAAATCTGTGTAAAATGTATCATATTCTTATTATAGAAATCATGTCTAAATTAATCCCCTGCTAGAGTGGGAAAGTTAAGACACCATGTGACTAATCAGATAACTAATCAGATATCAGATATGTGAGGGGAGAGGAAATAGTCACACCCCGAGCTAAAGACAAGATCTGATTGTTCAGAACTCCTCTAAAAGGCTGGACAAATGTTTTGAGGTAAAAACTCAGGACACAAACAAAGCATCACACAGATTTGGGAGATAAAAATGGGTTAAGACCTAGCAGCTTCATTCAAGCCATCTAACTACTTTCGTCTCACTTTTCTTTCTTTTACTTAGTTTCTTTTCTTTTCCGTTAAGAGTCTCGTTTTCTAAGTTTTTGTTTCAAAGCCTAAAACTTCATTCATTCATTTATTCATCCGGCAACACGCGAGAACGTGATTGGCTTCCCGAGACGTCACTCCAGACATGACTAGACCTCCAGTGAATCAACGAACCGGGGAAATCCCTTTCAGCAAGGTCACTACAGAAGGAAATCCCCATCAAAGACAAACAACAAAGGCAAGTAACACCTCCGAACTGCTGCATTGATATAAACTTAATAACCCTGCCTAAGAAACGATAGAAGGGTTAAATTAACAATTGATGGTTCATTCAGGTCAGGTCTTATAAAGTGCATATAGTGCTGGAAACTTGCACTATAGAGCTACTAGCCATCACATGTTGGAATAACTCATAGAAAATTTTAGTGAAATTCCCAGACTCACCTTCTCTCTCACTTTCCGTTACCAAGAGTGTGGGGCGGGAGCTGTGTTGAGGTTTCGGTCATCTGCCTTTTCTTCTGGTCAAGGCCACCGGAGTGGAGCCAAGAAGTCGGTCTAGACAGGCCTTCCCAGGCGTTGAGGGACTGGTAGCTCTTTTACTACTCCCACCTTCAGGCACCAACTGCCAGGCTCGGCAGCCACAATGATGGAGGCTGAGGGAACATAACAAGTGTCTCCATGCACACAAGCACACAAGCACGTCCTTCTGGGAGGTTAGGCTCTGTTGGCATTGGTTCATCATTGAAGCCCCCTCCCACCGATGGGTTGTCCTTCAGACGTGTACCCTTTGGCTGTCGCCTCTCTGGCCAACCCCTCCGGGCCGGCCTCTCTCCACCATCTCTAGTGATCACTGCCTCCGCCAGTTTCACAGCCTCAATCAGCTCAGCCTCAATCAGCTCAGCCAATGAGAAGGGGTCCTTCATGGCCATGGCGCGAACAGGGTGATGTAGTTACCTTTCAGATTTTATCTACAGTAAGTTTTACACCACTTTTTCCTGGGTTGGTCTTCCCCCAAGAAACCACAGCTGGGCAAGGCGGGTCAACTGTGAGGCCTGAATCCATACCGGAAGCCGGGGATTGTATGTCCAGTAATGGAATTTCAGAGCAGCGCACACTGGAGATAGACACACCTGGGCTAAAATCTTGGCATTGAGATTGTCATGGTCACTTGCAGCATCAGCCGTAAGAGAGTAGTAGGCATGCTGCACAAGCAATGTGGCCCACCCTCCTGAGACTAGTCTTTCCTGGCAGCTACCACCTCAAAAGTATGAAGATAAGCCTATACATCATCCTGCTCAGTGACTGCTCAGCCTTTGTCAGTACCTGGTGGGCCAGACATTCCACTTCCGGTGTACATGCACACTCTGTTGTCTCCCCCTGAAGATGCACGCTCTCCTGTCTGTTCGAGCAAGTCCAGTGGCCAGCTGTTCAGATATCTGTTGCTGGTGGAGTGAAAGTATCTGTGGAAATACACAAACAAACCAGGGTAAGTGAATGCGATGTCCAAAGTCGCATTCTCCACCAGTGTGAATGGGTCGTGAATTTAATTTTTTTCGAAAAAACTAATCTTTTTTATGCAAAATAACTCTGCAGCCCATCTGATGTAGATATAGAGCCATTTTACATGGCTATGAGTGTGATATTGCTCATATATTTCCAAGTATATGATACAGCTCTCATTCTTCAGGTCAATCATATATTCATGGGGAAAAAATCAGTTTGAATGAGGAAAGCGATATCGTTGTCATAGTATCCTTTCAGTGCTTAAGAGGATTTCCCATGACTGAGATTGCAGGTCAATGGATTGATCTCTAAGAAGTGAACCATCAGATTCAGCTTCACTCCAGAACTGCTTTGCTTGTCGGTTGCGCCTTATAAGCTGTTGTTCAAAGGTAAAATAATTTCGTTATTTACAACCTTGCTTCGATCGAGATTGAACCAGCGTTTTATTAAAGGGTACATAACACACAGTTGCTGCCAATCTGATGTTAATCTTGAGTACCTATAGAGTAGCATTGCATCCTTTATATCTCTGAAAAGTCTTTAATTTTATCATATTTGTAAAAGATAGATACGCTGTACCGACTCTTTCCGAAAAAAGCCGAGCTCCTGGAGGCGTGCTGAGGGCAGAGCTATGAGTGACGAGCAGCTTTTGCGTAGAAATCGTCTGCAAGCTGCGACATCATTATAAATAAAAAGGGAACAAAAACATTCCTGTTGTTTACATTATATGCACTTGCACGCCGATTGCCAACAAAACACAGACATTTGATGCAGATGTTCCGGGAACAAACAAACATACGTGCACAACTCCCCAGAAAAACAAACTGCATCCACTGTTCCCTTAACGCTGGGTTCTTTGGGAAGCTGAAAAAGGTTATCTTTCCCTCACAACCAAAAACACACTTCTTTGGTGACATTGTTGAAAAATCTCTCGGCTTCCGTAACCCGAACGAAGTGCGTTGATGGGCGTGCTCTTGCTCTCGCTCTGGTTGATGTGTGTGCACACTTATCAGGGAGAAGTGCCCATACAAGGAATTCCGTCCTTTATTACGTGATACAGGGCCATACTCAAAAAAAAACTTTCTGAAACTGGAAGGAGTGTACTGAATACTCGTGTTTTGAAACTTTGGCTATGTTTAGCATGAGAATGCAACTCTTTAACAGTGTAAATAAGTCAGAATGCATGACATACCATTAGACCTCCCCTTTAATGAATGTTCTACATCTCACTCTTAAAGTCAGTCCCTTGCCGCCACCTACTTGCGTAACTATGTAACCTGCACTGAAGCCGTTGATAAACCCCCATCATTAACAAACAGACCGTTTCTCAATACCAAATATGGCAACATTATAATAGAAAATATTATTTATTGAGCATCCAGATGGACCAGAGGAAGGTACAATCTGTTAAGGATTGGCCACAACCATCATAGATATACAGCGCTTTCTGTGATTTGTCAGCTTCTATAGAAGATTTATCGCCAACTTCAGCAAGATCAGTTCACGACTCACATCATTACTCCACAACCGACCCACGTATCTGTCCTGGAATCCTGACACCATCAACGCCTTCAAGGAACTAAAAGAAGCCTTCTGCACAGCTCCTACCCTCGCACATCCTAATCCTGAACTCCCCTTCCGTCGATGCATCCATTACATGGTAGGAGCTGTTTTGTCCCAGCGGCAGGGTGAGCCTCCAATCCTCCATTTATGTGCCTTTGAAACAAGCTTTTGAGGCAATCACTGACCACAGGAATCTGGAATATCTTCGTGAGGCTAAGAGGTTGAATCCCCGACAAGCTCACTGGGCCCTATTCTTCACCCATTTCAACTTAACTGTAACCTATAGACCCGAACACAAGAACCAGAAAGCTGATGCTCTCTCTCGTATGCATAACCCAGAACCCAACTCATCTCCTCATGAGCCCATTCTCACTTCAGCCTTCATCGTCAGTCCCATTCAGTGGTCCCTCAATGACCAGATCATTGAAGCCACGCACTCAGAGCCAGCTCTGCTGGGAGGTCCTGAGGGATGGATTTATGTACCAACTGCTCTCTGCCTAACCCTCATGGACAGCAGACCCTCTCGCTCATCAGCAATCGCTACTGATGGCCCAATATGGCCCAGAATGTCTCCCAGTATGTAAGATGATGCTCAGTCTGTGCCATCTCAAAGGTTCCTTGGAAGCTACATTACCACTTCCACGACGACCCTGGTCACACATTGGAATTTATTTCCTCACCAACTTACCACCCTCTGACTCCAACACCTGTGTCTTGGTAGTGGTCGATCGTTTCTCAAAGGCTTGTAAACGGATCCCATGCAAAGGTTTGCCTACAGCCCTGGAAACCGCTGAGACACTCTTCCAGCATGTATTTTGTCACTTTGGAATCCCAGAAGATATTGTGTAGGACCGCGGTCCACAATTCATTTGCAGAGTGTGGCATGCCTTCTACCAGCTACTTAGGGTCACCATAAGTCTTTCTTCAGGGTACCACCCTCAATCCAATGGCCAGACTGAGAGGAAGATCCAGGAGATTGGGAGACACCTGCGGTCATATTGTCACAATCGCCAACACAGCTGGAGCCGTTACCTTCATTGGGCCAAGTATGCCCAGAACTCTCTGTATCAAGCCACCACCGGATTAACACCTTTTCAGTGGATACTTGGCTACCAACCACCCCTGTTTCCCTGGTCAGGAGAGCCTTCAGATGTTCCAGCTGTGAATCATTGGTTCCAAGAGAACGAGAGGGTCTGGGACTCAGCTCACATCCATCTGAAGAGGGCAGTTCAGAGACAAAAGAGCCAGGCTAACGCAAGAAGCCAACACCCCAATACCATCTGGGACAGAAGGTCTGGCTCTCTACCAGGGACATCCATCTTTGACTGCCCTGTCGCAAGCTGAGTCCCTGCTGTATCAGTCCTTTTACCATCCAGAGGCAGATCAAAAAAGTCACGTACCGGTTAAACCTCCCACCTCACTAACGCATTTCACCTTCATTCCATGTATCACTGCTCAAACCTTTCACTAATCCTCTGGTTCCTTCTTCCCCAGGGTCTGGTGCTGATGACGTACCTCCTCCTCCTCCAGTGGACGCAGATGAAGGGCACATCTGAAAAGTCAATACCATTCTGGACTCCCGACAACGGGGCAGCCACCTGGAGTACCTCGTGGATTGGGAGGGTTACGGCCCAGAGGAAAGACTGTGGGTTGCTTGTGAACACATTCTGGACCCATCATTGTTGACAGAGTTCCACACCAACCATCCCAATCATCTAGCACCAAGAGGAAGATGCTGTTCCCATCATCATCCACCGCAGTCATCGGCAGCTGCCCGTGGAGGGGGTGCCCGTCGGGGGTGCTGTCACAGAGTCAGTCACATCCTCAGCACCAGATCTCTCCACTCCCCCCACTCATTTACAGTCACCCGAATTCTGATCAGCAACACCTGCACCAGCTAATCAAGGACTCGCTATTATCTGGTCTTGTTGTTCTCTACGGAGCTACTTACCCGACTACCCACCTGGGAGACTTACTTGTTGTTGATCCTGTCTTTAGTCATCTTTTGTCTTCAGCCCATCTTGTTGCACCAGCCAGCACCTGCAAAGAGTAAGACTGTTATTCACAGCTAAGTGTTTGCAACTGTTTGATAAATTCAGTTACCTGCTTGCATCGCTTGTTTCCCTCACTTAACTGACAATAAACAACCTTTGAGGAAGTTACCTTTGTGCTGTCTTCTTCTGTTTGCTAACACTCACACACTGCTGACAGACACTAATGTATTATGATCTTGTCACTAGTCAAGTTTTTACATTTCCCAGCTAAAGCCTGATTTACTCTACAGGTGTCAAAGGTTCACATCTACATGAGCCAGACATGCTGGAAATGTCTAATCACCTTAACTGTAACAGATATGTAACAATGACCAAAAATATAAAAACATAAAAGTTAGTTAATACGTTAGTTAATATAAAAGTTATAATTGTATATAGAACTGAACATTATAGAATCTTAACACATTTAAGACTCCAGGTTTGTTTATCAGTGTAAGTGTGTTAGTATGGCTGTACATCAATCATTGACATAAATTAATGTTTCCTTCTTTGTGATGTCTGTTGTAGCACCTAAAAAGCTTTTGTTGTCACAGCAATGTTTATGAGCAGTTTATTTGTTCTGAATGACCTTTAGTTTGTAGATCACAGTTCATCCCAGTTTGCATAAATCTCCCTAAAACTGCTCTGCTATTGGCTGTTTCTGGCAATAACATGGTTTATTGAGCTGAAGGGAGCATTCTTATGAACTTCATAAACTTCCTGTTGTGAAAAACACTGTAAGATCTTCAGGAGCTAAACAGCACTTCTTCTGTGTCAATTTGTATTCAATTTGAAGTCATGACAATTACAACAGTCCGTGATCTAAGGAGGATATTACCTAAGGTAAAACTTTTAGAATTCCTTATGTAAATGTCTCACAATTTGTCTTTCTTAAAGGGATAGTTAGACCAAAAATGAAAACTCTGTCATCATTTACTCATCCTCAAGTTGTTCCAAACTGGTATGAATTTCTTCTGCTGAGCACAAAAAAAGATATTTTGAAGAACGTGGGTATAACAGTTGACCATAGCCATAGACTTCCATAGTATTTTTCCCCCATACTATGGAAGTGCTGTGTTCAGCAGAAGAAAGAAATTCATACAGGTTTCCAACAACTTAAGGGTGAGTAAATGATGACAGGATTTTCATTTTTGGGTAAACTATCCCTAAGTGTCACTTACAAATACAACATGGCATTATGAAAAGTCTTAGGTGTATGTAGCAGGTAAGTGCTTACATACTAAAGACATGTATGTGGACGTGTTTTCAGACGTATGATCATAGGAGAAAGGTGCTGTCAGAGATCTCTACGGTTTTGTCTCATCATCAGTATCTTGAGCCAGTGCTGGAGAGATTTGGTGAGCAATTCAATTCAGTTTTTTTGTATAGCATATTTCATAAAATATCTGTGGGCACTTGGAAACTGTATTGTTCTATAGCCTTTAAACCCTAAGTTTACATATGAAGAGTTTGGTTCCAAAACGCTATAAATCCATTTTGATTAATTTGAGTAAAAATGTGTTTTCTTTACCAAGAAAATAGCAAGATGACAACCACTATTTTCTGTTTCAAACTTTCACATAGCATCTTTAGGTTATAATGACATTAAAAATTCAAATCCAGATTTTGATTTTCAAAGATTTATTATAAAAACTGATTATTTTCCCCCCAAAATGCAATAAATCCATGACACGTTTTTTTTTTTTTTTTTTTTTCCAAAATGCAATTAAAATGCATTTAATCCTTTGAATCAATATAAAAGTTATTTTTCATATTGAAACTGTTGAAAATACACAACAAAGTAAGTTGATCCACATATATGACAGCCTCTGAACTTGGTCAATACTAATCTTATATAAACAGGCACTGGACTAAAAATACATTCAGTCATCGCTCCCAAAATGAATTCAACAGGTCATCTTGTTAATGCTATAAATTAATTGTCTCCGTTTGTCATTACTGATTAAAGAGTATCTGGCGCCACCGCACGGTTAAAATAAAAACAACACATTTGCCGAGTAGACATTGGAATTGACTGCAACTACCCAGGGGCGTCACTATACTGCAAACATTCAAATAGCAATTATGTTATGTTATGTTTTTTTCTTCTATCAGATGTTTAGAATCAAAACTAGCAATGCCAGATTCGAGAATTAATCATTCTTGGTCAAACGGCTTTTAAAAACTGTTCATGATTCAGTTTTGGGGACCGTGACAGAAGTTTGATGCTGTCGTGGAACAAGCAAAAGCAACCATGACATGTTCGTCAATGCCGTCAAAATTATTCATTTTTCTGTTTTTGTTGATCACAAAGTAGATAAGGAAAACTGGGATGCCGGGTGTATTCAGAGCGCTGGCATTATTGTTTACAGTGCGTGGAATGGTGCGCTGTGATTGGTTGAGCGGATATATCGCATTCTGCAGAGAAGGGAGACTGGCGTATGTCACGGTTTGGAAAAATAGGGAGAAAACATGACAGAATAACACGGCGGATATCGCATTTTGAGTAAAATTAAAAATTGGCTTTTCAATACCGACCAGATAAAATACTGATTTTGGCAAGAACTCAATTTTGTTTTTAAATGCCGTTTATCGCGTTTTGGAACCAAACTCTTCATATTATGTTTAACTTTAGTATACATTACATAATATGTAAAAATACTTGCACAAAAATATAACCTCCTTTTGGTTTTACAAATGGTTTTACAGGCTGATGTTATAAGAGAAACTCTAAAAGATCTTCAAATACATTTTACTCTTAATGTTCTTGTTGCTTTAAAAAATAATATAATCATAAAATTTATTTCAAAATATTGTATAATAATTTAAACAATTAAGTTATACAAAGTATTTTAAAGCAATGCAAAATAAATCTTTTTTGTGTGTACTTTTACAATGACAACAAAAAGATTGTCTTAACTTGAAGTATTTAAAATTAATATACAATTTTATTGTACTTTTATAAAGATAAAGCATTTGACTTAACTTGAATTTACTGTAATTAATAATGGACATCACAGAAACATTTGAGAAATATCGCATGTATATCACAGTTTAGCACTGTTTGGTTATATTTCAATAATTTTAATGGCCATTTTACTGTTATTTACCATATAAAACAAACAAAGGTTTACAGTGTGAACCTAAGAGTGAACTTAAGAATGTGTGTTCTAACTAGTACATCAAGAATTTCCTTAACTTTTTTTCAGTTTTTAATTATCTTGTAATTTCCTCACAGTCTTTAATGATGGCACAGCGAAGAACTTGATCAGTTTGACTGGAACTGTTGAGATGTTTCATAAAGGTAAGTTAGACCATAAAGATAAGTGGACTTCCCTGTTGTTTTACAGTCAAGAAAAATGTTATGCAGCAAGCAAAACACTTCTACACATTGTGCTTTAGGGAAACGGTACAATATTCCAGTGAGTTTGTGGCTAAAGGAAAGTTATCCACACACTGCCCCCATCTGCTATCTGAAACCCACCCGTGAGATGGTTGTTGTGACCAGCAGACACGTCAGCAGCAATGGAGAGATCCTGTTGCCTTACCTGGATGAGTGGAAACATGTAAGATTACAGCTTGAAGATGTTTCAATGGTTTTGGCCTACCACAAAACAAATCATTTACAATTTTATCTCTTTTTATGAAATGATCTGTTTGTTTATTTTCAGTCGCAGTGTGACTTGCACAGCTTGATTCAGGTTATGATGACTGTGTTTAGTGAGGTCCCTCCTCTGCGTATGTGTCTTAACCCAGAAGATTGTGAGTATAGTTTCCTTGTTTATTCCCATCATCCCATAAACTTTTCACAACTGTTTAGAGCAGTTTAACTCCTGAATCTCTTCATATGTCCTAATTGCTTCAGGGAAACAGATAAGCAGGCAGTTTAGACCTAGTTTAGGTTATCTGAAATATGATAAAGTGTTCACAGGTTGATGTGATTTTATGGTTTGTTAAACAGAAATGATCATTGTGCAATGACACTGTACAACAACAGAAAAACAAAGCCCAGGCTCATTAGAAAAACGTACCTGTGGGAACATTTTTGCAAAACGAAAATACGTAGTGCCATGTTTCATGAGAGTTTCAATGTGAAATGTCCACTGAGTGGTGCTAAAAGCATTTTCAGTTTTTTCTGAAACAGATAAATGTAAATATGGTACATTTTATATTACGTTGGTTTTGTACTTATCACCGCAGTTCTGATTTGAAATGTCCGGTGAGTGGTGCTAAAAGTGTAATGCTCCATTACGTTTTAAATAACGTACCATCTACACTACACCTAAACCTACCCGATAGTGTTAACAAAAGCAAATGTGACATAAAAACGCAATCATAAGCATGCAGTTTTAGCTTGTTTTTGATCTCTCATCTTTGAGCTCTTTTATTGTGAGTCATGTTTCACAGGATTTGTACCCAAGGCTTCCGCATCCTAAGTACAATTCTGTACCAGCTGAGCTACTGAGCAAGCTTGTTACATCAGAAAAGCAAAACATATGGAGCTGGTTATGCGATGCAAAGTCCAAAATGTATTTGTTTACAAATCATGCGCTTTGGTAAAAAAGTGTTTTGAGATCATAACATAATATTGTGCAAGGAGACATGAAAACAAGTCTTTATTAATCCATAATCTGACCCTGTAATCATAACTGTGTATGAAAAGGATTAAAAGTGCTTGCTGTTTTACTGCCTCTAGTGTTATTTCTGTTGGAAACTGCGGTAATATGTATCGATACGTATTTTGCGTTTTGCAAAAATGTTCCTACAGGTACATTTTTTCCATGAGATCAGGTTGAAAAAACATGGCATTTTGATGACAAAGGCCCGGTTTCACAGACAGGGCTTAGACTAAGCCAGGATTAGGCCTTAGTTCAATTAGGACAGGGGTGTCCAATCCTGCTCCTGGAGGGCCACTGTCCTGCAGAGTTTCGCTCCAACCCTAATTAAACACATCTGAACCATCTAATCAACATCTTCAGGATTAATAGAAACTTCCAGGCAGGTGTGTTGAGGCAAGCTGGAGCTAAACTCTGCAGGACAGTGACCCTCCAGGACCAAGTTTGGACACCACTGATTTAGGACATTTAAGTAGCTTTTCTAAATGTACCATAGAATAAACATTATATGTGTGCATCTTGAGACAAAACAATGGCACTGACATATTTTAAGATGACAGTCAGTACAAGTTGTCAGTACAAGTTGCTTTCAGTTAAAACAGCTCAAACATGCATTTTAGTCAAGGACTAGCTTAAGCCTTGTCTGTGAAACCAGGGGAAAGTGATATAATAACTACTGTAATATTTTGCACTCTTATAGAACATTTGTATATTTGTGTGGATATTTTTGTAAAATGACAATTCTTGTTTATTTACAGTAAGTTCTGCTCACAAAGTACACTCACTTGAGGAACTCTCACTGACGCTGGACAGAGAGGGCGATCTTCCTTTCTCCGAACATAATGAAACCATCTGTTAGTTTGCTAAATGTCTTTGCAATATGATTTGTATATTTAACTTTTGTATATAAAAAAAAAATAATAATAAATGTTCAGTTTGAGCTGTATGAATATAAATACTCAAATGTCATGTAAATTGTATGTAAATAGACGAGTCACATGTTTATGATGCAATGTTTTCCTAGTGATTCATGCTCATAGAATTTTTTTTCATTGATTCAAATTTTGACCTGTATTATATCAAACATCTACTCAGATATGTAAATGTACAGATAATAAGTGGGATATTATAATTAGACATTACTACATTCACTCACATTTTATGAACATGAAGTTATATAATAATAAACGCTTCAAAAATGAAATTCATTGCATTAATCTAAAAGTGGTTTAAATTAATCAAGTGTTGTCAAGTCTTGGTTTTGTCTGTGGAGGTTTAAATGGCAGCGGAGTTTAAAAAATGTGATCCAACCTAAACTAGGAAAAAGAAAAAATAAAGTCTATAAAATAGAGCATACACATTATATTATTTTAATGAATATAATACATTATGAATGATGACTTACGAATTATTTATGTTCGTCATTTGTTATGGTAAACAGAAACTACTTGTCAGACTTTTATTTTAAAATCCGACACACTCCCACCGGAAGTGAAACTCTCTCGCTGTACTGACGCTCGCATCCTTCGTCTTGTTTATCTTCGTCGAGATGAACGCTAGTCGACTTTACTTATATTTATTGGAGTTTCGTTAAATAGATATAATTCAGATTATATTAATGAGTTTTTAAGGTGTTTAGAGTGTGTTTGTGTCACACAGCAGGTATTAATACGAGTGTTTAGGGATTGTTGGAGTGTTTTGGCCTGAGCTGAGACACATTCATAAATTTCACACATTTATTCTTTTATTTCTCAGGAGTTTAGTGTGTTTTCTTATATTTGTATAATTAATCATGGCTGTTGTCAACGAAGGAGCTCTGAAAAAGATGCTGAAGGTTTGTATTGCGCATTTTGGTCTGTAATATCTCATTTGAATAGTGACTTTAATTTAATATGGAAGAGTATGATAGGTATTTGATATTCATTGTGTTAAAATATAAAATAATGTCGTATTGACTGTATTAGGCAGGTTATTTGTCTGTAATTATATAAGATGTACTGAAATAGTTGTCATAATGGATTTGGGTGTTTGTTTTTTTTAAGTCAAAATAGTTATTATCATATTGTATAATAACTTTAATTAATGACATTAGTAAAGAAAGATGTTTACACTTACCAGTTCATTGTTGAATGCACATTTAGTATATGTCATCTTGATTAAATATATTTTCATACAATTAATTGTGATAAGGCTTTATAATGGAGACAATAATTTGTTAATCAGATTGTTGGGTTATTCATATTAGTGTATTTTATTTTTTTATATTCAGCAATACAAGTACAGAGATCTCACTGTCCGAGAGATCACAAACGTCATCTCTCAGTACAAAGACCTCAAACCCGTTATGGATGCGTACGGTAAAATTCTCTCATCCTATCTGCATTTTCTAGATCTCTGTAAATGTAATTCTTTGAGTTTTTCATGAGTAACTAATGTTTCTTTCACAGTGTTTAATGACGGATCATCCAGGGACTTGATGAGCCTCACAGGAACTGTACCAGTTAGTTATAGAGGTGGGTTAGAAAATTATTTATAGTGTAAAGATGAAAGCAACATTATAACATATCTAACTATACTGGATTTCCTGTCTCAGGGAATGTGTACAATATTCCCGTGTGCTTGTGGCTGTTGGATACGTATCCCTACAATCCTCCTATATGTTTTGTGAAGCCCACCAGTGCGATGATGATCAAGACCGGCAAACACATTGATGCCAACGGCAAGATCTACCTGCCTTACCTGCACGAGTGGAAACATGTACGACTCAATCCAGCACACAAAATGATTTAATTCTAATATCAATGTTTTCCCCCCATGTCTTCGTTTCACAAAGAAATAAAACTGACATGGAATTTAGCCACTTGGAGCATGTCAAATCTCTCACTCAACTTTTATATGATTTTCTCCTGTCCCATTAGCCTCAGTCAGATCTATACGGGCTTATCCAGGTCATGATTGTCGTGTTTGGCGAGGAGCCGCCTGTCTTCTCCAGACCCACCACACAACCTCCTTACCAGGCCTTCCAAGCAGCCGGGCCACCGAACCGTAAGCGCAGATCTCTTCAAATCGTTTGTTCATGAGTGAATCTCAGAAAACAAAACATTTTCCAAGTGATATGGACAGGTTTAAATAAATAAATTAAAATGAGAATTTATATTATTTATATAAAGAAAATGAAGGTCAAGATTGTCTTGCAGATTTTCTCATTAATGTAATGATATATTATTAAGTATATTTGTACCATACAATTGAAAATATACATCAGTGTTATTTTATTATTACTTATATGCTTACTAAAGTATTTATTCATATTTTGAATTGGCTTTTATTTTTATATTTTCTATTTAGTGAAAAAAAACCTATACCAAAATGTATTTAAAATGCATTTAGTTCATACTAAGTATACTACAAATTCAATAACATATTTATTGACATATTGCTTGAGACTGATACAAATATTCTAACTGAACTTTATTTGGAGTATTTCTTTATTACACAATGCACATTTCTTAATATTAAGCCTAAAATGTGTTTTAATATCACTATTATTAAGGATAGTATGATCAGTGTATAATATCAGTCTTTAAATGCAAGTCTTTAGTTTCAATTTAGCAGACTTTAAGTACATCAATTTAGTATAGCAAAAGTGTAATTGCAGAGTATTTATATTAAGTACATAAATATGTAAATGTATTTGTAGTATACTTAGTATAAAATTAATGTATTTCAGATACATTTTGCTATATTCATTTTTTACTAGAGTTGCCAAGGCAGTATTTCTAATTTAGCTTGAGTTTAAGTTTAATTTTTTTTTTTTCATATAATATTTATATTTTATATTATTTCAGCTTTATTTCAATTACTAAGAATGATTATTAGTAGTTTTATTAACTAGTATACATGGTAGTATACAACACAACAGTATTTGTTGTACTGAATATATTTATAAATATAAATAATGGCATAAAAATAATGTCACAGTGAAAAATCTTTATGGTACTAAAAATAGCCTCTTTTTTTTTCTTTCTTTTTTTTTTGCAATATCATTTCAAATTTTTTCTTTTGGTTTTGGCAATAGGATACAGACATTTCTTGACCTGGAGATATATCCTTATAGGATGCATGGTGATAAAACATAGATACTTGGATCTGTTATGAGGAAAACTTAAGTACATTTTTTAAAGATTTCAATATCATATATTTTGGGCACCTAGACTGTAGACTTTCATGTGACTAAATTTTTCAGCTCAGATTGTTCATATATGAAATAAGCTTCACATGATCACTTAACCATTCCCATTTTTTCAAAGTAATGCCTGTTATAAACAGCAGATGTCTCCCTGCACTAGCAGTGCATATTAAAGTATTTGTTTTGTGTCCTGCTTCTCCTTCCAGAGTCCTATATGCCAGGAATGCCAGCAGTATCTCCCTACGGGCCCAACCCAAACCCATGGTAATGATTCAGTCTGACCAAATATCACATATAACAGCCTAAACAATGTTTAATATTTTTCCCAACACTTATGATATGAAAACACATGATTTAAAGGGCTGTGTTGTAATTAGAGAGTGTGATTAATTGGTTATGTAATGATTTATGTCTGCTTCAGTGGTTACCCAGGTTACCCTTACCCAGGAGGCAATGCTTATCCTGCCACAGGTGGTCCTGCACATTACACTTCCCAGACTCCTGTCACTACTGTGGGTGAGTTGTCATGTTTTGCCTTTGGCTCATTTCTGGAATTAAACTACTTCATATATAATTTTAACCCACAAATCGCAGTAACCCTGGAATAAACAATATGGATTCTATTTTATAAGCTTCAGTTTGTAGGCCTCAGATGTCATTTTTCAGACTTGTTCCTAGCTCCCTTTCAGTATGAATTGGCAACATTTACTCTGCATCTGGATTGATGTGAATTTGCATCTGAGTTAATCTTAATTGGCAACAGTCCGAGTTCATTTGAAGTGGCAATCTGAATCTGAATTGGAGACAAACTGAACTAAATTCTGAATTAATTTGAGCTGGCAACATTCATTCTGAATATGAGTCTGAATATAAATTGGCTGCATTCAGTATGACTATGAGTTTATCTTAATTAGCAACATTCTGTCTGAATCTGAGTTAATCTGAATTGACAACACTGAATCTGATCTAAACTGAAGTGGTAGCATTCAGTTTGAATCTGAATTTATTTGAATTGGCAACTTTTAATCTGAATCGGTGTTAATGTGAATTGGTAGCCTTTATTCTGTATTTAAATTATCAGCATTCAATCTGAATCTAAATTAATTATTCTAAACTGGCTGCATTCAATATGAATATGAGTTAATCTAAATCACTGAACATTCTGTCCGAATGCAAGTTAATCTGAATTGGCAACACTGAATCTGAATCAGAGACAAACTGAGCTGAATTAATTTGAGCTGGCAACATTCATTCTGAAATCGAGTTAATATAAATTGGCTGCATTCAGTATGACTATGAGTTCATCTGAATTAGCAGCATTCTGTCTCAATCTGAGTTAATCTGAATTGACAACACTGAATCTGAGCTAAACTGAAGTGGTAGCATTCAGTTTGAATCTGAATTCATTTGAATTGGCAACATTCAGTCTGAATCTGTGTTAATGTGAATTGGTAGCCTTTACTCTGTATTTAAATTATCAGCATTCAATCTGAATCTAAATTAATTAATCTAAAGTGGCTGCATTCAATATGAATACTAGTTAATCTACATCACTGAACTGTCATCACTGTCTGAATGCAAATTAATATGAATCTGAATCAGAGCTAAACTGAATTGGTATTCATTTTGAATATGAATTAATTTGAATTGGTTGCATTTACTCTGAATTTGGATTAGTATTATTCAATCTTAATGTGAGTTAATATGAATTGGCTTTTTGTTCTATAAATAAGAGTTAATCTGGATTATCTATATTCAGTCTGAATGTGAGTTCATCTGAATTGATAACACATATGTATTGCTCGTACTATATACATCACTCTTTAACTAGACTTTCTATACCATATCATTCTTTAACTAGACTTTTACTGTTGTCAAGAGTATATTGCAGTATTGGGAGTTCATCTAAAATAAGATATTGGACATATTGGACAAGACACAGGCTATCCTGAATTACATGACACCATGTTAATGTCAGTTTCATAAAAGTACAACACACTTCGCCCTTTATATTCACTCTACCCATCTATCTCTGCCTTGTCTTGACCCTGACCTCTGGTCTTCTGCCTGGCTCCGTGCCTAGTTTTCAGTGACTTCGTTGGAGCGCTCTGAAAGGTTGGGCCTGTAACTAGATTCTGAACTGGTAAAGGTCAAAGGACTTGGTTCATCCAGTTTGACAGAGGGGCTAGTGGGTATATTTAGAGTGGCAGGAGTGGGAAGAGGATATCAGTCCCAGGGAACGTTCATCATTAGGTTTGAACCATGACATTAACTACAGTGCTATGCAGAATGTGTGAGTCTATAATCACACTAAGTGTCTCTGTATGGCTGAGATGGTATGAATACGTTCCAGCCGTTCTGCTCACTGACAGCAGGCATTCTCAGGGGCACAACTTTTGTAATAATGGATAAAAATGTTTGTTTTCACAGTGGAATGTTGTAAAGTTAAAATGTAAAACATTTTTATTTTGCATATCCATGTTAGCTGCAGATCCTTTAAGACCTGTAAGTTGCGAGGTGGGGCCTCCATGGATCGGACTTGTTTGTTCAGCACATCCCACAGATGCTCGATTGGATTGAGATCTGGGGAATTTGGAGGCCAAGTCAACACCTCAAACTTGTTGTTGTGCTCCTCAAACTGTTTCCATGAAAGGGTGTACATGGTCTGCAACAATGCTTAGGTAGGTGGTACGTGTCAAAGTAACATCCACATGGATGGCAGGACCCAAGGTTTCCCAGCAGAACATTGCCCAAAGCATCACACTGCCTCTGCCGGCTTGCCTTCTTCCCATAGTGCATCTTGGTGTTCCCCCGGTAAGTGATGCACACGCACCCGGCCATCCACGTGATGTAAAAGAAAACGTGATTCATCAGACCAGGCCACGTTCTTCCATTGGTCCAGTTCTGATGCTCACGTGCCCACTGTTGGCGTTTTTGGTGGTGGACGGGTCAGCATGGGCACTCTGACTGGTCTGTGGCTATGGAGCCCCATACGCAACAAACTGTGATGCACTGAATATTCTGACACCTTTCTATCAGAACCAGCATTAACTTCTTGAGCAATTTGAGCTACAGTAGCTCGTCTGTTGGATCGGACCACATGGGCCAGCCTTTGCTCCCCATGTGCATCAATGAGCCTTGGCTGCCCATGACCCTGTCGCCGGTTCACTACTGTTCCTTCCTTGGACCACTTTTGATAGATACTGACCACTGCAGACCGGGAACACCCCACAAGCTGCAGTTTTGGAGATGCTCTGACCCAGTCGTCTAGCCATCACAATTTGGCCCTTGTCAAACTCGCTCAAATTCTTTCGCTTGCCCATTTTTCCTGCTTTTAACACATCAAATTTGAGGACAAAATGTTCACTTGCTGCCTAATATATCCCACCCACTAACAGGTGCTGCAATGAAGAGATAAATAATGTTATGCCTGATTGGTGTGTGTAATGTTTTTTATATATATATATATATATATATAGCATATGTCTGATTTCAGTTGTTCGTACACATTTTTGTAAATTTAGAATTAAATTTAGAATGAGAGTTGATGATGAAATTTACATTTTACATCCAAGGCAGCTTTTACATTGCATTCAGTGTATTAATTTTATTAGTTCATGCATTCCTTAAGAATCAAACTCATGACTCTACTGTTAATGGCAGCAAAATCTCTAATGTATCATGGATATTCAGTATGTTGACCAGCACTACCAAAATTAACTCAAAAGCATTTTGAATCAGAAAATGTGAATTTTCGGAACAATTTCTAGAAGAAATGTGGCACTAAATTTGTGTCTCTCCCTCCAGGTCCAAGTCGTGATGGTACCATCGGTGAAGACACCATCCGAGCGTCACTAATCTCAGCTGTGAGCGATAAACTGCGCTGGAGAATGAAGGAGGAGATGGACAGAGCGCAAGCCGAGCTGGACGCCCTGAAGAGGACAGAGGAAGACCTGAAGAAAGGACACCAGAAGCTGGAAGACATGGTGTCCCGCCTGGACCAGGAAGTGGTAAGAATTTTTGTAGTTATTCTGTAGGAAAGGTTGATCTTCCCAAATTCTGCAATGAGATCCCAGTTTTTGTAGAAGCATGATGTTAGATGTAGTGTTGTCAAAAGTACGGACTTTGGTACCAAGCCGTTACTGAAATTTTAAAAAGTAACGATACCAGCATTTCCCGCTAGGATTTTGAGCGCTGTTGAGCGGATTCTTAAACACCTCTGATTGGCCATTGTGTTCATGAGCTCAACAGATATGTCTGAGATTGGCTACAATGATCAACACTTCAAAAACATGTTGCAAATAGACATCTTTGACGCTCTTCACAGAGTGCTTACACAGATACACACAGGAGCGTCAAAGATGTCTATTTACAACATGTTTTTGAAGCATTGTAGCTAATCATTGACATATCTCAGTGCAAAGGGAGATATTTTCTTTTAGATATTGCTTTTTAAGGACTACAACAAATGGCTGGTAGGGACTACTACAAGCTTCTTCCCAGGTTAGTGACATCACAGACCCCAAAATTTACATAAATCCTGCCCCCGAGAACACGCAACAAAGGGGGCGAAGCCATATTGGGCTGCTTTAGAGAAGAGGAAGAGTTGTTGTAGTAGAGTGTTGTTGCCATGCCGTCATTTTACACCGGACTGCTTCACAAACGAGGGTCAATTCAATGCTGAATTTGCACAAAAGATTAACATGACGGCACATGCTAGTCGATGAGTTGAATCAACTCCACAGCAACTACATAAATTTATCCACTAACCGTTCAGAAACATCCTGTTGCATTCTAAAAGTAGTAGCTTCTTCCTGAGTCTCTCCATCAGTGTCCGACTCCGGTTTGAACAATGTAAGGCTGAACACCGTTACTGACAATCGTCATTTTGGCTGCGTGAGATTCTCCAGCTTTGTTGTTGTTGAGCAACCGAAGTGCGAGCTGTTAAAGCTCCGCCCTCTTCTGGAAAGGGGACCGGGAGCAGCAGCTCATTTGCATTTAAAGGGACACACACAAAAACAGCGTGTTTTTGCTCACACCCAAATAGGGGCAAATTTGACAAGCTATAATAAATGATCTGTGGGGTATTTTGAGCTGAAACTTCAGACACATTCTGGAGACACCAGAGAATTATATTACATCTTGTGAAAAGGGGCATAATAGGTCCCCTTTAAAATTTCAGTATTGAAGTCGGTACTTTTGACAACACTAGTTAGATGTGTGTTTGTGGTATGTACACCCTCAGGCTGAGGTGGACAGAAACATTGAGCTCCTCAAGAAGAAGGACGAGGAACTGAGTGAAGCTCTGGAGAAGATGGAGAACCAATCAGAAAACAATGACATTGACGACGTGATCATACCCACAGCCCCGCTCTACAAACAGATCCTGAACCTGTATGCAGAGGAGAACGCTATAGAGGACACCATCTTTTACCTGGGAGAAGCCCTGCGTAGAGGAGTCATCGACCTGGAGGTTTTTCTCAAGGTTTGTTCATCCCTCAATTTCTTTTTTTTTTTTTTCTCTCAGAGAACAAAAGTTTTGCCATTTATTGTCCTGTATTTGACTTTTCCTGGTAATGTTATGCTTGACACCCCCCCCCCCCTTCGTCCCATTTTTGTCCTCAGCATGTGCGTCTGCTGTCACGAAAACAGTTCCAGCTGCGAGCGCTCATGCAGAAAGCACGGAAGACCGCTGGACTTAGTGACCTTTACTGACCCTGCCGCCACCAATACATTCTCCTCCCGACACTCCAGCTCTGATCATATGACCCAGACTCTGATCTGGTCGCTTTGTGGTATGTCAGTGGAAGTTCACCAGTGATATTTTACTTCTGTGCGAATTTTATCTACTGTACACCACCCTTGTTTTATTTTCTTGATTTGGAAAAAGCAAAATGCAAATCAGGTACGATATTTGAACTCTAGAAGGTAAAAACTAATCCTGAGACTTAGAAGTAAATGAGACGTCATAGATATTATGTTCCTTCTTTCATCTGAGCTTCTGGCAGGCGTTTGGGTCTTTGGCTTTAGATACTACTGCTATTAACTGTACAGAGTGATACATTTCAAATGTGACATCCACAGGAAATATATGAGAAGATTGCTCTCAATTGTGGATAGCAACTCCTATTTTCATTCAGGCACTGTTCCGAAATATTGTTATACTCCATACCTATGTGAATCACAGGAAAATTCACCCCAATAAAAAGATGAAACCTATTTTTAGGATTATTACGATTTTTTATGTACATTTTTTTTAAAAGTACATTTAACCCCCCCCCCACCCCCCGTTGCCGTAATGAGAAAAAGTGTGATTACTGTAATACAGTAATAAAATCTCTTCCGGTCCAGACATTTTGGATTACTTTCTTTTTTTTTTCTCAATTAAAATCAGCATCATTTCAATTCAGTAACACAAACAAGATATTTTTTCTCTCTTGACAGTGAGAATTTGAGGGTAAAAATGTGTCACAATGCAGAAAATCTATCTAAAAATAGACTTCATTTACTTTATGCAAAATATAATTTATTCATTTTTTTTTATTTTGGGCTAAAATATGACATTTCTTGAATTTTTATGAGATTCACCTTATGGAGAAGTTACAGTGATGACTTATGGTTCAATATTTCAGTTTTATTACATTTATTTTGCCGAGTTTATTATTTATCTCATCACAATTGGGAACTATTTGGTGTTCCAGATTTATTGTTATGATGTTATAACTGTAAATCATTTAGTATGGTTTGTTACTAATAATGTTACATTTGAAAATCTATAAACTGTTGTACTGTACTTTCAATTTTCAGACTGTTTATTCTTCCAAATGTGTTAAAAAAATTAATTCTTTTAGATTTTTTTTTTTTTTTTTACCTGTTGCATTTCAGTCAATTGTTTTAATGCACTTTTGGGATGTGAATTAGATTTTTAAGACCTGAGTTGCTGTTTCTGAGAGAGTTTTCCCCCTATTTGTTCTTATATGTTCCAGGATGTAGATTGTTGAGAAGATCAAATAAAAGAACATGATCTTTAATCATGATAGATTTGTGAATGGTCAACAATTGCTTCATGTTTTCATATCAGTGTGCGTAATAAATATTTGGCAGGTGCCACTGTACTAACTTGTATTTAGACCTTGAGGTAGAACTGTAGATGGTTTGTTTCTGTACACCAATTATGTCTATTTAGCATATAGAACAAACACAGAACAAAGAGTTTTTGTAGTTAGTCACAATGTTTATTCGGTTACGGACCGTGTCTCAATTGTACAATCACACGCTTCAAGTAACAGCTATAACCGTCGCTGTGTATTACCAAAGACTATAGATATTGAAAGAGACTTTGGTATTACCACTAGTGCGTTGTTGATCTTGTGGACCAACACTAACAGAAATAAAAATACATTGACAACAGCATTTTGTTTCCAGCTGATACACAAGGTGTACACTTACACCAATTACAAGCAGTCTAAACAAACTTTTTAACACCTCAATATGATTTTGTTATACCATAATTTAAAATGAATTCTGCTTAACCTTAGACAACAAATTTAGACATTGTAATTATATATATATATATGTAAAAGTGCTTTTTCTGGTAGACAATCAGTGCACTTGTGTTTGACCTCCAGTTCAAAGCCACACAAAGTCATTGACTAATTTTATTTGCTTTCTGTCATGTTAGTCAATGGACCTCAATGCGTTGACAGGTTTGTATAATGATCTGTTTTTTGAATTGTTTTGTAAACACACAATGATATTTTGTAACACTGAAATTTTGTAAAGCTGTGATTTTACGTGTTGGTCTTGGTGAAATTATCAATAGCGTGACACACAGGACGTAAGTACGGAATGCTAGCTGACCTTAGAACGGAATAAAATTGACTCAAATTGCACATCGTCAAGTGCTTTTTTCTTAAAAATACAATAGTACGCACATAGACACAAACTTTTACAAAGGTTGATGATCTCTGTAAAGGCAACAGGAATTAACGATTTCTCCTCTGCAGCTAAAACCAATAAAATAAGGAGTGGTACAGTCTAAAGGCCTGAGACTGGAGATATCTAATGGTTACAGGCAGTAAGGTTTATGAGGTCAGGACACAGATAGGCAGTGAGGTTTGAAAATTGTGACACTGGCTACATTTTGGAGAAAACGGTGGTTCACAGGGTCAGCTCCTTCTGAACGCCCCACAGGGTCTCGGCGCTCTTCACCAGCTGTTTCTCCTCGTCTGGCTTGAGGGTCATGTGGACAACATCTGTCAAGCCGGTGTTACCCAGGATGCAAGGCACGCTGAGGAAGACCTCGTCGTTCACACCATGCATTCCCTGTAAATACACAACAAATGTCAAATAATGGTGCTCTGTATGTATTTTATAGCTTTGTTCCAAGCTTGGCACCTAGCCAACATTTTTAGATAGGCTGTTCCAAACAAAATTATTATGCATTTTTAGATGCCTCATTTTGACCTAATATTAAGCAGCATGGCATGTACCTTTCGAAGATAATTAAGTCACAGAATGCAATACAACAAACTCTGAGAAACATTTTGTCCAAAATGGTAGACAAAATGGCGATTATAATAAACATTAACTCAGAAAGTGCAATAGAACTTTTCAGCAAGGAAATTCGAGTGGTTTGAAAACTCAACCTGCAATGGTTTCCAACAGAGTTTGAGGTTAGCATGTTGCTAAGCTAATGACCAGTGTTGGGGAAAGTTGCTTTTAAAAGTAATACATTACGCCTGCTTTCAAACGCTCCCGTGTGTATCTGTGTAAGCTCATGGTGAAGAGCGTCAAAGATGTAGCCAATCACAGACATGTCTGTTGAGCGCGTGAACACAACGGCCAATCAAAGGTGCTTAAGAACCCGTTCAACAGCACTCAAAATGCTAGGGGGAAATGCTGGTATCGTCACATTTTTAGAATTTCAGTACCGACTTGGTACTGAAGTCGGTACTTTTGACGACCCTAGTTACTTGTAATGCGTAACCCCCAACATCTTACCCCTATCCTGGTTATGACATAGGAACAGTAAATTTAAGTATATTCAGTAATAATGCAAGGGAAGATAAAACAGTTCCATGTACTCACAAATGCAAACGTTAGTAAAGTCTTTTGTGCACTTCACATGTTGAGCTATTTGTGGCACTTGTGGGATTTACTGTCCATGAAGAGTTGTTCAGATCAGTACATAAGATTGTTAGCTTAGCAACATGCTAACGTAAAATCTATTGGAACCAACTGTAAAATGTTAGTGAAATTGGACTTCACCAGGATGCTGCCTTAGAAGGTAGTTGCCTATATTGTCATCAGACAGCAGTTTTGGGACAGAGTTTATTATTATTATATATGTACGTACTTATGTTCTGTTTCTCCATACTAGAAAAAATATGGTTCACAATATTTAGTTAATGAAGACGGCTGGTCACTCAGAACCAAACATGAGAATCTCACCTTGACCAAAGTAGAAACTGGATGACACTTGTGTAGGTTCTTCAAGATGCTCTCACACAGGTCAGCTACAGACATACCAATAGCCCAGGAAGTGTAACCCTTCAGCTTAATAACCTCATATGCACTGCCAAAGCAAACCAGATTTATGTTAAACACAGATAAACAACCACGAGTCCAGACTAAAAACATTTATGCAAGGACTTGATTTATAGGCTTTCTAATGGCGACATATAGTATACATTTATTACAGATCATATACAAACAAACAGAGATGACTCTTAACACTCGGCCTCTCTCTCTAAAACCTTTCTGAGTCCTGCTGGGACGATTATTAGTGCAAGTACTAAACCACTGTATGGATGTCTAATTGGCTCACCTGTCAACCACCATCTTGTGGACGCTCTTCCAGTCCTCCTTGTCTTTATCTGTACCCATGTCAGGGTTCAGACTCTGAAGGGACACACCAGCCACATTCACTCCGCTCCACACAGGAACTAAAAGAGAAAGAGGGTGTTTAGATTTTCTGAAGAAGATGAGTTGTATTCATTGTGCTCTTTACTGTCCTCACCGCTCGAGTCTCCATGTTCTCCGACAACCCAACCGTGGCAGCTAGATGGGTGAATGCCCAACTTCTCTCCCATCAGGTAACGGAAACGAGCAGAGTCCAGATTTGTGCCGCTGCCGATCACACGGTTCCTGGGCAAACCGCTCAGCTTCCAAGCTACGTAGGTCAAGATGTCAACTGAAGAGAAAAGAACATTGGTTTACGTTTTCTGAGGCTACACGCCATCGACTACAATCACTGAACGCAAAGGACATTCAATGCCGGTTCTGGTCTCAATCGACAGTCATTGTGAAATTACATACCTGGGTTTGAGACCACCAGAAGGATGCAGTTGGGGCTGTACTTAATGATGTTGGGGATGATGAACTTAAAGATGTTGACGTTCCTCTGGACGAGGTTCAGGCGGCTCTCACCCTCCTGCTGACGGGCTCCAGCAGTCACAACCACCAATTTGGAGTTTGCTGTCACACTGTAGTCTGTAAATCACATGAAATTATCAATTTTGGAATGATATCACGCTTTGAGAGAAATGCACCAGTTTCTCTATTTCTCTCAAACATTCTCTCAAAGCCTGTTCAGACCAAGCTTAAAGGGACAGTTCACCCAAAAATGAAAATTCTGTCATTAATTACTGACCTTCCACAGACAGCTACACAACTGACACTTTTATGTTTCAAAAAGTTCATAAAGAGATCACAAAACTAATCCATATGAATTGAGTGGTCTAGTCCAAATTTTCTGAAGAGACTCGATTGCTTTAAATGATGAAAAGATTTAATTTAGGCTTTTATTCACATATAAACATTTATCACCGAACATAAACAAAAGCTTAACTGAACCTGCTTGGTGCACAAGAAGAAACCTCTTGCGGAAGCTCAAAAGTGCTGCGTAACACACGAGAATGAACCTCATTGGTTCTTCCGGAAGCTCAAACGTGTTGCGTAACACGAGAATGAACCTCATTGGTTCTTCCGGAAGCTCAAACGTGTTGCGTAACACGAGAATGAACCTCATTGGTTCTTGCGGAAGCTCAAACATGCTGCATAACACACGAGAATGAACCTCATTGGTTCTTGAGGAAGCTCAAACGTGCTGCGTAACATGAAAATGAACCTCATTGGTTCTTGAGGGAAATGCACCCCCAATTTAGCTTAGCGAACTAGTGTACGAAAAAAACCCCGAAGTGACGAAAGCAAGCAAACTACGAAGTCAAGAGGGCACACAAAGAAGACTCTTATCATTTTTCATCTTCGGTTCATTTCCCTTGTTGAATGACAAATGCAGACTACTGCCACCTGCTGGTATGGAGAGTTATTTTCTCTCACACAGGCGCAGAAAGTATGTGCTATTTGGCCATTGCCTATAGTATGGAAGCTTGTTTCCACCACAGAATAAAAGTTTTTTAAAAGATAATTACGACTTTTTAATCTCACAATTGCAAGATATAAACTCGCAATTCTGACTTTTTCTTCGCTATTGTGGGTTTATATTTTGCAATTCTGACTTTTTTCTCGCAATTCTGACTTTTTTCTCGCAATTGCGAGTTTCTATCTTGCAATTCTGACTTCTTTTCTCAGAATTGTGAGATATAAACTCGCAATTGCGAGTTATGAAGTCCAATTCTGAGGAAAAAAAGACTGACTTTTTTTCTCAAAATTGCAAGTTTATATCTCACAATTCTGACTTTATAATACACAATTGTGACTTTATATCGCAATTCTGACTTTATAACACGCAACTGTGACTTTATATCATGTAGTTCTGAGAAAATAAGTCAGAATTGCGAGATGAAAACTCGCAATTGTGAGAAAAAAGTAACACAAGAGACATGTAAAATGCGCAGTGTTGAGGGGCTCCAAGAATGTGGTTGGGAACCCCTGCTCTAGGTTAAAGCAGAATGGGAAGTTATTCATCACTTTTGTTAATTAATAAAAATCATCTTTGCTTTCTGAAACATTTTAACTCAAATAAGATGCAGCCCCTTGAATGCTGCTTTGAATTTTACTACTTGAATTTTAATATTTTACTTCTATTTTTACATAAATAGTATAATAATTTCGAATCTAGGTCACCTCATTGGTACGTTATCAGCACCAATCGCACCGTCAGCTCCTTATCATCAATCATAAATTCTGTTACCCCCCCCCCCCCCTCCCACCCCACATTTTCATTTAATGGTATATTATAAAATCTGACCTTTATCCGCCACTATCTTGTGGGTCTTGAGAAAGAGGCTTCCATGCTGCAGGTCCATAGCCTCTCCTTTCAGCTTATCTTCCATCACGTCCACCAGGGCGAGTTCATCAGTCAGGTCCTGCACAAACACATGCACTGAGATAAACACGCCTAGACACCTTTAATGGCTGCTTAGACATTGGTAAATGTTGAGTTTAGGGATTCATTTTAATACTTAAGGTCATGAGTCTGAACCTGTTTGATTTACGTTCCACTACATTTTCTAATATTTAAAGATTGTTGCTACTGAAGGTTCAGCAACTGCATTTTACACCAATGGAAAAATGAAGAGAGCTGAAGAGTGCAGACTCTTAAAGTCTACTAAGTCTCCAGATACAGGGATCATGTTTAATCTTGGCGGAGGTTCAAGGCCTTCCTTCTCATTCAGAAATCGCTCTACATTCAGAGGTCAGGAAAGCTTGCAAAGCCAGTGTTATTTACTTGAGCCATAGCAGCTTTACCCCCAATTCATGAGAAAAAAACATGAGCACATTCCTGATGGTTCAAAGAAGATATGGGAATCAGTGTGACATTTTCATTCCATAGTTTTTTTTTTTGTTGTTGTTGTTTTTCACATGCTATAGGAAACAGAAAAAGTGGGCACAACATGGCATTTGATTTATTTTGGACCAGCACAAACAGTCCAAATTTGTTAAAATTGCTGGCACATAATTATTGTGTACCTCATAAAACAAACTTTTATTAAAGATTTTGATATAAGTGATATGTTTAATATAGTCATATCAGTGAAATCAGAGTCTTTTTCCATTCTCAACACTTTTCTTTACAGGAACAGCAAAGAGATGACAGGAAATGATGTGGGAACCATATTGGGAAATGTTGTGAGGCAGATTCAAACCCTCAGTTTATTTTAAAATAAATTAGTCATTTAGATAATTTAAAGAGGTACAATTTTACTAAATTTATTTTAAAATAAATTTGTCATTTAGATCATTAAAAAGGTCCTTGTTTACTAAATTTATTTTAAATGATTCATTTCTCAAAATTATTTTAAAACAAATTTGTTAAACATTCCAATTTTACTAAATTTATTTTAAAACAAATTATTTTTAAAATAAATTACTTTCAATTTTATTTTAAACCTTTTAAATGGCCAAGCATAAATGTTGTCCGTTATATAATAGTAATGTGTTCTTCATCTCGTGGTGAGTGTTTATCCAGTGCAGTGACCTCACTGACCTTGAGGAGGATGCTGATGGCGGCGGCCATTCCAACCATTCCCACACCGACCACAGTCACCTTGTTCATGGGCCCGGCGGGCTGCTCCTTACTCACGTGAACAATGAGTTTCTCCTTTGTAGAGGCCATCTTTAGCTACAGGGGACAGAATCTCATGAGTCACTGTCTTTTAAATGCATCATTCATTAGCTTTTAGGATCAATGCTCTATGGGAAACTATGGGTAATGTGAACCTGAATTGCTTCTAATAAAGGTGCCATTTTGAAGCAACTGCACTGACTGAAGGCAGTGCTTCTCAAACCTGTCCTGGGGTCTCTCTCATTGACACATTCAAAATGTGAAAGGGTGGGGGATCCCCGAGACAGGTCTGAGAAGCCATTTTATCTTCCTGTCAAGTGTAGCAATGGAAAAGGTAAAGTGTATAAAAGAGCAAAGTGCTATTTTCATCCCCCCACGTCCAGCCTCTGCAGTGTTGTGTGCACAGAGGCACGTAGAAGAAGGGATCTGCAGCATTAATGCAAAGTGGATGAGCAAATCACCTTAAGAGCCCCTTCCTCGTGATTTAAACACGTCATACAACATATGCAGTCCAAACACAAGCTCTTCAGAAATTTATGTCTGTTTGTAGACATTTATCCACAGATCATCACTAAACATCACTATAAAAACTAAACATTTTAATGAATTATGCCTGTCATTGAGAGGTTTTGTAGAACACGCACTGATGAATGGAGTAAATTAGCATTTATTTATTTACAAGAAAGAAGAACATTTTCAGAGTTACAGTTGGTATTATGTAAACAAAACGTTTTATAAAGCCTTTTTAATCCTATTTCATTACCGTAATACACAAAGGAAATGTCATTACCATAATGTGCCCAGATGTTTTACTTCAAATTATTTCCAATGACGATTCTCAGTAGAGGCTCATCACTTACAGTACAATACAGTACTTTAAAATCGTTTTCCCAGTAGAGGCCGGTGTTAAGTTTATGCAAAATGGGCGAATCATGTTGAGACCATAAATGGGGAAATTCTACACAAACTCAATGAAATATTGACTCATTTCACGCACAAATTGAGCAAATTAGAACATTTTCAGAGTTACAGTTGGTATTATGTAAAGAAAACGTCTTATAAAGCCTTTATTATTCCTATTTCATTACCGTAATACACAAAGAAATGTCATTACCATAATGTGTCTGGATGTTTTACTTCAAATTATTCCCAATGACGATTCTCAGTAGAGTCTCATCACTTTAACACAGTACTTTAAAATCGTTTTCCCGGTAGAGGTGTTAAGTTGACGCAAAATAGGCGAAGAAAATAGGCGAATCATGTCGAGACCATAAATGGGGAAATTCTACACAAACTCAATGAAATATTGACTCATCTTGCGCACAAATTGGGCAAATTAGAACATTTTCAGAGTTACAGTTGGTATTATGTACAGAAAACGTCTTATAAAGCCTTTTTAAATCCTATTTCATTACCGTAATACACAAAGGAAATGTCATTACCGTTATGTGCCCGGATGTTTTACTTCAAATTATTCCTAATGATGATTCCCAGCAAACATTGGTCCGAGGGCAACATCGTGTCACTGGCCACAATAGTCTCGGTAGGACGGCATAAATCGGTAAAAATATGTAACACAGAACATTTCCTAAAAATACATTCAGATACGTTTCATAACTAGCTATTTTGGAACTATTTTTCAACAATGACGGGACATGTCGGAGGGACGTATTTTCAACGGTCATTAAACGTCACTTTAATGTTTGCTGGGTTCTCAGTAGAGTCTCATTTCATACAGTACTTTAAAATCTTTTTTTCCCGGTAGAGGCCGGTGTTAAGTTGACGCAAAATGGGCGAATCATATCGAGACCATAAATGGGGAAATTCTACACAAGTTGAATTAAATATTGACTCATCTCGCGCACAAACTGAGTAAATCGGGACTTTTATGTACTAAAGCATCCGGACGTCCCTAAATGCACCCTTAAAACCACAAGTACCAGAATCCTTTGCATTTAGGGAAGCAAGAAGTGCAGTGCATCTCTGATGTGTTCATGTTGAGGATTTCTTGAAGCACGTAGGCTCCAATGACTCACAAAGTTTAATGACAGACAGACCACCATCTATAACAAAATTCAGTCATATGCTCCACTATACATTAAAATGCTTGTAAATGTAACTGTATTAATACCTGATCATAAGCTTTATTTGAAAACAAGCCGCAACAGGTCGTATTTGAATTCACAAATAGTGAAAATGCAGGTTCATTTGTCAACTGCTGCGTTCATGATGTGCAACGACGATTAGATTACGTAACATTATCAGCTAGACTGCAAGAGCAAACGTTGCTTTCAACATCATATCTCTGCGTGCTACAGTAAATATACATCCTAATGATAGAAGAATGCCATATATAGATACAATATAATTTTAACTAATATATATTAAAGAGAAAATAACCAACACTGCATATTCTGCGCTTCAAGACTATACCTTTCTTTTATCTAAAGTGTTTTATATTACTAACTAGTGCCAGCGTGTGTCTTACCTGTAGATGCTGTTATTTTACAGTGAAGCGCAAAGTAGACTGGGCAGTGAAGTTATTCCGCACTGGTGCTGTGAGGAAGAGGCTGCGCGACTTATAAAGCGCGGAACGCCCTCACGCTACGGTCACGTCATTTGCATATGAATCAGATGGGCGTGTTTTCGTGTCTCGTGGTGTAAGTCACGTCCATCTGGGGAAGCGTCATGGAAGCGGATGTGGCTCAGCGGTTCACGTGCGACGGTTTCATTACACTAGTATGCGTTTCTTAACCTACTACAGGTTTGCTTGTCACAGAATTATGCCCACAAAACATATTGAAGTACTGTAATGTTCAGTGCAAGTAGCCTACTCTTGTTATTTCATTATTTATTTATTTGTAATCATGATAATACAAATATGTAGGATCAAAGGTGCAATGTGTAATTTTTAGGAGGATCTATTGACAGAAATGCAATATAATATACATAACTATGTTTTCAGTGGTGTATAAAGACCTTACATAATAAACCGTTATGTTTTTATTCCCCTTAGAATGAGCCATTTCTATCTGCATACAGCGCGGGTCCCCTTACATGTCAAGTCCCCATTTTGCGCCGGCATGTTTCTACAGTAGCCCTAAACGGACAAACTGCTCTACAGAGCGCGTTTGCTTGACTGGCTACTTTTTGCTGTCTCAGGGTACGTTTACATGACAACAATGTAGTAAAATCGGAAAAGTTTTTTCTTTGTACAGATGACAACGTTATAAAAACTATCCCCGTTCACACGGATCAGCGAAAATGACTAAAAACGCTGTATTACGCGTGCCAGACAAGTAGTTGGCGATGTCACTTTGTAAAGAAAGATTACGCGCTTGCGCATACGTATTGTTATACAGAGCACTCGCGCCATGCATATCCACCTTATTTTTATAGTTTACTGAAATTTGATATTCTTCTCATTATTTCCCTATAGCGGCTAATAAATCGGAAGTCTCGCACATTAACAGAAATACCTTAATTCCGCATTGACAAATAAGGTGGATAGATAAAACACGTAATACGCATGTGCATGCTGTCACCGTTTTCACAGATTCGCGTTTTTGCAGTTTACACGGAGATGATAATGGTATCGTTTTCAAAAACTTGCACTTTGAAACCCGTTTCCAAAACTTTGCATTTTCAGGCCACCAAAACGCAATTGTCGTGTAAATAAACGGCCAAAATACATAAAAAGTTTTCCGTTTTTAGTTGAAAACGGTGTCGTGTAAATGGCCCCTAAGACGACGACATCTTTGTCCTGTGTTGGCCACCATAGCTTCTCTATATTGCAAATCGCAACCTCACCACTAGATGCCGCTAAAATTTACACACTGCACCTTTAATTGTATGGGTTTATCTTTTACAAAATAATAATTACTTGTCTAGTTTACTTTAATATGTTTTTGATTGTAGCTTCAAGTTTTTTTTCACACATTATATTATATTGCAGGCTACTGAAGCCATAAATGTCATTTGCGTAAATAAAATTGCTCTTGAATACAAATAATAGGCAGATTAAATACATCTTAAATCTTACATCTTTATTAAATACAGATCAAATAGATTGAATAGGTAAAATATGTAATGTTAATGAATGCTAAATAATAACAAAAAATTCTATTAAGTAAATTGTAATGGTATTATTTTAATTCATTGTTTTCTTCTCATTTATTAAAGTGAAATTGTGAAAGGACCGTTGATAATTGGTAAGTCAAGTCACCTTTATTTATATAGGGCTTTATACAATACAGATTGTTTCAAAGCAGCTTTACAGTGATAAACAGGAAAATAACGATTCAATGATGCAAACGGAGTTGAATTCTGCCGTAAAGCAGCTCTAAACAGATAACAGTCATTATTCAGTTGAAATCAGTTCAGTGTTGATTCAGTTTCGTCCAATAACTGTGTAAAGATCATCAATTATGAAATGAGTTCAATTCATTTATAAAACAGCTCAGTAGAAAACAGGGATGTCATCATCCAGCTCAGTTCTCATCCAATAGTGTCAGTGCAGTCAAATCAATAATATTGTTGAAATATTAAGAATATTGAATATGATAAGTGTCCCCAACTAAGCAAGCCAGAGGTGACCGTGGCAAGGAACCCAAAATCCATCTGTGACAGAAATGGAGAAAAAAAACTTTGGGAGAAACTAGGCTCAGTTCTTCTGATTCAGGCTGCATCACAAGTCAGAAATTGCTAGATATACACAAACAAAGCAAACCTGTGATGAAAATACATAGGCATTGAAAACACACATAAGTATAACAAATAAATACATTGTACTTAAAGAATAATCTGCATCACTGTCAGAGGAATGCAGTGTGAATGTGCTGTGTCATGGTGAACTGGCATGTAGAAACGGCCCAAGGAAAAGGATGCAAAGGAACAGTATTATCATCGGTGGACAGTCGTAGCAGTAGGCTACTGTAAAAATAGCAGACCGGAATACAAAATATGTTTTTATAGACCTAATTATTTTATAGCCTACATGATTGGCCTACAGTTAACCATCAGTTTTAGACTAAATTTGTAGGCTATTAACAAAAACGTTGCCTAAATAGGTCAATAGGTTAGCTGAGCTGGTTAACCTATAAAAAAACACAACAGGCTGATTAAGTGGTAAAAAGAATAGGCCCTTCTGTGCCGTTTTTAATATGTTTTGTAATGAAACTGCGCCATCTTGTGGCAAGTAAAGCCAGAATTTGTATGTAGTTTATTCATAAACGTCATGATGAGGGTTCTTCAGTTTTAGAGTTTAAAGTTCAGTCATATAGTAGCCCTAAATAATATTTCAATTACAAAATGACCACGTGTTCAGCTAGGCCTAATATTAAAGTTATTTACCCTGCGGTCACCGTGATTTTGCCAAGTAAGACATGTTCCAGTCAACAAAATTTCTTGATCCTGGAACAACATTCCTGTCTGAAAATTTAGTTCTGTCCCTATACCTAAACTTAACCCTACCCATTGTTCCTAAAATCAGAGGGAAATGACAGGTGAATAACACTGATGTAGAAGCACTGGTTGTAAGGCTAAACTTGACATAAACTGTAAACTTGTCCCTCAAATCTTGATTGGTTGATTGAAAAGTTGTTCCAGGATCAACAAAGGTGTTAATCCAAAGAACATGTTGTACTTGGTGAAGTCACGTTCTCCTATTTTAGTGTGACAGGTCATGACAAGTTGCATTGCATAATGGGGGAAAAAAAAAAAACACCCTTAAGGAATGCTAATGTATTTTGCTGTTCCTAAAGGGTTCAAATAAAACCAAGATCTTTCTGGATAAATTACCATTTCAGTTTTCACTATTTATTTTGTTTAGAATTTCATTTTAACCCATTGTATCTTAGAAGATCCCAGTTGGAGATCAAATAATATGATACAAATTTATGAAAACTCGAAGAGTTTTGTACTAAATAGGTAATGGGCAAGTAGAAATACAAAATAAAAAATCAAATCAGTTAAAAGTGTTCTGTACATTTTTAACCCTGATCAGCTTTGCCATATAAAGAAGTGTAGACAACCAGTTTAACCATTACATTTGCTCTGCTAACTCAAGAGAAAAGAATTCATTTATTTCCCCACTGTTTACTCTCAATCCATCATGAAGCTCGCTCGTGTCTTCAGGGCGATCTACCACAGTGTGGTTATTGCACAGAGTTTTGAGACTCTTCTCGGCCGATGGCAACACAACAGTCATGGACTTCGTTTGACCAAATAATCAGATCACAGCTTTCGGCAAGTCTCATTTCGATCTCCAAACTACATTGGACCACACAGGCGCTACACGCACCGACATTTATCATAAAATGTTGTCGTTCCATGTGACACTATATCCCGGCGGCCTTTTTTTCATCTGTGCTTTTTCTTCTGTTTCAACTTTCCTCATCTCTCCCTCAAGTAAGGTAAACTTTTCCTTCTCTACTCTCGTTGTTTCAAACGCGCAAAGCTCACAGCGGATAATCTCCTCATAACTACAGCATCCAGGGAGGTTACTTTAAAGCGTAATTAACCCCAATTAGACGTCAATATAAGATCATCAGGCTCCACATGGTAAGTCAGCGTGGTATGTATTGTAATCTTCATGTCATCAGCTATTATGGCTCCATGGGGAAAGCAAATATCCCCCAGGGGTTTATGCCCTTATCAAACAAATTTTTCCAATCAGTTATGAAATCAGTAGTCCTCGGGTTGAAATGAGGTGTAATGAAAACAAGGTTTGATTATCAACGTTAATTGGTGCCCTTTGTCTTAATTTGTGTGCCCTGTGAGGGAATAAATTAGGCCTACTCATATTTCTGTGTGAAAATGACAATTACCGATAGAAAAGGGCAGCGGGACACAACAGAGATTCAGTATTAATTAATTACTGACCAGCAAACACAGAGCATTTCCCGAACATTTAGGTTTTTTGAGAACCAAATAATAATGTTCTTAGAAATGTTTTATGGTTATATTTTCACATTGCAAGTAGGTTTTTTTTTTTTTTTTTTTGAAGAAAGAAAAAACAAAACAAACATTTTGTTCCATAAATCTCATTTTTAATAAACGTTGGTCAAAAACGTTCATTTACACACAAACTGACCAGAAACTGCAACTTTCAGACGGCATCTTTATTTTTCTAGCTCAACTGTCACCGAATGGAATGCACAGGATTGTGGGATACATCTACATATGCTACCTTCAAAAATCAATCAGATGAAGGCATCTCATGAGACAGGAAGTGAAGCTAACATTGGATTAGGATATGCCTTGATTCCTTCCTACCTTGGAATGCGTCCTCCGAAGGAAGTTTTCGGATGCAGTTGTGACACCATGAAGCATCGCAGACGCGGCATCGGTTGTTGTCTACATATGACACACTATGCTATGGCATCCAAATAGGACCAAAAATGTAAGAAATGGAAAAGGCCTTTTGGGGCGGACTAGTTCTTTCTTTTTTGTTTGTTTGTTTATTGTGACAACCATTTGAGTTCAAGCATGTCATGTTCCTGTTTTGGGCTGAAAAGGGGGGTGCGTTTCAAGAGGTTAAAGGGATAGTTCACCCAAAAATGAAAATTTGATGTTTATCTGCTAACCCCCAGGGTATTCAAGATGTAGGTGACTTTGTTTCTTCAGTAGAACACAAATGATGATTTTTAACTCCAACCGTTGCCATCTGTCAGTCGTATAATACATGTCAATGGGAACTCCATCTATAAGAGTCAAAAAAACATGCACAGACAAATCCAAATTAAACCCTGCGGCTCGTGACGACACATTGATGTCCTAAGACACAAAACGATCGGTTTGTGTGAGAAACCGAACAGTATTTATATCATTTTTTACCTCTAAAACATCTTGGATGCCCTGGTGGTAAGCAGATAAACATCAAATTTTCATTTTTGGGTGAACTATCCCTTTAATTTCTGTTTTTTGAGGTTATGCTGAACAAAACAGTGTCAGGCTACTCACTGGATCATTTGGGGTCTCTGTTGTTAGAAGCTTGCCTCCTATCCACCACAGCTGCTGTGCAGAACGGTTCCCCTCAGAGGAGAGAGGGTGTTGATCCCATGTTCTCCAGAGCAGATCCAGGTGCATGTTGATCTGAGGCAGCATCACATAATGTAGGCAAATAACATGAATTTTAATTTGAATGTCCAGAGTGCCAATTTCTTCTAGGTATTGGAATGCAGTAAAATAATTTGAAGCGCCTACACACAAGTTGTCCTGCCAAAGACACTCCTTCCTCTGGTTGTGCACACTTCTTCCAGTGATAAAACTCTTCTTTTCTAGAAAGAAAAAATCATACAATTATTATTACCTGGCAGCAAGGTGTCACAAAAGATGAAGGCAGACATGAGGATGGAATCAACACAAGACTTTAATGGTGTTTCTTCAACAGAACACAACTCAGGAACGTAAGTGAGGTATGAGAAGGGATACATGGAAGGTGGGTGAAATATGGTATTGTGGAGGTAAGTTGAGCCGAGAGGTGACATAATTTATCTGACTTGCGATGGTAAATGGTCCAATGTATCTGTGACTCAGCTTGTGGCAGGGTAGTCAGAGGCGAATGTCCCTGGTTGGGAGACAGACCTTTTGTCCCGGGTGGTATATTGGGGTGCCTGCTCTTCTGACATCGGCCTGGCTCTTGTGCCTCCTCCTTGTGCCCTCTGCAGGTGGACATGAGCTGAGTCCCAGACCCTCTCACTCTTCTTGAACCAGTGGTCTACAGCTGGAACTTCTGAAGGCTCTCCTGACCAGGGAAACAGGGTTAGTTGGAAACCAAGCACGCACTGGAACGGTGTGAAACCGGTGGTGGATTGTCGAAGGGAGTTTTGTGCGTACTCGGCCCATGGGACGTATCGGCTCTAGCTGTGTGGGTGACTGTGGCAATATGACCTCAGGAAGTGGCCGATCTCCTGTATTTTCCGCTCTGTTTGTCCATTGAATTGTGGATGATAACCAGAGGACAGGCTCACTGACACCTAGGAGCTGGTGAAAAACCTTTCATACCCTTGAGATGAATTGTGGGCCTCTGTCTGAGACAATGTCTTCCGGTAGGCTGAAGTTTCTGAACACATGATGGAAGAGTGCTTCTGCTGTCTCCATGGCTGTAGGAAGGCCTCTTATGGGAATGAGACGGCAAGCTTTGGAGAACCTGTCGACCACCACAAGAACACAGGTAAAAGAATTCGATTCTTGGAGGTATGTTATGAAATCTACTCATTGGTGTGACCAGGGTCGTTGAGGTGTGAGTAGTGGGTGCAGTTTACTTTCAGGTAAGTGGTGAGATTTAAAGATGGTACAAGTGGGACATCTCTGTACGTACCGATGGACTTCCTGGGTTATATGAAGCCACCTGTACCGGTTGCGGAGGAGCGAGAGGGTTTGCTGACTGCCTGGGTGTCCCGAGCCCAAGGAAGTATGCATATGAGGGTAATGCGTAAGGCAGATGGTACATAAATCTTACCCCCAGGACCTCCTGGCGGAGCGGCTTGGAGCGAGTGGCTTCGGCAATTCTTTCGTCTAGGTCCCACTGGATGGCGCTTAAGAAGATGGTTGGAGGGAGGATGGGTTCTGGAGTTCCAGATGGTAGAGTATCTGCCTTGATGTTCTTGTTTCCGGGTCTGTAGGTGACTTTAAAGTTGAATCGAGTGAAGAATAAAGCCCAGCGAGCTTGTTGGAGGTGCAGATGACAAGCTTCCCGGAGGTATTCGAGGTTGTGGTGGGCCGTGATAACCTCAAAGGGGTGTCTAGCTCCCTTCAGCCAGTGTTGCCACTCCTCGAGAGCTAGTTTGATGGCTAGCAACTCTTTTTTTGCCAATGTCATAGGTCTGCTATGAAGTAGGATATTATGTCGTGTAATATTTGGGGGAGCCGCATTTTAATGAGAAAATGTCATTCAAGTGTTGTACAATGTAATGTGACTATCAGCTTGTGAGTGTGAAGCACAAGTTAACATGAGCCCAGCCAGCCCATAATGAAACAAAGATTTTTGAATGATTTGTACTTCTACCTCATGCATTCTGTCGCTACGTAATAGCTCATCGTGATAAGACGCTTTAACGTTCAATTGGCTTTTTTTTTTCTTTTTTATGATTTTATTGGCTTTTTGTTAAACAAACTTTTGCCATTACAGTGAACTCACTTATTTGTTTAATCTTTACAATAATACCAGCATCATGTAGTGCAAAGGTTTAATTGTAATGGACGTATTTCACAGGCTTTTGGAATTGATGAATCTGCGGCCAGTTGTTCACATCTTGCGTAAGGTCACAACTTAACACGGTAACCAGTTAAACAGTAACACCGGCATTAGCCTACCCCTGTCCCTGTTGGTCGGTGCTTGATTTCGCCGATTGATCATGTTCATTCTGTGTTTGTTGGTCGTAAAGTGACGTAGGCTACTGTAATCTGGTTGTGTTGGTAGGGGTCTGTTGGTGCCGTGTGAATTGGCCTTAAAAACCAAAAAACTGTTAAGGCTCTTTTGGATGTGTAGTAGTTTGGTAATTAAGATTATGGGCACATTCCTGCTAATTCCTGTCACGTCTAATTTATTGACTCTCTCGAGTCCAGGTACCTTGAAATCGATTCTTTCTGATATTGACTCCCTGCCCCAACTATCAGTAAAGGTATTATTTGGCGGTTTGGCATGAAATACTATACTGCTAAATATTGTATTTACAGTGTACTTTTTTAGAATATTTCCCATAACATTAAACATATTTTTATATAGTTTTTAACCATGTTATAAATGATATTATAATTATATTATATATTATGTATACTTTATTATAGCCTGTTAATTTTTATAAATTACATATCTTTAAGTTTTATTAAAACATTAAAACATGTTATATATTAAAACACACACACACACACACACACATATATATATAAAATACAAATAACAAATATTAATATTTTTTATTTATTTTTTTCTTATATACAGTATATATGTAAGATAAAATAAAGTGAGTGTATAGTAAAAGATAAAAAAGAGGGGCTTATCCATCACTCACATGCTGTGACAGGTTGGGGTTCGTGCCTCCTAGGGACACAATTTAATGTACAGTAGAAAGCTAGACCTTGCGACCTCATCGTTAAGAGAGGAATCAAGGTTAATTGAAGTGGTTAGAGTGAAAGTGCTTGTCTCTGAGGGGAGGAGATGGGTATAACCGCACAAGCGCCCCATCTCTGCCACTGATACATGTGGGTGGTAAAGGTCAAGTGTGCCCAGCCTGTATCTCTGTCTGGCCTTTCCTCCTACTTTCCTTCACCAACCTTTTCCCTCTGATTGTCCCCTCCTCCTCTGTGACCTTTCCTCCATCCATTTCTCCATCCTGCCATCTTTTTCATTCAAACTCACAGATGACAGACACCCCATGTTCGGCAGGACAGCTGGTGAGGCGGGGGGCTGGACCGGCTGTTTTAACTCTAATCAGATTTTATGACTCTCGGTGGGGAAATGTTAGTGAACCCCTGCCAAAATAACACTCTCTCTGCTGTCAGTCAGGGTGTGTGCCTAGTTGATAAATTTAATGATTCTTATATGACATACTGTAGCAGTACCATGGTACATCAGTGGTATCAGATGATAATACCCCTACATTGATACTGTACTGAAATGAATGTACCATGGTATTTAGATGGTATTCCAAAGTGCTTTTCCAGAATACAATGGCATGGTAGTACATGTCATTTAAGTATAGGCCTACTATTGTATTACCATGGTAGACATAAAAAAAAAATATACACCCATCAGGCATAACACTATGACCACCTTCCTAAAATTGTGTTGGTCCCCCTTTTGCTGCCAAAACAGCCCTGACCTGTCGAGGCATGGACTCCACTAGACCCCTGAAGGTGTGCTGTGGTATCTGGCACAAGTCCTGTAAGTTGCGAAGTGGGGCCTCCATGGATTGGACTTGTTTCTTCAGCACATCCCACAGATGCTCGATTGGATTGAGATCTGGGGAATTTGGAGGCCAAGTCAACACCTCAAATTCGTTGTTGTGCTCCTCAAACCATTCCTGAACCATTTTTGCTTTGTGGCAGGGCACATTATCCTGCTGAAAGAGGCCACAGCCACCAGGGAATACCGTTTCCATGAAAGGGTGTACATGGTCTGCAACAATGCTTGGGTAGGTGGTACGTGTCAAAGTAACATCCACATGGATGACAGGACCACACGGGCCAGCCTTCACTCCCCACGTGCATCAATGAGCCTTGGCCGCCCATGACCCTGTCGCTGGTTCACTACTGTTCCTTCCTTGGACCACATTTGATAGATACTGACCACTGCAGACCCGGAACACCCCACAAGAGCTGCAGTTTTGGAGATGCTTTGACCCAGTCGTCTAGCCATCACAATTTGGCCCTCGCTCAAATCCTTATGCTTGCCCATTTTTCCTGCTTCTAACACATTAATTTTGAGGACAAAATGTTGCTGCCTAATATATCCCACCCACTAACAGGTGCCGTGATGAAGAGATAATCAATGTTATTCACTTCACCTGTCAGTGGTCATAATGTTATGCCTGATCGGTGTATATGGTATTACTGTGTTCTACTGTACCATATAAGTGTACAGTATCATGTTAGCATGTCTAAAACATGCCTGGTTCTTTTGTGCACAGTGTTTTAGTTTGTGTCTGTGGTGTGAGGAGCAGTTAGGTGATGATGGGTCACAGGCAGCCAATGCCTGCACAACCCAGCAAGAGTCTGTCCAAACCACTGCTTTCAATCAATCTTTCTGAGCGTGTGGAGCAAGTCAAAAGCAGCAGGAATAGAGACATCTGCAGAAATACATCTGCCGTAATCACTGCTGCTCTGTGGCCCTGACCGCCACGTACTTACAGCTGCTGTCGTCGTCTTCACCCTTCTCATCCATCTTTTTTTCCCTCCTTCATCGTCCCCTTTCCTCCACGCAGGAATCCCTCAATTGTATTGATTTACATGTAAAATAAGGTCTGTGATCGATGTTATGTAATTACACACAATGATACTGTGTTTCAAATGTGATTTTTTCGAAAAGCTGCTGTTTTTCTTTTATAAAATACTATAAAGTTTCTAACAAATTGTTGTGTGATTTGTCAAGCATGTAAACACATAAGTTATATTTTTTTAAACACAGTGGCTTCAAAACATACCTTATTATACACATTAAAGAGACATTCTAAAAACCAATAGGAAAATCCTGAGGGAAACCATGGGTCCGTCTCAATCAGCTTCCTAGGTCGTGAATCAGTATATCATGTACATGAATTCAGGCACTGGTAAGGACAGTAAGGACCCAGGGCTCACTACACATTGGGACACACTGATGACTATTTCCGGCGACATGATAAACGTCCTCTGTCACAAACTTATCTGAAACACTGGTTGAAGATCCAAATGCAGTTTTATTGGGGCAATCCAAAATCATAATCCATGTAACAGGCAGAGGGTCAAAACCAAGGCAAACATTAGAATCAGTGACAGAGTTCAGGACACAGGCAAACAGGGAAATCCAGGGAAACGGGCAGGAGATCACGACAATGAACCATGACAAGGGAAACGAGAGAGTGCTCAGAAATGCAGTTTGACACTAGCAAGACTTCGCGAGGAATGACTGAAAACACAGGGCTTATAAAGGTAGAGTAATGCTGCGTTCCAGACAGAATGGAATTTGGATTTTTCCCACCTCCTTCTAGGAAAAAATATCTAGAACGCCACTCAAAGTTAGACATTCGGCGCGTGAACTTGGGGTACATCGATCTTAGCGTGACGCGTCATTTGATGTAACTTCCAAGATGTCGGCAAGTCCACTTCCAATGAGCATAAACGTAAAAACAAACTTTGACATTAGACATTATATTTATGTAATGATACTTTCATTTTTGCTTTTTGTCAGCTGTTTTTAAAGAGATTTTATGTTTTTAGGGGTTCAAGCGTGTAGCGCTGAAACCCTATTGTAACTTAAATTTTCCAAGGATCAGCATTCTCCCCTAAATGTGATTGGGCAGACCAAACCTTAAGTCATAGAGACTTGAAACTTTGAGGGCTGGTAGTACTCACACCATCTACAACATCACCAAGGCTCACCCCAATCGGCCTGATGGGGGCGCTACAGCGGTGAAAAGTACGAAATCGCTTATAACTCCTAAACTATTAGGCGTAGGCTCAAAATTTTGGAATACACAAAACTTTCAGGTATTTTGGATCTTTTGAAAAACCTACTTTTGCCGAACTAGTCCTAGGTTTTTGGCCGATCGGAACCAAACCAGTGCAGCGAGATTCTCCGGAGTCTGACTGTCAATAATAATCAAAAAAGTTGAAATTTTGATTCACGGTCTCTAAGGGCCACCAAAACGTTCAAAGTGGGTGGACCACTTTTACTAAAATGGCTATAACTGATGAACGGAATGAGATATTTTCACCAAACTCAGCACACCTATGTAAGAGCTCATTCTGTGGTCGCATGAAAAAAAGCAACTGGCCACTTGGTGGCACTATAACATGAAAAAAAAACATGAAAACGGTATTAGTCCGATTGACTTGGAAATTGGCATACAGTGTCTTCGTCCGAGATGCCATGATTATCTATGAGTACACTGACATATCTCAAAAAACGTCCGCCATCGGCCAATGAATTTTGAGCAGCTATCAGACAAGGTTAACGGAGGCCGATAGGAACGAAACTCGCTGGGCCTGTTTGACCCACGGCCCTAGAGGCCTGTGAGAAATTCCAAAGAAATTGGCCACCGGAGGGCGCCTTTGCGTTTTTCATGTGCGTAAAGGATTTTAGGATTTTTTTCACACATGCCCACGACATTCATACCACATGGTAGAACTCCTCATTCTAAACAACTTTGCCTCTAGGACCGCCACTGTCCATCGAATCGTTCGTTAAATATTGGAGATTATTTCAAAAACCAACTTTGGTGAACTAGTCCTAGGTTTTTCGCTCAACCTCGATAGCAGTTATAAAGCTTTAAAAAAACAAATATTTCCTATGGTAAATTGCCTGTATTGGCTGTAAATGGTCTTTTCCATGTATGATCGATATGGTTACAGGCTTGCTAAATAAAACAAAGAATCTTTTTATGCATGTGCTTAAAGGCCTTAAAATGCTTGAACCCCATTAATTGCTGCTTGCAGCTATATTTTTATTCTGTTTTCGCCATAATTGACACAAAAACACTATAGGCTCTCATTTGTGTCATGGCGACGTCATGTGGTCAACATGTGAACGTGACGTGTGATGACTGGAACTCACTGAGGTCTGAAGTGGGACATTATTTTTTTAATGTTTATTTAAAGTACATTATGATAAATACTTTGCTTGTTACATATATATGCAACATTTCAGCTGTAAATAAATTATAAATGTTAGCTAGATTATGTTCGTTACCTGTCTAGCGATGCATGTTTATACTGAAATATAATTAAATAATGGTTTGTACTTTAAGAAACATCTATGTCTATGCCAAGATTTTACTGTGGTACATGTCCAAAAAAATGTGGTAATACTGTGAAAAGTGCCCCACCCAAAATATGGTATTACATGATTGGTATTACAAAATATAAAAATATGACTCACATGATTTGTTTTGCGCTTCAAAACGTCTGTTAAGGGAACATTGTGAGCATCGATGTTCCCTGGTTTTCATGGTGCATTGATATTTTAGGGAGTGAACATTTCAGTGCACTGGAAGGATTTTGCGATCGAGACAGCCCTTAAAATCGCAGACTCCCTGATCAGTGCCCTGACTACTGAACTAGGGAGAAATGAAAATGCTAATTCTCTTTTTAGGACTAGCTACAAACTGAACGGCTGTTCTCTGAGCATAGCCTTTATAGTTTCAGCAACAAGATAAGCGATTATAGCATTTAAATACATTTTAACTTTCTTTTTGATCCAGTGAAACTGTTTTAGATGTCCAAATGCACCCAGAGAGGATTATGAATGATCATTCTCATCATTCAGAGGTAAAAAAGCATGTGCAGTGTTATGAGGAAAACCCGTTAATTTGGTCAACTTTATAAAATGTAAGACATTTAACTGTCTCCCTGCAGGCTGACACTGGGCTATATCAGTGCCGGAACATGCTTACATACAGATTCAAATCTGGACTGAACCCAAGAGCAATTCATATCAAATTCTTCTTGTTGGACGACCCACACGAAAGACCAAATAAGGGAAGTACACCCTGAACAGTATACACACTATACTGAAACATCAAACGTTCATTTCCTTTTCAAGCCACTAGAAAATGTATTCAAAGAAAAGCTAGGCTGAACTGTCAATCAACACTGAGAACCAATCAGATTTCAGCTGAGGAAGGCAGGTCTGTTGAGAAACAGCAGCATAGTGATTTGAGATGTGTTTAGTGACTAATTAACGACTCCAGTTGATTTCATTGTAGTGTTTTCTAGTTGTTTCCTCAGTGTAGTACACAACCTGTAATTATTTAGACGCAGCAAACCTAATTATCTGAACCACCCCCAACTTCTCCTTCTGTCTTAAAATTAGCATCTCAAGTCAATGGCTGCATCCAAATATGCATTCTTCCCTACTATACAGTGTTTAAACATTTACAGTATTTACAGTATTACAGTATTTATAAAACAGTAGCCTAGGTAAAAACTACCTGGATAACCTATTACTTCCGATAAGATTGTGAAGTGCGCAATGAGTGTCCAGTGAGGCCACGAGAGAGGATTTGTGAATGTTAGTGAAGCGACGCAACTGACGCTAGTAGGCCACGTGACAATGACAACATGAAGAATGTAGTATGTTCAGATTACACACATTCATACTATATAGAACATACTTTTTTAAAAGTTGCAAAGTAATTACTTATTCAAAAGAAGTATACCTACTCAGAGAGTACATGATTTTAGCCACATTCAATAACTTAATCACATGCTACAGACATGAATACCTTAAATTTTGCAGCTTGTTAAGAGGACTTGAGTATTTTCTAAGTTAAAAATAGCCAGTATCTACATAGAAACCACCCAGAAGAGGCTATTAACCACATAGCAACACACTAAAAAATGCTCAGGACCATTTAGCAACTGCAAATCAGTGCATTAGCATTGTTAGCATGGGCAAGCAGATTCACATTTTTTCTTTCAGAAAGTGTATAAATCTAGTTTTGTGTTAGCCTATACTAGTGATGAATGAAGCCTATACTTTCACTCACTCTTCAGCATGAATGAAGTCCAAAACAATCCACAATGTTATCAATTACCAAAAAAGTACTATCCCAGCAAATATTCTGACGTTTAATGACCATTGAAAAGACGTTCCTCCGACACGTCCTGTTATGGTTGAAAAATAGTTCCAAAATGAAATTTGAACGGACGTCTTACGTTATCTTATTAATTAATTAAGTATTATATACTGAACTACACGTAGCTAAAAGTCAAAGTAATAATATAAATGAAACCCCAAAGAAGTGTAGACATGTACAAACGTATCTGAATGCAATTTTAGGATCTGTTACATATTTTTACCGCTTTATGCCGTCCTACCGTGACTATTTTTGGCCAGGGACACGACGTTGCCGTCGGACCGATGTTTGCTGGTATTGTTCTTTTTGATATGATACAATGCTAATATCATGCTTTTTTTAAAAAAAATGTACTACAATAATACCATTATATTATTGTAAACACCTTGGAATACCTTGTAAATAACGTTACATGAATGTAGTATTTATTCAGTACCATTGTACCATGGTATTACTGTCTTCTACCAAGGTACTACTTCTTTTAAGGGGGAAATGTATGCCTAATCAAAACCTAAAGGTAAGGTACTTTATTGGATTATTTATGTGACGTTTTCATACACAAGCTTGATGTGTGAAATTCAACAACCAAAAGTAAAATGCAGTGACCTTTAAATGCCCAGAAGGTGGCGGTATGCTGTTGCATTTACACATTTGTCCATGCAAAGACTGAATGCAAGCGTGTGCGTCCCCAAGGATGTATATTCAAGCTGGTATATGTGTGTGTGTGTGTGTGTGTGTGTGTGTGTGTGTGTGTGTGTGTGTGTGTGTGAGATGGTATGTGTTGCTACAAGGCACAATAAAGCTGCAACAAAGCCCGAGAATGTTTTGTGGTCTTGTACGATCAATCATTCTCCCAGGGTGCACAGCCGAAACATATCAGGTGTCATATTTGTGCCCATTTGGGCTGTCCGTTCAGCCTTTGTCTCTACAAACACACTGTCACACACACAAATTCACTTAAACCTGACCCAGCAATGGATAATAAACAAACCTGCGGCTAAATTGACATGCCACATAAATCAGTTTCTGTTCACTAATCTAATAACATGACATGAAAAGGAACAAGCTCTGAAGCTCTCTGGCTGCAGCTGAGTTCCTTCAACATTGCTGAAACAAGAGCCGACACTCTTCACAATATGGAAAATACCAAGAACCTCCAAATATGAAATCGCTGGTGTTTTTGACGTCACAAACTACCTTGTAACCAATCAAGTCAACATGCTGGCGGGCTTTAGTTGTTCAATGCGTTTGTAAGGATACTGATTGTTAGAAGGCAGCTGTCTGACTCTGACATGGTGAAACATGGAACATGGTTTGTGTAACATTAGCAACACATTATTAGCCATTTGATAACATAGTCAAGCAAAAGACTAATTATATTAATTACCGCTATGTGTCCGATGTTGTAGAGAGCGTTACCATTGTGCTGCATTTACCTCAGTAAGTTGACCGAGTGGATCTCTGAGCTGCGTGAGCGAGTGGAGGCGAGGCTAATTTGCATATTCATTGATCGGCGTATATTAAATGAGCCAAGGGTGTAGAGTTACATTCAAGCTATTTTAAGGCATGAAGAATTTTTTTTTTTTCCACAGGAAAAAACTTTTAAATATGTCATTTTGGTGATCAAAGATGAGTTTTAAGGGATAAAATTATTGACTACAGGGGGACTTTAAGTATTACAGCATTTCGTTATTTTCCACCCATTAGATTTGGGTTATATAAGAAAAACATTTTAAAATCAAATTTATTTGTAAAGCAGTTTTCATAATGAATATTGTTCCAAAGCAGCTTTACAGAAAATACCCATACAACCAGTAAGCAAGCTAAAAAACTATTTCGTTTTTCTTTTGTAATTCATTTTTGTATGAATTACAAAAGAGTATCTACTTGCGGCCTCCTGGAGCTCCATGAAACCCAGTTTGAAAATCCTTACCTTATAGATCATTTCATGCTGGGTTTACAACATTATTTCAGCACAACAAAAGGATCTCTGGAAAACAAACATCAGAAATATGAAGTGTGAATATTGTCTGTAATTTTCCCCGGTATCACTGGTGTATATTTCATCATTCTCATTTTTCTTTTCTTACTTAAATGAATCTTATTTGAGTTCTCCACAGGCAGTGACAATAACTTCTGATTTCTGCAACACTCTTAGATTCTTACCCTACAATTCTCTTTCCTTCTGCCCATGTTTTCATGCTGTTTTCAAATGTTGTTCACTCTTTTCTCCTCTATTATCCTCTATACTTCTGTCTGGGAAAATTGATCCTTGAAAGTTTATGAACCTTTGAACAAAATTTTAACAAATACAACATGTTAAGAATGTTAAGGACAGCTAAGACACAAACGTTACTGGTATAATAAGAGGTAAAGTGGCACTTAATACAAATTCTAAAAGTGTATGTAAATCACATAGAATACAAGACTATACATTTGAACTAAACTATAAACTAAAGTCTATTGGCAAACAAACAATCAAATGATTCATTAAAGGGACAATTCACCCAAAAATTATCCCATAATTTACTCACCCTCAAGCCATCCTAGGTGTATATGACTTTCTTCTTTCAGTCAAACACAATTGTAGTTATATTAAAAAATATTCTGGCTCTTTCAAGCTTTATAATGGAAGTGAATAGTAACCAAGATTTAGAAGCCCAAAAAAGCACATCCATCCATCATAAAAGTAATCCATAAAAATCCAGGGGGTTAATAAAGGCCTTCTGAAGTTAAGCGATGGGTTTTTGTAAGAAAAATATCCATATTTATAACTTTATAAACTAAAATCTTTGGCTTTCATACATGAGCCGATTCCGGCGGAAGAGTGAACTTTAACCTGACGCATGACGTGTTGACGAACGCGGAAATGCAGAGGATAGAGCAAAACAAAACACTGGTCACGAATTAGAAGTCTAAAATTAGAATTTTTAAAGAGAAATGTCGGAGGAGCTTGAGTTTGTTGCCCAGCCCTATTTGTTTGAAGCGTGAGAGACATCTACTCCTACATCCTACATCATACGCCAGAACTCGACTCTCTCATGAACGGGTGGACGGATGTTACCGGAAGCCAGTGATTATAGTCTATAAATTTATAAATATGGATATTTTTCTTACAAAAACCCTTCGCTTTGCTTCAGAAGGCCTTTATCAACTTCCTAGAGTCGTATGGATTACTTTTATGATGGATGGATGTGCTTTTTGGGCTTCAAAATATCGGTTACTATTCACTCCCATTAAAAAGCTTGGAAGAGCCAGAATATATTTTAATATAACTGTGATTGTGTTTGAAAGAAGAAAGTCATATTCACCTAGGATGGCTTGAGGGTGAGTACATTATGGGATAATTGTAATTTTTTGGGTGAACTAACCCTTTAATCATTTATTTATTTTAAGTCATGACTTGCAAAGTCTCGCTTGTTCTCAATGTAGAAGTGCTGGCCAGCCTGCCAGTGAACAAGAGAAATAAAGCAAAAGAGGATCCCAGCATCTCTGTTGACTCCAGCTCCTAAATGCTCACAGATGGGCTATAATGGGTTTCCCTGTTTGCTGCTGATCTTTCAATTAATCACACTCTCCTTCTGTTCACACCGAACCTGTACCAGCTTCTTCTACCTGAATCCAAGCCACAGCACAATCCAACAAGCTGTAAAACTGATCTAAGATCAGCATAAGAAGGTGAAACGCAGTTTTACGTCAAATTGTATTAAGTACAGTAGCTTTACGAGCTGAGGCAAGAATCAAGCATGCTTACCTGTTGCGTTGAAAAGTCTGATTCATTCCAGTAAATCGGTTTATCTTATATGGTCCTAGATGAAGAGATGGGCAGTCCGATTCATCTTAGAGAATCTACTTTAACTGTTCTTTATCTCATGTAATGTTGGACAGTTATGTGGAGTTGGAAAGTCCAATTCATTCTATTGAATCAGTTCATCATAAACGGTTCTCTCTCTCATATGTAGAGTTGAAAGTTTGATTAATTCTTGTTAATCAGTTCATCACTTCTCTTTCTAGTATGTAGCATTGAAAATCCGATTAATTCTAATCAACTGGTCTGTCTCAAACGGTGTTCTCTCTCTCTTATATGTAGAGTTAGAAAGTCCCATTTATTTTAGTAAACCTGAATTCCGGAAAAGTTGGGACGTTTTTTAAATTTGAATAAAATGAAAACTAAAAGACTTTCAAATCACATGAGCCAATACTTTATTCACAATAGAACATAGATAATATAACAAATGTTTAAACAGAGAAATTTTACACTTTTATCCACTAAATGAGCTCATTTCAAATTTGACGCCTGCTACAGATTACACTGCATCACTCATCGGCATGATTGTGTCAATGACATTACTAAATGGGCCCAGGAATAAGTCCAGAAACCACTGTCGGTAAACACAATCCGCCGTGCCATCTGCAGATGCCAACTAAAGCTCTATCATGCAAAAAGGAAGCCATATGTGAACATGGTCCAGACCACCGTTGTGTCCTGTGGGCCAAGGCTCATTTAAAATGGACTGTTTCAAAGTGGAAAAGTGTTCTATTGTCAGACGAGTCCAAATTTGACATTCTTGTTCGAAATCACGGACGCTGTGTCCTCCAGGCTAAAGAGGAGGGAGACCTTCCAGCGTGTCATCAGCGTTCAGTTCAAAAGCCAGAAAGGTATCAAAAGGTATTTAAAGGTTTCCAGACGATGTCTATTTCAGGGAAGGCCTTGTGTATTTCAGCAGGACAATGCAAACCCACATACTGCAGCTATTACAACAGCATGGCTTCGTCGTAGAAGAGTCCGGGTGCTGAATTGGCCTGCCTGCAGTCCAGATCTTTCACCTATAGAGAACATTTGGCGCATCATTAAACGGAAAATACGTCAAAGATGACTACGAACTCTTCAGCAGCTGGAAACCTATATCAGGCAAGAATGGGACCAAATTTCAAAACCAAAACTCCAGAAACCCATAACCTCGATGCACAGACATCTTCAAACTGTTTTTAAAAGAAGAGGAGATGCTACACCATGGTAAACATGCCCCCGTCCCAACTATTTTGAGACCTGAAGCAGGCATCAAATTTTAAATAAGCTCATTTTGTGCATAAAATTATAAAATTTCTCCGTTTAAACATTTATGTTATCTATGTTCTATTGTGAATAAAATATTGGCTCATGTGATTTGAAAGTCTTTTAGTTTTCGTTTTATTCAAATTTAAAAAACTTCCCAACTTTTCCAGAATTCGGGTTGTAAATCGGTTTATACCAAAACTTGTATCTCTCATGGATGAAGCTACAATGTTTGATTCATTATGTGGAATCAGTTAATCCTAAACAATACTTTCTCTCATGTAGAGCTGGAAAGTCTGATTCATTCTACTGAATTGGTTTGTCCTAAACAGCCAGATGAATGCTACATCCCAATTTACCAACTTATACTATGCCCTAAAAACATTGGATCAATTTTGCCTCATAAAGTGGTGGGGACCTTGGCTCTTTTTATGTTTTTTTGGGAGGTATTTACATCTGCTTTAAATTTTCACAATTAAACCTAAATTATTTTAATTCTCTATTTAATATTCAAGTGCTTTTATAACAACAGATCTGCAGCAAAGCATGAAGTTCACCTGGCAAACCAGATACACTGTATCCTGATTTACTAAGAGCTGTGCTGAAAAAGTGGCTAGTAGGTACATTTGGTTTGAAATTTACTTTGCGACCATTAAAAAAGTAAGTTCTATATAGTATGAATGTGTGTAGTATGAATGAAATCTGGATGTACTACATCCGCCATGTTGTCATTGTCATGTGACCTACCAGCGTCAGTTGCGTCGCTTCAGTGCCATTCAAAATCCTCTCCTGTGGCCTCATGGGATAGTACAGTGTCCACTTCAGAAAATTTTGCCGGAAGTAGTAGGTCATCCGGGTACTTTTCTCCTACCGTTTTATGAATACTATGAATTTGGACATACTACAGTACTGGGCTCACTTATTTTTCGCCTACTAGGCATATTCAGATGATACACTCACCACCCACTTTATTAGGTACACCTGCTCAACTGCTCAATTACGCAAATATTTAATTAGCCAATCACATCTAGCAACTCATTGCATTCAGGCATGTAGACTATTCAGACTATTCAGGCATGATTAAACTATTTCAAGTATGAAAAGCCCTACAGGCACCTAGGTCTTTGAATACTAGCGCATTTAACAGTCATTGCAATCAGGACGGGGTGCACAATGTACAGTAGCCACTAGTAACCACATCAGTGTTACACCAAATTCTGTGACCCATTGAATTCTGTGACCGTAGAAGGTGCTGTTATCACCCTAACCCTAACCATCCCTACAGAGAGCCTACTAGTGTCACAGAATTTGGTGTAACACCGGTTGACCACCGAACGAGTCCGGCAGTGTATGTTGCTAAGTCATCTGAGTCAAGTGCAACATGGAACACAATTTAAATCAGAACTTTCACAGCCAAGCAATCATTGCTGTCATTAGGTAGCATGTCATGGGAAAAGTATTCCAAAAGCAGTGAACCCATTATATTTCTAATTATATCTTAAATTCATACCTTAAATCCCAATTTGTGTGTGACAAGGTTTATAGATCAGGGCTGCGTTTCCCAAAAGCATCATAAGCCTAAGTTGATCGTAGAACCATTGCCACCAATGGAGCTACAACCAACTTAGGCTTACAATGCTTTTGAGAAACGCTACCCAGGGCTGTCCGCTCATCGCAAATGTATTTTGTGTTACATTTATGAATTAAATTATTTTCTTTGCATTGTAAGCCTTCTGCCCTTTGTTTTTTTCAGCGGCTTTCAAAAAGTGGTGGGGACAAACTCGACTTTCGTAAAAAGTGGTGGGGAAATGCCCCACCCGCAAATTACGCCTATGCCTAAAAGTACTCTTTTTGGGAAGAAAAAGTAGATACCTAAAATTGACTTCAATTGACTTTAGGGTATTATTGACTTTAACATCCTCATAAACACACTCCACTTTTTATTTAATTACATGTACAGTACTAAAATGATTCTTCCTATCATAAGAAATCAAGTATCATGTTGATCTTCCAGGTAGTTGATATCTTTACAGGTAGTAACCAGACGATTTGGAGGAAACAGGGATCCAGGAAGGAGGGAACACTGACAAATGGAGCAAAGGGAGATCACACAGGTAAGTAGACTCAAGTAAGCACAGCAGTCCTAGCTGAAGTCGTAGACGATATAGCAGTCCTAGATAAAGACAAGACCAGACAATATCTGTGTGTGGGGCACTGGCTTATATAGAGCGGTAGATGAGGGTGATGGCAGACAGGTGTGGTAATTGTGAAGTGAGTGGCGATAACCACGGAGGATTGTGGGAGATGTAGTGTGCAGAGGTGACAGGCATGGTGACTGGTGATCCTGACACATATGAATTGGCTTGTCCTAATGGGGTTGTAAAGTTCAATTCATTCTAGTGAATCAGTTCATTCAAACAGTTCATGTAAAATAACAGATTAAATAATGATTCACTGATTCAAGCCCCTGTTCTGTATAAATTAATTACCATTTGTATGTTAATTTGGTCCCCCTTAAAGGATTAGTTCACTTTAAAATGAAAATTACCCCAAGATTTACTCACCCTCAAGCCATCCTAGGTGTATTTGACTTTCTTCTTTCTAATGAACACAATCAGAGTTATATTAATAAAAACTCCTGATGCGTCCGAGCTTTATGTAAGCAATAAGGTACGAGAGGCTATGCTGTATCGTGAATAAGTCACGGCTGAAGGGCGTTGTTAGACGCGAAGCGGAGTGCCTGCAACCCCTTCAGCCGTGACTTATTCACGATACAGCACTAGCCTCGAGTACCTTATTGCTTTTATAAAACAGTTACCACACAATACAAATATTAAAGCCAAAAATATGTATCAATGCAACTTTCATGAAGTAAAATCACTAAAAGCCTTCCTTCCGCCAGAAAAAAATAGTCCCTGACCGTGAACAGCAACAGAAGTTACATTATTACGCCATTAGATGATGGCAAAGACTGTCTTTATGAGTGAGTCAGTCAGTAACGAAGACTTTTATGTTGAAAAGACTGAATTGTTGTGAACACGGAACAAGACGCAAATGACAAATGCTTTGACTAGCGACTGTCAGTCACGGGAAAACCCCTTAACTGTTAAAAGGACAAGATATTGCAGTGGACATTTCAACATATTTTTTATTATGAACATAGGACTGACCTGAAGGAAAATGCTAAATCTGAATGCAGGTAATAAACTCGCTCACTCGATCTCTTTCTTACAATACTCTTCTACTTAATACAGTAAGCTTCAGTGAACAATATAAATTGAGAACAAACAGTTTACGTTGCTAAGAGTGGTTGCTAAGGGTGTTGTGTAGTGATACACAGAACCGTTGGGTGAAGCAGTCATCGCCGTGTTTTTTCGTGAATAAAACACAGCTATTGACCAATCAGAATCAAGGACAGGAACTAACCGTTTTATAAAATGGCAGAGTTTTAATCTCAAGAAAGTGCATCCACCCATCATAAACGTACTCCACACCGCTCCAGGGGGCTAATAAAGGCCTTCTGAAGTGAAGTGATGTGTTTGTGTAAGAAAAATATCCATATTTAACAAGTTATAAAGTAAAATATCTAGCTTCCGCCAGACCGCCTTCTGTACTCAGCTTACGAAAAAGCATAACCGTCATGCAAGTTACGCTTTTTTCGTAAGTTGAATAGGGAAGGTGTAGGACGTAGCGTAAACTTTTTGAACTGCGAGAGGCGTTACACTTTCTTCCTAAGTTAAATACGGAAGCTAGATATTTTACTTTATAATGTGTTAAATATGGATATTTTTCTTACACAAATGCATCGCTTCGCTTCAGAAAGCCTTTATTAACCCCCCGGAGCTGTGTGGAGTACGTTTATGATGGATGGATGTGGATAGATGCACTTTCTTGAGCTTCAAACTTGTTGGTCCCGTTCACTGCCATTATAAAGCTTGGACGTGTCAGGATATTTATTAATATAACTCAGATTGTGTTTCATCAGAAGGAAGAAAGTCAAATACACCTACTGTAGGATGGCTTGAGGGTGAGTAAATCTTGGTGTAATTTTCATTTTAAAGTAAACTAATCCTTTAACATGTTACTGAGAGTTTATGATAATCAAGTTTGTAATAATTGTCAATTGTGCACAACCCTGATAACCATTTTATGGCAGTTATCAAAAAATACTCAATGTGGTAACTAAAAAACGTCTTTATACTGTATTCTGTTGTTCACACCCCACAGACGCAGTATATGAGATATGTTAATTTATTTGAAAACAGTCATTGGTTTTGTTATATCATCAGAAAGTTCTATATTTAAAAAGATATTCATCTGTAAGTTTCAAAGTAGTTTCCCCAACATTTTTTTACTCACTGTAGAATAATATCAAAAAATCTGCAATTTGTGAATGCATGTTCCAAAACAGCACATATCAAATCATAGCTAGGAGCTTCAGCAAATGTTTGGAAGTTAGTTTGTATTACAAACAACAGGCATCACATATCATAAAAAAGTTTGGAAATTGGAGAAAGATTAGCACAGACTTGTAAGACCTGTAACAGACATTCACATGTAGCATCATGCTAAGCCATTTCCTGCCCTTCAGATCTACAAACCATTTCTCCAGCTTCACCTTTCTATCTGATATGTACATCTGCATCTCATTAGCATAAATCTGTATAATATTCCCGTCTCGCCCGGTTGCTCACGCACGGACAACGGGGCAATTGTAAATCAAAGGTACAGAGGACACTATTTACCGAGTTTATTTGGTTTGCGCCCGTCAGCATGTAAACAGTAAATAGCACTGCTGCTTGCTGCGACTCCTGATTAATTTCACAGTAGTTGTGATGCAGGGGAGCGAGGGACGTACTGGCAGCCTTGATTAGACACAACATGTACAGATGTTCCTCAATGCTTCAAAGGGAGATTCTCACTGAGAGCTGTTATTGTGGATGGGGATATGAGAGCTGGGTGTTGGTGACTGTGGGTAGGATAGATCAACAGCTCCTTTCCTTTTTTTGGAGCTTTGGACTTCATTGAGTTCAATAATATAAACACACACTTCTGAAACATTCTTCAAAATATCTTCTTTTGACTTCATTGAGTTTTGAGTGGGAAGACATAAATATTTAACGAGGTGGCGATTTCGTATGGATTCGTTTGGTGTGAGTCGTACAAAAATGTAGGAATTTTAGAAAAAAGTAAACATGAAAGTCCACCCCTAAACATGGGGTGTGAGCAGATCATACGAAATTGAATGAATAAGATCAAACGAATTCATATAAATTAGCGAACAATTTGTCAAAACATAAAATAGTTACAAATTGCCATGAATGATTACGTTATGAGTTCTGAAGTTCATATGAGTTTGTAAGGACATGAGGATCAATGTTTTTATTGTTAACTAAAACTATTAAAAATCATTTTCAATAATTAATATTAAGCTAAAAAACTCTAAAAAAAAAAGTATTTCTGGGGCCCTGCACCACAACTTAAATAAATGCATGGTTGCAAGTTAAAAATTCTAATTGATTGTTTTAATTAAACCTTTTAAGTTGCAAACATGATTTCTTGAGTTCTGTTGACATAATAATGTTGATCAGAACATCAACTTAATATTGTGTGTAATTTAAACTCAAATTTCTGCGTTAATTGATATTGTTGTAATAACTTAGGGTATGTTCACACAACAATGATGTACTAAAAACAGAAACGTTTTTCCTTTGCTTTTTTTGAAAACAATCCCCGTTCACACGGATCCGCAAAAACGATTAAAAACTCTGTATTATTTCCATAATCCTTAAAGGGATAATTCACCCAAAAATGAAAATTAAACCATAATTTACTCACCCTCAAGCCAGGTGTATATGACTTTCTTCTTTCAGTAAAGTTATAAAGTTTAAAAGTTATAAATATGGATATTTTTCTTTCAAAAACACATCGTTTCGCTTTAGAAGGGCTTTATTAACCCCCTGGAGCTGTATGGATTACTTTTATGATGGATGGATGTGCTTTTTTGGGCTTCAAAGAAGGAAAGCTCAATGCCTCAAAATATAGAGATATTCTTAATGAAAACCTAGTCCAGAGAATTCAAAACCTCAGACAGGGCAGAAGGTTCACCTTCCAACAGGACAATGACCCAAAACACACAGCTAAGACAACGCAAGAGTGGCTTATGGACAACTCTGTGAATGTTCTTGAGACTGGACTTGAACCCAATCAAACATCTCTGGAGAAACCTGAAAATGGCTGTCCACCGACGGTCCCCATCCAACCTGACAGAGCTTGAGAGGAAGAAAAGAATGGCAGGAAAGAATGGCCCCAAAGGCAGATGTACAAAGCTTGTCGCATCATACCCAAAGAAGATTTGAAGCTGTGAAGGTGCTTGTGAAAAAAATGAAGAGGTACGAATGCTTTCGAAAGGCATTTTATATTGTGAAAAGCAGTACTCATGAAGTGTAGTGTGTCCAAATTCTTAGTATTTATGAAAGAGTTCATGAGAAACACCTGGATGGTTTACCACTTATGTCAGAATTTGTGAGTGGACATTTTACTATCCCATGAGGCCACGGGTAAGGACTTGTGCAGGACAGGTCAGATGAAAATGCCAACATGGCGGATGCTGTATATACATCCAAATTGCATTCGTACTATATACATGCATCCAGTATACTAATATACAGTTTACAGTAAACTTTAATAAAGTTCCTAATCCTATCAGACACAATGTGCTGTGGTTGGGGTCTGTTAACCAATATGGACCTGAGGACCAGATCTTCCAGGAGAACATCAACTTCTCTCTTGAGGACAACCGCCAGGAACGTTTTTTGTTCCTGATATTTAGTTTCAAACTGTTGTTAATGTGTCTCAAATTCCTCAATACAGCTGATAAAGTCACTTGATGTGTATTGAGTTACACTGAAGCATGTGTTGTGGTACTGTATGTATATCAGGATATGTAATGCGATGCTGTGAGTGCGGTGAACAGTTAGATCCTCTCTGGCACAGCAGTAGGCTTCTCAAAGTAGGGTGCTGTCACACTTGGGGAGGCGTGTCATTGGCTGCTGCCCCTCCAGCACCTGTTCTCACTCTCACACAGGTCTGAGATCAGTAGGTTGTGAAATAAAGCTTCTGGCCAACACACTCTGCTCAGTGAACACAGCACTGGAACCTTGATGAGCAGGTAACTGAGACACCACAACCTGTTTCTCTGTAGATATGCTACATGTATAAGATCATAGCAGAAAAAAAAAGTGGAAAATAATAAAAGAATAGTCAAAAGACTTCATTTAAAGGGTTAGTTCACCCAAAAATGAAAATTCTGTCATTACTCTTACTTCTGTCAATTCTGTAATTACTCACCTTCATGTTGTTCCACACCTGTAAGACCTTCGTTCATTTTCTGAACACAAATTAAGATATTTTTGATAAAATCTGATGGCTCAGTGAGGCCTCCATTGCCAGCAAGATAATTAACACTTTTAAATACCCAGAAAGCTACTAAAGACATATTTAAAACAGTTCATGTGACTACAGTGGTTCAACCTTAATGTTATGAAGCGACGAGAATACTTTTTGTGCGCCAAAACACCCCCCCAAAATAACGACTTTATTCAACAATATCTAGTGATGGGCGTTTTCATGAAGCTTCGAAGCTTTACAAATCTTGTGTTTCGAATCAGTGGTTCGGAGTGTGTATCAAACTGCTAAAGTCACGTGAACCACTGAAATTTCGAAATGTTTTGATACACCTATGACGTAACAAAGCCTCGTTTACTGAAATCACGTGACTTTGGCAGTTTGATACATGCTCTGAACCACTGATTCGAAACAAAAGATTCGTAAAGCTTCAAAGCTTCATGAAGCAGTGTTTTGAAATCACCCATCACTAGATATTGTTGAATAAAGTCGTTATTTTGTTTTTTTGGCGCACAAAAAGTATTCTCGTCGTTTTATAACATTAAGTTTGAACCACTGTACTCACATGAACTGTTTTAAATATGTCTTTAGTAGCTTACTGGGCAGTGAAAGTGTTAATTTTCTTGCTGTCAATAGAGGCTTCACTGAGCCATTGGATTTTATCAAAAATATCTTAATTTGTGTTCCGAAGATGAATGAAGGTCTTACGGGTGTGGAACGACATGAGGGTGAATAATAAATGACAGAATTTTCATTTTTGGGTGAACTAACCCTTTAATATAGGTTAATGATTTAATGTAGGAATTGAACAAGAGAGAATATTAACTTTTTTAATTATAGCTTTTTTAAATCAGGTTTTCTGATTAACTAACTAAAATATTTTGAAAGACATCTATCTATCTATTTATCTATCGCGACCTGTGGTTGCGGCTCTCAGACACTCACACAGGCGAGCTTCTCCGTCAATCAAAATTAAGCGCTGCGGATCAGCCTCTACACGCGAAATTACCAATCCTACTACGATAAAGGCGTATCTCATTAATATGCATTAGGGTTTGATGATGTCACTTGTCCACCCTCCAATGGCGAAGGCTTAACTTCTTTAATAAATTTCATGTACATTAAAGCAAACTTGCCAAATGTAAACCATGAAAATAAATAAACGCTGAAATAAACAAATGTAATAAATTCTCACAGAAATAAATTAATAACTTAGTATAGGCCTACTGATTTAATTTTATGAATGCAGGACTACATTTTTTGTGAAAATGCCTAAATGTCTAAAATACATTTGCCTAATTGTGTTTATTATTTGCATTATACACATTTATTTATTTACTTTTTTATTTAACGTACATATTTACTTTTCATTTTTTAAAAATTGGTCCTTCACTTGTTTCTTGATCTTCGATAAAAAAAATTAAAAAAAAATCTGCCTTCTTAATATTAATTAAATCCTGCTGACGTTGCTTGGTGATTATCCAATGGCGAAGGCTTAGCTCATGAATATTAATAAGCTTGCCTTCACCGTAGTAGCGTTGGTTGATTCGCAGACCGGCCACTCCATAGAGAGCAGCCGCACAGGCGGACACAAGCTGTGCAGGTCCCCGCAATGCCAGTCGGATTTTAAGCCGCCCGGTTCACCCCGTGAAAAGGAAAGGAGAGGACACCTTAAAAGACCCCTTTTCCCATCTTAACCACAGACTATCGGTCTGAAACGGGCAGGAGAAACAAAAAGAGACATCGTTAAATTGGAGTAAAGCGCGTCCTCCGGTGCAGCCAGCTATAAGAGGATTGCTGTATCCCAAGAACTGCAACGCCGCGTGAAGTGTGTTTAGACGGGAAACATGTCATTGTCTGGGAAAGAAAATAGCACTACTCCTCATGCCAATTACGTGGGACCATACCGCTTAGAAAAGACCCTCGGGAAAGGACAGACAGGTTTGTGCTTTCAGGCATTTAAATTGTGCATTATAATCTCCATGTAAGAGAGATCAGCATGTGTTGAGTTGGCTGATATTGTGTGTTGGTTTGGTTATATACTGATGTGCATGACGGGCAGGTGGATGCATATCTGTCATTGATTTGTTTCTGTGTTCAGTAAGATTGTAACAAATTGTCTCTGCAACCTTCAGCTCGGGTGTGTTGCAGCATTGGGATCTGAATGCGTGCTTATGAACTTGTCTTATACCTACACCTGAGTTTTACATGGTGCATTGATGCATAAATGCTAATAACTACCTAGCTTTAACTTTTCTAAGAATAGCTGTAGGCAGGGAATCACCACGATCTACACCATCTTTTCATTAGCATGTGGCCATAAGGGTTTACAGGTGTATGATGCCACCTGAAAGTGATCGATTCACTAAATTACTGCCGTATTTTTTGCGTTTGACGTCAGATATTGATAGTTAACAAATTCATAAAGTAGCTGTAACCTGCATAGTTATATTACATTTTAAATTTATAGTATTTGCATACTAATTTAATATTTTATTTATTAATAGTAGGCTACGTTTAATATGTATATTTATGTTATTTATATATTACCGATTAAAACTATTTTTAAAAGGAATGTTTTTGTATAATACTGTATAAAATTATACATAAAATGTGACATGTGGAGCATGTGCTGGGGTGGCAGCAGGAACCACCAAATCACTGCAAGGAGAAAGTGATGCAACACATTATTGCTCTTTCTGCCCAACTACAAATATTACATTTGCGGTTGTTTTCTTATAACCTCTCCACCAGAAGATGCTTAGTGCATGTTTTTGGGAACATGTTTGTATGGTCCCTGTTAGATAGAAGCTGAAATTATGGTGATAGTATTTTATACACAGAGCATGTTTGCTTAAAAATGGACCATGTTGGTTTGATCTATGGAAGCTTGTTTCCGCCACTGAATAAACAATAAAAAAGGTATAACTGCGACTTTTTATCTCGCAATTCTGACTTTTCTCAGAATTGCGTAATTATAAAATCGCAGTAGCGAGTTATAAAATCAGAATTGCGAGATATAAACTCGCATTTGCGAGTTATGAAGTTAGAATTGCGAGATATAAATTCACATTTGCGAGTTATAAAGTCAGAATTGTGTGACAAACTCGGAATTGTGAGTTATAAAGTCATAATTGTATGATAAACTCACATTTGCAAATTATAAAGTCAGAATTGTGTGATGTAGCCTAAACTTGCAATTGCAAGTTATGAAGTCAGAATTGCGTTAAATGTCGCTCGGACTTTAATTGGACTTTGTGCGTTCAAGTCATGTCGGAAAGATCGTATTTACGAGCTGAACGCACATGAACGCCACCACGTCGTAAATACGAGTGGGAAGTTCATGATTTTCATTGAGTATCATGGCGGAATATACTTGTATGTATTTAGCAGTGACATTGTCAGGCTTTTCTATTTACATCGAAGTAAGCTAACTGCTTGCACAGAATATGGTAGCATTATAATATAACAATATAATATGTAACGATAAAGTTTAACAGTGGCTTCATAAATTGATTAGAAGTGCTGTATTTTTGTGTAATACCGCCATCTTACTCCGACTAAAGTGACTTGAACGCACCAGCTGTCGTAAACACGACTTCCCACCTCGTAAATACGAACTTCCCAGGAGGACTTTAATCTCACAATTCTGAGAAAAGAAGTCAGAATTGTAAGTTTATATCTCGCAATTGCGAAAAAAAAGTCAGAATCACTAGTTTATATCTCACAATTGTGAGTTTATAACTCGCAGTTCTGACTTTATTTCTCGCAATTCAACAAATGGCAAACAGAACGGGATTTATATACTATGAAAAAACGTAATGAAATCAACCCCAATGTTGGAAGAAGTTTCTATCAAATCTCAAACCGATGGGACCAAATTGTTTATACCCGTTGCAGAATATGGACATTCCAGGATGACACAAGTTTTTAATACTAGGAGAAGATCCACCAAAATGTTCTTACTGTCAAAACTCTTCATCATTGTAAACATTTTTTTATTAGATTGTGCTGGTTTTAAACCTGTGAGAAACTTGTTTTATTTAGTTAACTCTTTTGAAGAAGTTTTTTAACATAGTTAAACCAAATAGCCTATGGATTTAAGTAAAAATAATCATTGTAAACACTTGATATAGTTTTATCATAAATTTTTCTCACCATGAAAATAGCCACAGAAGCTGGCATGGTGTTAAAAAAGAAACAAACAAACAAATATATCTCACAATTCTGACTTTTTTTTTCCCCCTCGGAATTGTGAGTTTATATCTCGCAATTGTGAGAAAGTCAGAATTATGAGACAGTCGCAATTACTTTTTTATTTTTTATTTTTTTTTTTTTTTATTTAGTGGCGGAAACAAGCTTCCATATTGATCAGTGGTGTTCTCGGTATATTTATTCTGCCATCAATGCTCAAAGTTAAGATCATCTGTGTTTCATTGCGTTTATTATATTAATTTGTCAAATTTTTCAATGACAACTTTAGCCACATTTAATATATGAATTGCACTTAATACGAAAGTTTATTTTAAAGATTGCGCAAGCACCCATTTCAAAAAATTTGACAAAAATAATAAAATAATAAATTAACTGTAAAAAATGTGGTTGAACTTGAGGGAGAACCGACTTTATACATCCACTAAAAATCGCCAAGTTGATTGAAAGACATTACAAAAATGACTCAGTAAAGTGCTGATGCTGCTTGCCATGATATTTTGTTATAATGTGGTGACATTTAGAACTTTTAAAGTGTCCAAATATCTTTCAGCCACTGTAAACTGATATGTTTCATTGAATATGCAATCTGTGCACGTGCAAACCCTACAGGATTCAGTTCGTTCTTCATAGATCACACAGTATGTCAACTACCGCTTTCCTTTGTGTTAGTCTGCATGTCTACCACCCGTCTGCCTGATCAGATCAGAATGATAGGCACATTTGCGATGCCTGTTATGCGACTGACTGTTGCCATTATGCCCTTTTTTCCTTGTGGGTATTCAACAGCAAAGCTTAGCTGTGACTTTCCAGGTATCAACCAAGAGTTTGTAGACAAATGGCCAGCGATTGTTTCCTTCTTGATGCGAGCTCTGTCTGTGATAGAGCTGTTATTTATAGTGTAAAGTGGAAGGCCTGGGCTGTGCAATGCCATCTTCATTATGTGATTAGGATCCGACACAAACACACTTGTGTTTGTAATCCCTCATGGTAAGTCTCTGGCTCACACAATCTTTCACGTGGACCGGGCACCCGTAGGACCACGCGTGCCTGTGACGAGCTAGAAACCGAGGGAGGGAGGAAGTGAGAAAAGGGAATAAAGCTGGATTTTTGGCTATAGCCTTGAGACCATTTTGTAGTGAGATGATGGATTGAATTGTCTCGTTTCTTGTTGCTAGGGAGTTCCGCAGTCTGGGGTAAAAATGCTGTTTTAAGGTTGTGGTGGTGGTTTATTTTAACTGCAGCTTCTAATTGCATAAACAGTATAATTTCATATCTGTTGCTGTTGTGAAGTGACTGTGGGTGGAATCATGTGATTTACAATGACGCAGCTCCATTACAAGTTTTATATTTCAACTTCCCTACACTGATCTAATACAGGATGGTTGCAGTAGGTTTGTGGAAGATGCATACCAAGAGCAGTTGCCCATATGAACCTCACTGGAGATTGCAAACCTTGTGTCTGAGAACATTTTCAATCATTCAGGATGTTGTAAATATCTTGTATATTAGTTTTATTAATTTGTCACAATACTGGAATGTAAATTCGGTAAGATACCTTGAAAAAATCAATATTCGATACATTTTTGATACCTGATAGTAGTACCACTAGATCTCTTTTATTGAATCCAAAAGGTTTTAATTATATTTTGCTACATATAAAGGTATTTTAAAGATTTTGAAGTGTCAAAAGGTCATTCGGTTTAACCGTTTAAAGGCAAATACAGCCATTTCATTTGTGATTAAAATATCTTAAAATGTAATAAATGTATATATTGTGTATTCTGGCATGATTTTATAACATCATATATCAACATAGTGCAAAATGGTATTAAAATTATTTAATGGTGTTAAGTTGCTGCTTTATGAGAAAGAATGTCCGGAAAAATGAATTTCATTGATGTCATTTGGAGTAACCAATATAAAGGAACCATTTTGGATCAAGTCATGTGATCAATATCATGTGACAGGATGTGACATCATTCAGACACCTGCAAAGGACCACATGGTTGTGAAGCAAAGTAACTCTCTTCTAACTATTTGAAAAATTCATGTTTTCACTTGCTCATACGTATGTCCCGAAACATCAAGTCATTCGGTACAACCGCTATAAAACAAGGAAAATGTTTGATTGTCCTTTTGCTAGCTAGCTAGCAAGCTAACCAACTAGCTAGCTAGATATCAGCCTTTTAGCACTGTTTGAAAATATCGTCATTCAGTATAACCAAAAGTGTCATTCGGTACAACCAAAATTTTGGTTAAACCGAATGACTTTTTTGGTGACAAATTTTGTCCATCTTGTAAAAAATGACAAAAGCAGTGTTAATTGATTATAAAAACCACAATCTCATTGTTGACACTTAATAAAACTTCAAAATTAATTATATCTCCCTTTTTTTATTTTTATTTTTTTATTTTTTTTTTTTTTTTACAATTTAAAAACCATATTCGTCAATGACCCTTTTACAATGGGGTAATTTTGTTGCAGTCGCACAAGATGGCTTGATTTAAAACTTTGAATTGAATTAAAAAAAAAAAAACAGTCAGTAATAAAATAAGAAGAAATAAAAAAAAAATGACTAGCGATAGCAAAAAATAAATAAAATGGAATAAAGATACAAATGAAAAATTGCTTTTTTTTAAATTTTTTTTTTTTTAGGTAGGTCTAACAGTAGTAAGACTATTCAGGTAAGAAATACTACAGAAACTGAATGAAGTAACTAAATGTTAAACAATCTTGGATCATTTTCATTGTAAAAATTAAATACAGATTAATCAAATAAAGTTAAAAAGGTTATTCAGTCAAGAGCAGTGAGTGATTTTTCTCTTTGTCTTTTGTTGTTTGATTAACAACACAGACAGCATGTTTATTAGGCTGCTGTCACTTTAAGACCTGACGCACGGATCCAGTATACTGTTACACATGCATTTCTGAATTGTTTACGTTCACTTAGGACATAACCGACTGTGCTTTTTTGAATACTTGGCAAGACGGCCATTTCTTTGCTTTCGATTAATGTAAATGTCTAAAATGTGCAATCTACTAGATTAAATTATTTAGGGTGAATGTGAACCAATCAAGTACTCGACAATGATATTTACTGAAACTGTAGTTCCCAGCATGCTTTGCTTGGGACTTAATGAGGAAAGTAAAAAAGTTTAAGTGTTATTTTAGATAACTCTGTTACACAGACGACAACGCTGTCAAAATGATCCCGTTCACACGGATCCATGAAAACGACTAAAAACTCTGCTGCCAGGCCAGTAGTTGGCGATGTCACTTTGTAAAGAAACACTATGCACCTATAGACTGAACACGTAATACACATGCGCATTGCGTCACTGTTTTCACAAATTTACGTTTTTGTAGTTTACACCGAGACGATAACGCTATCATCTTTAACAACTTGCACTTTGAAACCTGTTTTCAAAAGTTTGCGTTTTCAGGCCCCCAAAACAAAACGCATAAGAAAGTTTTCAGTTTTTAGTTGAAAACAGTGTTGTGTAAACGGCCCCTAATTGTGTTTAATGTTCAGTTAATTTGGAATTATTAGAACCATTTAAATTACACTTGGTTACTATTTTGGAGATGAGTCGAGAATTTGCTTAGGCTCTGGACTGGCCATTACTGCTTTGTTCAAGGAGTGTTTACTGCTTACCACTTAGCATGCTAAATGTGCTATTGCTAGCTAATCGTTTGTGAGCTAGCTAGTACAATCCTATAATTCAGTCATGTGATAAAATAGGGAACCATATAAAATCACTTTGATACTACTTAATTGGGTCACTTAAAAATTACTTAATTTATGTGATGTTGAAATTATGTAAACAAATCATGTTTGTATAACTTAACTGATTCATGTGGGACTTGCATGATTTAATCATGTAAATCCAACACCCCCTTTTTTTTCCCCTCAGTGAACTGGGATGAAACCGTCAAGGTTAAAGGTACAATATGTAAGATTTTTGCAATAAAATATCCAAAAAACACTAGAACAATGTTATATATTTTGACTTGTGATCTTGCATTATCCCAAATGTTTCCAACAATGTTTAAAACCAGAGAAATTTTCAATTTTAACCAGTGACACGGCCTGTATCATTGTGTCAATTGTCAATAGCATCATATCCCCCCACCCTTAGCTGTCAGTAGAAACCATGGAAAAACTGTGTGCAAAAATTTCTGGCTTTGAGTGGTGTTGGTATTTTAGGACAAAATTGGAAAAATCTATCTTTTGCTGTGTTTTGGTCACAAATGGGATGACAATATTTTGGCATCATTGCTGGATTTTTAACGGGTTCCACATTAGCTAGGCACAATAAGGTAATCAAGGTGTTTGTTCTCCTTATCATTGAACTCTGAGCTGGTCTGATCTCTTCCCATTTGAAGGAGTAATTGTGCTTTTAACGTCCTTTGTGTGTATTTGTGGGGCAATATAACAACGAATGACATGCATGGCCAAATTATTTCCAGCTCAAGCTGTTGTAAGCAGACCAGATTTTTTTTCCATTATTGTTTCTGTTGATGAGAAAAATTAGGGGAAAATCTAATTTCATATTTCCAATCATCAAAAAAAAATTGTCATTATTTTGAAGTATTCTATTCAGTCTAGTGTGCTTAAGTTATGCGGTATGTCAAAATACTGTCTCACACTGTTTGAATCGATGTCACACCATGTTATATTTTATGTACTGTAGGTCTTTAGACTCTTCTCAGATTGGAACAAGTCTTGCTAGTTAGCCTTGTTGCCCGTAGCCAAGTCTGCGTCAGGCTTCTGACTCATTTATTCATAATGTGAGCCATTACGCCCCGGCCTCAACCAGCCAAAGGCTGCAAGATGGACAACTATGAGACATTTGGGGATTTTTATGAAGGTTGCAACAGTTTTCTTATGAATTAACATACTTAAATCTCCAAAGGATTTAAACAAACCTCAAGCATCACAACCCAAGGATGTTGGTTGTTTTTGTTGTTGTTTTGTTCCCTCGCAGTTTTATTTAAGTTGTACAATGACATTTTAGTTTTTTTTTTTTTTTTTTTTTTTGTGAGCTTTGACCACATTTTTACACAAAAAAAAAAAAAAATAGAGTAAATGTTTTGGATTTATATTGTTTTCATTGTATTTTCTCATTATTTGACCTTCCATTATTACATATTCCAGTTTATGTGTGATAATCAGCAGTGCTTGATTTTAATTTGACTTTTTTTATTTTTATTTATTTTTTTTGTAGCCTGGTCTCATCTGTATAGCTGCTAGGCTTGAGTGAACCAGAGATTGTTTACCAGTCTTAAGTGGTGTGTGCAAGTGGGTTACGAACACATGCGAGTGTGTACGCATATATTATTAAAAGAATAAATGAATGTGCATTAGCTGGAACTGACCAAATAATAAGACAGTTGGTATATTTAGGGCTGGCTTTGTTCAAAATGGAATACTGCGTATTGTACATACAGCCTACTAGTACTATTATTATCTTGATTTAAAAAAAGCAAACTGTGTAACTTTTTACAAACTGTGTAATGCACCAAGCTGACGCCGACGAACTAGTGGCGACGAAAGCAGACTGCGAGGTTGGCTCACGTCAGCAGCGTCTGGGTCCACAGTTGCCCTGACACACCAAACCGACGCTCGACAGCCGATGGCCAAGTAGCACGTCCGTTCTGCGCCTGCGTAAGATGAAATGCCTTTCCGTACTAGCAGGTGGCAGTAGCTGAACAGCCAATCAGAATGATCAGATGGCCCGACGGACCGACGAGCTCTGACGCTGATTCAACATGACGAATCGGCCAAAAAAAAGCCGATGAGGACCAACTTCAGCCGACGGTGCGGAACACACTGAGAAAACTTAGTTGGCCGACGAACAAAACCTAGCCGACAGCCGACCGTCGGCTTGGTATGTTCCTGCCTTTAAACAAATGCTGAACAGATGAGAGTCTGCTTGCAAAAAGAGAACGCGACAGAGCTCGTAATAAAACAAGAATCAACATTGGCTTGGCCAATGGGGAGATGGTGAAAACTGAGGGATTTGAAATGTTGTAACTGTTGAACTAGCCACCAGGGTGGTTCCCCGAGAACTAATGTTTTCCTGGTTGCATTTGCACCGCCAGTAGGAACTATGAAGTGATGTAAGCTGCGCTTGTTGTTGTGACTTTTATTTTGACAGCGCTGAGAAGGCCAGAGCCTGAGCACACAGCGCTAACATTCTATCTTCATTACTTACGATTTGTTGAACAGCCTGTCTAATATGCTATTAGATACTGTTATACAAAGAAAGAACACAGTATATGAAAAAGTATTAGCGTTTGCTGTGTGGTTGATGTCCAGTGTCACAAGTTGAGCAGAAATACATAATCATGTTTCACTTGGTCTCCTCAAAGCTGCGTTGGATTTTCTCCTCAACCCGAGAGGTCCATCTATCATTGTTTTCCATGTTCATAGATTTAGTTTGTGGAGTAAATATATAGGAAATAAACTGTGTACACACAGCTTTTTAAAAAATGGCGGGTGCTGGTGTTTTGCATGCATTCGGCCAATCAACATACACTTAGTTCCTATAGTGCTGGTTTAGACCCTACTCTGAAGTAGGAGCTAATTTAGTTCCCCCAAAAGGAGTTCCTAGAACTAAAATCATTCCTAGTTCCTGTGGTGCGAACATGGCAAAATCCGGGTACATCAATAGTTCTAGGAACTGTGAAAAAGTTCCTCTGGTGCGAAAGCCCCTTATTGTGAAGGGTCATTTCATTTTGGTTGTAGTGCTGTGCTGGAATTTATTGGAGTTGAGATCCTTTCCACCTAAACTGGTTATATTTCTTAAGCTTAGTAGTGAATGTTTTATGAGCAGTAGGATAACCATATTCATTCGCACAGTCACGCAGAGCCGAAGCACAACCAAAACAATGTTCTTCTGCAAAGATACAGGTGAATAGGGTAAAAATTTTAACTAATAAATATCATCATACTTCCCCAGTTAATTAATCATAGTACATTAGAACAATTTTGTATTTTTACAGAGGGGATTTTGGATCTTTTAATCACTCCATAAATCAGAAAAAAACCTCAACAGCCAGAAAAAAAACGCTTTTTACTATATTTTTAGAAATAAAATGTTATATAAACCAGGCAAATGTTATATGAACAAACGCCTCTTTAAAAACTATTATTTTGGTGTATGTTAGTGCTACTGAAGTGGACAAAGTGTAATAGAACTAAGACTGTATGTATTTTGGATGCTTTCTTTCCTCTAGTCTGAAAGATGACGTTATGGAAGCAAAATGGCCAAAAAAAAAAAAAAAAAATCTCAGAATTGTGACCAGTGCATTAAAACAATGGTTTTGCCTGTACTGTCTTGCCTTAAAGGGGACCTATTAATCCCCTTTTAACAAGTCTCTGGTGTCCCCCAGAATGTGTCTGTGAAGTTTCAGCTCAAAATACCCCACAGATCATTTATTATAGCTTGTCAATACCCCAATTTGGGTATGAGCAAAAACACAGTTTTTGTGTGTGTCCCTTTAAATGCAAATGAGCTGCTGCTCTCCGCCCCCTTTTCAGAAGAGGGCGGAGCTTTAACAGCTTGCGCTTTGGTTGTTCAACAACAACAACAAAGCTGGAGAATCTCACGCAGCCAAAATGACGATTGTCAGTAACAGTGTTCAGCTTTACATTGTTCAAACCGGAGTCGGACACTGATGGAGAGACTCAGGAAGAAGTTACAACTTTTAGAATGCAACAGGATGTTTTTTGAATGGTTAGTGGATAAATTCATGTAGCTGCTGTGGAGTTGATTCAACTCATCGACTAGCATGTGTCATCATGTTAATCTTTTGTGCAAATCCAGCGTTGAATTGACACTCGTTTGTGAATCAGTCCAGCGTAAAATGACGGCATGATAACAACAATCTACTACAACAACTCTTCCTCTTCTCTAAAGCAGCCCAACATGGCCTCGGCCCCTTTGTTGCGTGTTCCCGGGGGCAGGGTTTATGTAAGTTTTAGGGTTAGTGATGTCACCAACCCGCTCTTTGTAGTTCCTACCAGCCGTTGTAGTCCTTTAAAAGAGAATTCTTTAAAAGAAAATATCTCCCTTTGCTTTGAACTTTGAGCGTTGTAACTTTGAAGGTGTTGTTTATGCTCAAACAGCAACATTACACACTAACTAAAGTTAAAGTGAAATCATAATCAAGGACCCCGAACATGAGTGTTCAAGTGAGCGACAACTTGATTTCTATTAAACAATCCCAACCTCTCCATCAAATGTGCCTAATGTTGCAAATTTGCAGATTTGAAAAATAATTACAGACCAATAACAAGCACGTTTCTGACCTGCAGCGATTGAATGTGTGTGCATGTTGCCCTTGGTGTGAGGTGAAACTTCAACTGAGATCTCACAAAACGGATTGCCTCACTGTTTCACCATCAACTACACAGAATGAGTGTAAACTGCCAACTGTATTGATGTTTTTGTCAGTGGTGATAGCCGTGTTTTTCTGAATGATAGTTATGAAGCGTTGACTGAACCGTTTGTCAACACGTTCATCATTTATGCAGTGCCTGTTATAGCTGTTAAATCAACATTTCACCTACAAATGAAAATCCAAAACTCTGCAACTTTCCGTACATTGAAAGTGGATAGGGACTGGAGCTGTAAAATTACATTCCAGTGACGGCCCGTTAGGGGAGGCAAGGGAGGCACAGCCTACCCAAAATTGAGGTGAAAATGTGAGAAGGACGATTTAATGTTAATAAAATGTCCAGTTATTCATTTGATTACATGTCTCTGAATTTGTATTTCTTGTTTGTAATTTGTCCACTAAAACACCATAAAATATTACTGAAGTCGGAACCACTGCTGCTGTTCCCCGAACTTGCCGAAACTGCTGATGTAATTACAACTGTTTGGAAAACTGTGCTAAGGCGAGACTAATGGGATGGAGAAGGGGAGGGCCGAGGCAAAGCCATAGCTGGGGACTTTTGCCTCTGTTGGTAAAAGAAATTAGCCAATCACCATAGAGTATTTCACTTTCAGCGGTTAGTGTTGAGGAAAAAATACATGGTAGAGGAGGCTAGCGTCCCTTGGTATAGGGCCCTATGAAATCCGTTTTATTTTTTCCCAAATTCCGTTTTTTTCCGTTTTAATTTTTTTGGACTCCATTTTAATGGTTACATTTTAATAATCAAAAAGAATGTCTAATTAATTGAAATCATGAAACAATTTAACAACAATTTAAGTTTAACAGAAAATGCCTTTTTTAGGGCCCTATGAAATGAGTTTTATTTATTTATTTTTTTTCTGAAATTCCATTTTATTTTTACCAAATTCTGTTTTCTGCTTTTTAAGTTGTCAGGATTACATTTTGGTTTAATTAAATTTTAATAATCAAAAACCATGTGTATTTAAATTGATAAAAACAACAATTTTATTAATTAAAATTTTTTTTTTTTTTTTTTTCCCAGAAATTTAATTTTCCTGGCAATCAAATGAAGGCATAAAACATTAATTGAATTTCTTTTAATCATATGAAATTAAACTTTTTTTTTTTTTTTTTTTTTTTTTTTTTTTTTTCAAACAAAGTGCTGCACAACAGAGCTTTATTGTTAAAATTAAAACTTTAAGGAATAATCAATTTTTCCTTCCACGTTTTAAAGTTTTAATAATAATTTATTATTATTACATTACATTGTTAGTATTATTACATTGAGCTGTAGCTAAATTCTATTGTACAACAGTAATATATTTCTGTCACAATTTCTTCAAGTTAAGCCGAACTTTTATTTTGACGGGTTGCCGTGAAGACTTTTGAGTTTCTGTGTGTTTATAATATATGACGATAAAGCTCATGAAGTGACTCTCAGAGCAGCTCTGGAGATGTTCATGTATCCATGTCCTCCTATGAGGCGGCAGAGGCTGAAAACACAGCGAGCGTCACGCGTGCTTCAATGTGTGTGGTAAATGAAACCACGCGTCTGCGCCATTCATTCACACAGAGACACATAGAACTTTCAGGGTTCATAATTAATGTTTTTTTTTTTGTGGTTTAATATTCACAGAAACTAGTCTATATCACTATTTGATTTAAGTGTACTGACCTGCTTTTTATTTATTCATCAAAAATTTGATAAATTCTGTTTTTATGAATGGATTCTGCGATTCCGACCGCGTTTTCTGCATCATGGAAATCATAGAGCCCTAAGTATATCAACGAATCATAGTATGTATATTAGTATGTGACATTAGATTGGGTTTCAGTGCAGCTAAGCGCAAAAAAAAAAAAATCCTTGCGATCCCCAGACCACTACAATTTAGTGTGCCTCTATTCTAAAACCCACCAGCCACCACTGCTACGTTCCAAGTCTGTTTTGTGTTCCACTGTAGAAGTATCTTCATATAGGGTTCAAATGAGTAGATGAGCGATTTTTGAATTTTAGGTGCACCGTCCCTTTAAATTTACTTTTCGGTTTATGCAGTAGGGTTTGTTGGGCAGGTTTTATTGAGCTCTGTTTGGGCTGTAACCCAGCGTATCGGAGGCTGCTGTTTTGTCGTCAGGTTTTGACAAGTGGAAAAGCCCTGAAATTGTCACAGAATGATGGGGTTGCTACGCTCAATTTTCCTTCAATTCCAAACACTATAAGAGATTCTTGGTCTCCCGTCGACTGTTACACTGATATACATCTGTGTTGTCTCTCTGTTTGCATGCACAATACATTGTCAAGTGAATTTGATATAAACAACATAATAAGGCTCACTGTGTGCCATTTAACATGGGTTGTTCTTGAATTATTTTGATTGATTCAGAAACATAACCGTATAGATGCTCAGATATACTTTTGCAGCAAACACTCTCCGTTTCAGTGATTATTACAAAATTAAACATTCCCCTGCTCGGATATACATCCGCTACTGTTCAAAAGGTTGTGGTCAGTGGGAAAATTTTTTTTTTTTAAACATACAAAACTACTACTAGAAGAAACAAACCTCCGAGTAATAGTAATTTTGACTTTAAATAGTCAAAAACGTACATGTAGGGGTGAGTGGGGCACAACCTAATGCGGGGCTAGTTGTAACATACAAGGTTTAAAAGTTTCCACATGATAGCATGACAAAACTTTGTGTATTTACTAGTTGCCATTGCCATATCAACACTATATAGAGGGAAAAAAAATGTGCCAAAATTCAAAAATCTTTAGAAGATATCGCTGAACATTTATTTAACCATAGCAGCAGTAAATATCTTCCTGAAGTTAATTTTTGTTCCCAGTTGCGCAGGTGGGGTATGTTGTAACACTGTGATACATTGTGTCCCTATAAGACCTATGCTATTCTATGATGTTGGCGATATAATTCGCATTAACGACTTTTGTGAATTCTATTGAGAAAGAGTAGACTGAGAGTCATTGTTCAGAAATGATTGATTAATATGTTTTGAACTATGCTGGATAGCTGTTTTGCGGTGTTCGTTGTCAAACTCAAAAATTTGTTTATTTTTAATTATTAAAAAAAATGCCATTTTATATTGAAAAGTTAATTGTATTTTATTTAATATATTAGTTTGTCTTGTATATTTTTGATTAGATCTGATAACATTTTAAGCTGTCATTTGGTTGTTACAACGTGCCTCTCACGTTACAATGTGCCCCACCTATGGGGTATGTTGTCACATTTCACTTCCATTCTTTCTGGGTAAATAAAGAACACTGTATTAATGAAACAAAACCACACAATTGTAGTAGACGTGTGAAATTAATGTGGGAAAAAATAAACGGACTGTGCAAATAGCGTCCCTTGTTGGCAAATGCTATTTACACTAGCTCCGCCCAACAATGTCTGGTTGGGCCACTCAAAATTTAAAAAAATGCGCAGAATTCAACGTCTTTAATAAATATAATCATTTACACTCTATGATATTATTTCATCCTGTTAATGTACAAATACTGAGGTGCAAATAGTATCTGCCAATATAAAGTGTAGACAGCATCTAATTACTATTTACTCTTATTGCAAAGAACTGATACTTTGTCATACTTTGTCAAGAATATTTTGTCATGGTGTAAATAGAATCTATCAAAACATTTTTTTGAAGTTGTAAATGAAACAAAGATTGTTGAGATACGTTTTACAAGAATATTTCAGTTTTTCTAATTCTTATTTCTAATTTATACTGTATAAACCTAATTCCAGAGAAACAAGAGTGCAGCCATCTTTAGAATATTGTGTTTGAACTTCTGTTTTTGCGGTAGCTCTGTATATTTCTACGGCATCGCTTTCGAATAGTAATATTAGCTGGTGAAGTGGATTTACTTATTGAAGAATTAACGAAAGTTATCATGAGCATTGTAATGTTTGAAACGGATGTCATAGCAAATGTCAGCAGACCGGGAAGATTTTAAAACGAGCGGTTCATTCATAAATCCGTAAGATCTTGAAAAGGGGCGGGGCTACATAATCTTTTTTTTTACAAACTGTAACTAAAACAGAAGGAATTGTTTGATGGTAAACATTGTAAACAGTGACATTGTTGCTGTTTTGCATTTTGAATCCAATTTTGCGTGTAAACTTGTGTCAAACTGATCGAATCGAATGAATGATTCAAACAATCAAAAGAAGATTTGTACATGATATTAGGCATGTTTCATTTGTCGCACGGGAAATGAAGTTTCAGGTTGAGTACATTGCTTTGTGGTATACAGTATTCAGTGAAGTGTCGTCGTTATATACTACAGATTTTGGCAATTGTAGGTCATCTGGGTCTAATATGCATATAGAAAATTAGCATAATGCATACTAAGTACAGAAAGAAAAGGTATGAATAGTCTGGTAGTGGATCATAGCCAGGGGAAATTATTGAATATGATGAAGATTATAGGAAAAAATTAATTGAGGGAAGATGGAGGATACATCTCTAAAGATGAATGGTTTAATGCATATTCAAATTTATCTTAAGGCAACACAAAGTACATAAATTTATCTGGAACAGTTGCTTGAAAAACATGCACACTGATGAGTAACACTGTTTGGTGACATCACTATCTCTCGCTAATGTGTGACACGGGTTGCTATGGCAACGTACGCAAAGGCGGACAGCACACTCATGTGTTTTGTGTGTGTTGCGAGTATGTGAGTGTCTTATTTATCTCCAGTGTGCATTTGAGTGCGTATGCACACGCGGGCCGCAGTGTTTCCCCACGGTCCACTCGTGATGGCAAAATCACCCTTAACAGGGCGGAATAGAGCGATTCACTGAGGTTTTTAATAATTTCATACACGGCGATTAAATCTCACTGGCCACTAATGGGATTCTCTCAGTAGGGTGCGCGGACCTCTCCCACATAATAACATTCAATTACTTCAAACTCTCTCTCTTGCTTTCCGTATGAGCTCCCCTCTGCTACATCACCTCCTAATACTTCAGGACTAGATTTCGTGTGCCTGCATTTTTATTTATTTATTTATTTTTAAATTGTGTAGGCCTACTTCTTTTGTATCCCCATACAAACATTAAATATTGTTTCACTCTAAAATACATCACATTACAGAAGTTTTATTTATGCACTTCCATGTTAATGTAAAGCGTTGTTCAACAAAACCATAAAAATACTGCGTAAAGAAAAAAAATGCGTCATAACCGTAATGCACCCGGGTGTTTTTTTTTTTTTTTAATAATTAAAGGCTGTGGTGTGCAAAAATTGCCACAGTGTATGTATTTTGTAAAAGCTTAATATAACAATAAAAGACTTAAATTTAAAACGCATTGTAAAGACTTTTATATTGTAAAAATAAAACATTAGTTTTTCATTATGGTTATGAGAATTCATTTTTTTTTGCATTACCGTAATGAGGAATAGGGGGGAAATGATAAACTTATTTGTCATACAGGTAATGTCACAAATAATTTCACCACAAAATTAAAACTTTTTTTTTTTTTTTGCGTAGAGAATTTAAGCCTCAATACAGGAATTTGTCGTTCCTTACCGTAACAGCGCCCAGGTGTTTAATTTCATTTTCCTTTATTTACCTTTTTTAATAATTAATGGCAGTACTACAAATACCACAATGTATGTATTATGTATAAATAATAATAATATACAATTAATTAAATAAAATGTGTGTGTGTGTGTGTGTGTGTGTGTTACGGTAATGAGGTTTTTTTTGTATTATGGTCAGGTTTTATGCTAATTGTCATGAAAGTCACAGTGCACAAAAGTCTTAATGATTTTAATATAGAATTAATTTTAAAAAATTGGCATTACGGTAATGAGGAGTTTTTTGCATTATGGTAATGAGGAATGGTGGAAAATGTACTGTTTTATGCTAATTGTCATGAAAGTCATAATGAACAAAAATCTTAATGATTTTAATATAGAATTAAATAAAATAATTTTTTGACATTACGGTAATGAGTTTTTTGCATTATGGTAATGAGAAATGGTGGAAAATTTACAGTTTTATGCTAATTGTCATAAGTCACAATGCACAAATTTTAATGATTTTTATTATATAATAATTAAATAAAATATAATTTTTTGACATTACGGTAATGAGGAATGGTGGAAAATGTACTGTTTTATGCTAACTGTCATGAAAGTCGCAATGCAAAAAAATCTTAATGATCCTAAAAATAAGCATCATTTTCTTTAAGCCAAATGTATTTTCTTATTCCTTTCTTTTGATTTTTGGGTAAAATATGACCCACATGTGTTCTTGAAAAGCTCTGTGGGTTTCGCCCAGCTAGTCTAGTATGCTCCATAATGACAACAACATGACAGAAAACAAGAAACCAAGTGTTTTAATGTGTGCAGGGTGATGAGCTTCTCTCTTGTAATGTGCACGATGAGGCTTTACTGGCTATTAGATGGACCAGCCTCATTAAATGAGAATACACTACCATCAGTGTTAATGGTACACACAATTCAGTGACTCATCCTCTTCAAATTACACAGCATCCCAACTATAAAACGTATCCAGCAGATTAAATGTTTACTTTGAATCTTCGTGTAAAAAGGGCCATTTAGGGCCAAAATTGCCTTAGCAGAGAACATCTAATGGTTGTTTTTATGTAAATGCAGTAATTGCATGTGAAATCTGTTCTCTCAGTTAGCAATTTTGTTATAAATTACATAGAAGTTTGGAAAATGGAGATTGCAGTAATTTTGTTATTTAGGTTGTGTTGAAAGACTTCCAAATGTGTCTTGAAACAACAGTAAACTGAATTATTGTGTCTTTACAGTATTACATAACATTTTATGGCAGTCAATAAAATGTCTGATTTTGTGCAGTGCTGGGCTTTAAACAGCACTGGTCTACAGGAAGGCATTTTCTAATTGATCTTTTCGATTCTGATTTGGGCCGCTTCCATATGTGGCCCTAAATCAGATACATGTCTGATGTTTTGCAATGCGGCCTTAGTCTGAACAGTCATATCAGAATTCATGCGACTTTTACATCACTCTAGATCGACATTCACAATTCAGCGCTGATAGGAGTCACTCCAAAGATTTTACGTACCGGTAGTTCTTTGGTCACTTGGTGCAGATGGCAGTGAGGTTAGTCAGTGGAGGGACGGTAAGCTGTTATACTCATAAGTATTACGGCGACCACTCTATACTAGCAAAACTTGGAAAAACTGTATGAGAAAATCTTTACTCTTTTTCTCATCGTTGTCTGTGTCCTCCTTATCACTGGCGCACAAATTTGCTGGCTTTCATGGCACATCATGGCACATTCACATGGCACATAAATGCTGACTTCAGTAACCTCTGTGCTGGGGGGACCCCGCGAATACCCTCCCGGAACGCAATCTCTACCAAGGGGGTTTATCGGCAAAAGTCCATACCGATAATTTTTCCATGTTGCGTCCATTGCTAGAGTGGCTGAGAAGGGTCCACTGTCATTATATAGTACAAGAGCGACCTCTTGAGGCGAGAGAAAAACAATCACTGATGCCTCATGGAGTTTGTTTTGACACGTGAGACTGTGCGCTGCACAGACTGGGACACTTCAGATGCGGATTTAAAGCAGACAATGAAACGGTATGTATACAGTACACTACCGTATGTGTTTTCATATCATTATAAAGTAATTAATTTGTTGACAAGATGCTGCATTAGTGGAGAAAGAACAGCAGTATGTTTGCTGTCGAGGCTGAGAGGACACTAACGTTAGTAGTACCTCAAATGGTTAAAACAGTGTGACAAAAACACATGCAAGTCTGACCCAAATGTTTAATGTCACAGTTGTTACCGTCTGTTTGTATTAGTTTATACCCAGCTGGTCGCTTTTATGCACTCGTTATGCAACGAAAAACTATTGGTTGATTAATCGGTTATCGACCAGTGTGGTCCAATCTAGTTATCGTTAGCAGTAAAATCCACTATCGGTCAATCTCTAATTCTTTTGCGCATGCGAGTCAGTTCAGGATTCTTGACCTGTTCACACTCGAATCTGATATTGGCCACATTTAAAAAATAATGTGATCAGCCAAAAAAAAGAAAAAAAAAATCAGATCTAAGCCGTAAATCAGAATTGAGCACCAAGGCTTGCAGTGAAACGTAGCCTGTTTGTATATGGGTCAATGACATGACGGGTCTTTTTTTTTTTTTTTGGCCAAAGGCAATAATAATAATAATAATAATAATAATAATAATAATAATAATAATAATAATAATAATAAACAAAGATATGACATCCAAAGTATGTAAGGTAGTACAACTTGATCTCTTTTATTGAATACAAAAAGTTTTAATTATATTTTGCTACATATAAAGGTATTTTAAACATTTTGAAGTGTCAAAAGGTCATTCGGTTTAACAGTCTAAAGGCCAATACAGCCATTTCATTTGTGATCAAAATATCTTAAAATGTAGTAAATGTTTATTTTTTTTTTATTCTGGCATGATTTTATAACATCATACATCAACATAATGCAAAATGGTATTTATGTCTAGAAATCATTGCTTTGCTATGAGAAAGAATGTCCGGAAAAATGAATTTCATTGATGTAATTCGGAGTAACCAATATAAAGGGACCATTTTGGATCAAGTTATATGGTCAGTATCATGTGACAGGATGTGACATCATCTAGCTAGATATCAGCCTGTTAGCATTGTTTGAAAATATCGTCATTTGGTATAACCAAAAGTGTCATTTAGTTAAACCGAAATTTTGGTTAAACCGAATGACTTTTTTGGTGACACATTTTGTCCATCTTGGAATAAATGACAAAATCAGTGTTAATTGATTATAAAAACCATATAATCTCATTGTTAACACTTAATAAAACTTCAAAATTAATAATATCTCCATTTATATTTGACACTTTTAAAAACCTTATTCGTCAATGACCCATATATGTATGGATGTTTTCTTTTATGGTAAAATATGAGCAGGATTTTCAGGTTTTGTGCCTTTTAGTAAGCATTTCTTTACATGTTGTTAAGAGTTGGCCTTCTTTTACTGACATTCAAACTAAAGAGCAAAACACATCAAAGTGCATGAAAGTAACCAAGTGCTATTAAGAGCTCTTCACACTTCGACCCTTGAAACATCATTTTAGTCGAATGCTTTGTGTGACACAAACGTATACGTTACCATTCTGACTCATGTTTTTTTTTTTTTTTTTTTTTAATTCTGGTTCTCTGTTAGTTTAACAGTCAAAACCTCTGCTGTACAAACTACCAGCAGTGAATATTCGTCCATAAATCACAGAATAAATGTCACCTTCATGATGGGTCTTTAATGGGCTCTGAGGGGTGAACAGCACTGAACTTTACTTTCCCTCTCGTACTGAAAAAACTTGCCCTATAAATGTAATAATATCTTAGGAATGTTAGTCTGTTGAGTTATATGGTAAGGTTTTCATTGTATATGTGTTGCGTCAGCAGGGCTTAGGTGCTAATTAAAAAAGTTTTACATTTAAACAATCATTAGTTATGTTTCCATCCTATTTTTATGCGCATTTTGGGATATAGCATAAAAAAATGATGAATGGAAAAGGCAAAATGCGCATAAATTCAAAAAATGCGCATAAAATATATACGCTCAATTAAGGTGGATGCACTTTTTATTTGATTAGAAAACATGCGCATATACTACGGTGGAAACACATTTACTGAATAAATTCCTCCGTGCGCATCAAAGTCATGTGACTTTGCGAGATGAGAAGGCATAACTGGAGCAACCAGTGGATTGAGTTTATTGCATTTCGTCAGTAAAGTAAATTATATGAAAAAGGACCCAGAGTGGCTTTTCCGCCGCCTCATTGGTGTCGTCATGTTGAGATCACATGACCAGCTGTGTCATGTTCACTTTAACAGCCAGCATGTTTTCTTTACAGTGCTCAAGGTGCTTTTCAAATTGTAACAATAAAAAAAAAAAAAAAAAACTTTTTAGTACTAGTATTTTACGACCATTTTCATTTTACCTTAGACTCCTGCAAAGCCTGGAAGACTGCGTTTCCTATAAGACCAGAAAAAATTCACAATGGAAACCAGCAAAGAATTGGTGAAATAGAAAGTACCCTGTGTCCACACAGTCATTAATATTGTCCCTGAGGAAGGCTGAGATTTATTGCGAAGGGCTGAGAGTTTTAATCGACTGGCCCCGTCCTCAGTAGCTGCTAGGAGGCCAATAATCACCTTCACTCTCATAATACCCCCATGAGTGCTCTCACGGGCCTTTACTGCTCCACGCTCCTCTCAGTAACACTTAAACCTGCCGTAAAAGCCAAGAGCTGCTACAAAACAGAAAGAAGGACATATTGTGCATTGATGTATTTCTGACTGTCATAAATGTGTCATAAATAACTTAAACAATTACGGCAACATTCAGAAATACCCTTCCGTTTAGTTTTTTTGTTGCGACTGGGTAGCCTGCAAAAAAAAAAATTGAAGTTGTAAAAAAATTTTTTTCAGTTTAGTGTTGACTAGTTAGTATGGAAGCATGATATAAAGTTGCAATTGCTTTTTATAAAGTCAGAATTGTGAGATATAAAGTCGCAATTCTGAGAACAGAAGTCTGTTCCCTCAGAATTGGACTTTATAACTCGCAATTGTGAGAGGGAAAAAAAAGTCAGAATTGCGAGGAAAAAAGTCAGACTTGCAGGAAAAGTCAGAATTGTGAGATATAAACTCGCAATTGCGAGAAGTCAGAATTGTGAGAAACTCGCAATTCTGAGAAAAAAGTCTTATTTTTTCCTCAGAAGTGGACTTTGTAATTGAAGTCAGAATTGTGAGGAAAAAGTAAGAATTGTGAGAGATAAACTCAAAATTGTGAGAAAGTCAGAATCGCGAGATATAAACTTGCAATTGCGAGAAAAGAAAACTTTATACCTCACAATTGCGAGTTTATATCTCGCAATTCTGACTTTATAACTCACAATTGCGAGTTATTTCACACAATTCAGAGGAAAAAGTCAGAATTGCGAGATGTAAACTCGAAATTGCGAGAAAAGAGAACTTTATACCTCACGATTACGAGTTTATATCTTAAAATTCGGACTTTCTCGCAATTGCGAGTTTATATCTCGCAATTCTGACTTTTCTCGCAATTGCAAGTATCTCAAATCCGACTTTTCTCGCAATTGCGAGTTTATATCTTGCAATTCTGACTTTATAACTCACAATTGCGAGTTATTTCACACAATTCAGAGAAAAAAAGTCAGAATTGCGAGGAAAGTCACAATTGTGAGATATAAACTCGCAATTGTGAGAAAAGAAAAAACTTTATACCTCTTAACTTTTATACCAATTGCGAGTTATTTCACACAATTCTGAGAAAAGTCCGAATTGTGAGATGTAAACTCGCAACTGCGAGGGGAAAAAAGTCAGAATTGTGAGATATAAAAAAGGTAATTGCAACTTTTTTTTTTATTCAGTGGTTGAAACAAGCTTCCGTAAGTTAGCTCCGCCTACTGTATAATCTCATTGTTAAAGATTCTTGCCCTACTAAACTATAAATTAAATTTATATTGGCTGTGATTTGTTGCTTCACACAGAATTTCACTTTCACTGAGGACTGAAAAGTAAGCAGACAACTGAAACTTGTTTTGTATTGTTATAGTTAGGACTAGCGCTGTGCCGCTGCGTCCCAATTCAGAGGCTGCATTCAAAGGCAGAATGGGTCATAGTGGCATGATGAAGGCTGTTCCAATACAAATACATCCTCCTTTTCCAAATGTATGAATGCATCTCTGAAGGGAACTGTCTTCAGAATAGTTTAGATGCCATTTTCTTTTTCTCTTACCTCTGTGTAAAATAGTGTTTATAAGCCCAGCGCTGCTTTGTGTACAGCAGTAACCAAGGAAACTGCCGCTGTTCCATAAGCGCCACCTACTGACAGGGAGTAGATTTGCATTTTCATTCAGTCCATCTGCTGTTTTTGTTTTGTGCAGGTGTGTCTTATGTAGCATAATTTAAAGCAAAAACAGAAAACTGCAAAAATATGCAGTACGCCAGCAGAGTAGGATGTCCGAAATACAAAGTATTCAAAAAACAGTAGGTGAAAAGTACTTGGATGACCTACTACTTCCACAGAGATTCCGAAGTACGCATTTGATGGACTCTTTACTGTCCCATGAGGCCACAGGAGAGGATTTATGAATGGCAGTGAAGTGACGCAACTGACGCCGGTAGGTCACATGACAATGACAACATTCCGGATGTGGTACGTCCAATTTCGGAGGCACAGACTGACTTTTTTTCAACTTTTTTTTTTTTTTTTCCAACAGGCTTCCCAAACAATCCCCGGTCAAAAAGATAGTTTAACCCCCAAACTCACAACATTGGTTGAGCCAGTGTTGCTATGTCAGGCTGGTCACGTTTTGCTAACGAACAGAGTATATTTTGATAGCATCAGAGCCACAGTGTTTACACTTCTTGGACAAACAACCTACGGATAGCTTACATGTAGTTGTCTTTGCATGTTATTCTTGGATAGGAGAAAGTATTTTAACATTGAATTAAAATAACACAGTTCAGCGTTAAGACTGAAAGTAGCTAATTAGCTTCTGCTAACCATGACGCTAACAAGACTCACCTCCTGTTTTCCATCCCTCCATCTCAGATGAGTTGAGCTTATGTCACCACAGAAATATAGAGAAGCAGCAATGCAAAAATTCTCTTTGAAATGGAGAGTAAACCCCTCGTTCCTCTCCAGCCTGAGGGTGCGAATACCCTCACGTGCTCCGTGAAAGCTAAGCGCATCAATCTCGTTTGCTCATAGTCAAATAGAGGGAAGCCAAGCGGCTTCAAAGCTCAATTCGTTTGCCTCCTGATAAAGAAAGAAACGGATGCTTCCACAATCATTACTCAGCACAGTTCACACTTTCCTACTGATTTGAGCCAGTGGTCAAAGAGGGAATGAAGTTCTTTCTGCTGTTTATTCTCACTGTGCGATGTTTTTGAAAATACTGTACTTGTTACTGTATATCGCAGCCATTTTAAATTTGTTTTCCAAGAAGTAGTGACTTATTATTAGTCTATATTGCAAGAATTCAGTTTTCTAATACTTATGAGTGTGAGTGATAGTCTTTGTGGTTCTTCTCAACATCATTAAGTTAGTGGGCTTTAAATAGAAGATGGGCCTGATATGTACAGATGCTGGAGGTACTGTATGTTATACCTGTGTCGCTTGCGGTTTCTATGGTGACTGCTGTGCAGACGTGCATGTTTGTGGTGCTCACTCAAGCCTTAGAGGAAAAGGCCATCTATTTTACATGGTATATTACCATTGGCATGACCTGTTTGACACAACTACCCAGAGGAAATGGTCCCTGGACCATGGTGTTTAATAGATTCATATTGACTGAAATAGAAATAAGAATTGAAATAAAAAATGAAAATTATCCCATGATTTACTCACCCTCAAGCTATATCAGAGAAGACCCATGAAGACCCTCATTGTGTCATGCAGGAATTGTCTTAAATTGTCTGATATTTTATGACAAGGCAAAGTTAGTTTGGGTTGTAAAAATTTCATGTGGTGTGACTCCCTGAAAACTGATATTTATGAAGATATTATTCATAATATTTGTAAAAAAAAAAAAAAAAAAGACCTTTCTTTAAAAAAAAAAAAAAAAAAAAAAGAGATGTATTAAAGATAAAAGAGAAATGTTATATTTTCCAACTTTTTATTTGATTGTTACACCACAGAGCGTCTTTATTGTCATTTAAATTGAATCTTTTCTTAAATGTTTTTCCAAAACCACATGAAACCAACACAAACACATTCAATTAGATAAGTACTAAGCTCTCAGATTTTTAAAAGTCCGCCCCCTCTTTTTTTTTATTTTATTTTTTTTTTAATAGCATAGACGTTCTAATTTGTCATTGACTCATATTAGTGAGAGTTCATATTGTTTGGATGCACTCTTTGACAGCCGATAAAGAGAGCCCATGTCCAGTTTTCAAAGCCAAGTTTCGCAAGTTCTGGATCTCTTCAAAATTGATGATTTGGAGTGTTTCTGGCACAGCTGATATACCACTGAGAGTTAAACTTCATATTCCTACACAGCCTTTGATGTGGAAGTCTCTGTGATTACTCACTTTTTCTAGAAGAGAGAGAGGAAATGAGAGAGAATGACATATAGAAAATGAAAACTCAACGACTATCTTCTTCCATCCTCAGTATCTTTAGAACAGACACCTGGTGTGTCGTTTCTCCTGTGTTTTCTTTGTTTCTTTCTCGGTTTCACTACTTTGTGGAGACTTTTATGAATACTTTGACCTGTTAGACTACAGCAGGTTTGTCTAAAAGGGCTTATATCATGGAGAATTATTATTTTTTTAATAGTAATATGCTGTAATGTTCATAACGTGAAGCTCCTCCCAGTCCACCCAGAATATTTATTGAAACTAAACTGCAACTTTTTTCTAATGACTTTGTGGTGAAATATGACCGACCAGATGTTCTTCACCAAATTTTATGAAATTCACCTAAGTTGACTTCTGAGAAAGTTAAATACAGCAAAAGTGAGGGAAATGGTTTCTCTGAATGTTAGTTACATAAGTGTTTAACAATCTACAGTGTTACATTACACTTGACAGCAAAACAGACCGATGTAAAATGGCTATAAGGAGGCAGTATGGAGAGAATAACTGAAAAACAGTCATCAGATATGTAAGGAGGACAGTAAAGAAAAGTCTGAAAGACCATGTAGAGGATGGAGAGGTAGAAGTGAGGACAAAGAGAGACGTATGGGCCTGATAAGAGGAAAAGAGATGAGAGAGAACAAAAAGATTGTGGATGAGAGGATTAAACCCTGCTGCTGTTAGTAATGGACTTGCCTGTTGGTTGTGCAGCAGCAGATGGCTGGCCTGTGCTCTCTGGAGGTTATGTAACCAGACAAACCCCCTCTCATCCCGCATAAAACAACCTCGCCTCGCGCTTTCTCTCCCCATATCGCTCTCTCACACTTTTTCTTGACTTGCTGAGTTGCATGCGACTGCACACCCTCTACACACCATGTGCAACATAAAGCATAACTGCCAAATCAGCATTCGGTCAGCATACTTCTGTTGTTTTTTTGTATAAATGTTTAATGATTTGTTGACATGCGATTCAAAGATCCAGTATTCGTGTGGCCAAATCATTTAGTAATAGGGTGAAGCTCACAAAACTTGTCAATTATTTTGTGATTGTGTGTGTGTGTGTGTGTGTGTGTGTGTGTGTAGCCATTAGTTGACTAGTTATGTGTTTATGATGTTAATTTAAGAGAAAGGATATTATATGTAACATTGGCATAGCCAACATTGTTTTACATCACCGAGAAATACCAAACCATAATGATGAACCTAGCGTGCACATAAAGCTTGCCAAACCTTTTAATAATGTATTAATGAACTAGTGTTTTCTGAGTCAGTGTTGGCTGCAAAGTAGTTTAATGATTAGGCACCATCAAAACATTGCGAACGGTCCACTCAGATCTGTCAGTCTCTTTCCAGCTCAACCAATAGTGAGAGTTTGGGGGCGTGGCCACTGTATCAGGTGGCGCCAGAAGGTGTTTAGCCGGTGTGGGACAATGGCTGACATGTTACTGTACACAGAAGGGCATGACGTGCGAGAGGGACATTTGCAAAATATGCTTTATTTTTGTAATTCTGCTAGGTGCCACTAGTGTCGCGGAAATGACATTCTTCACCTTTAACAGTATGGGTTAGGTTTAGGGTAGGGTTTAGTGTAGATGGTACCGAAGTTGGTACTTCTGACAACACTAGTACTGAAATTTTAAAAATGTAACTCTTTGAGCACCGTTAAGCGGATTCGTAAAAAAACACCTCTGATTGGCCGTTGTGTTCACGTGCTCAACAGATATGTCTGTGATTGTTTGAAAGCACACGGAAGTGTTTGAAAGCATTTTGAAAGTGGTAGCAGTGTGTATCTGTGTAAGCGCTCAGTGAAGAGCGTCAAAGATGTTTATTTTGAATGTTTTTGAAGCGTTGAGCTTTGTAGCCAATCACAGACATATCTGTTGAGCGCGTGAACACAATGGCCAATCAGAGGTGTTTACGAATACGCTCAACAGCACTCAAAGCATCACTTTTTTTTTTTTTTAAATTTCAGCACCGACTTGGTACGGAAGTCAGTACTTTTGACTACACTAGATCGTACATTATTTTCAAACACAATAGCTTTAACATTTTATCGCCACTCACCACTCATCATTTCCAAACGGATGCAATATTTACAAGTTTGTGTGATTTATGTTTATCTGTTTAGAATAAAACTGAACTGCGCCACTCACTGGACGTTTCATTTTGAAAGTGTCACGAAATGTGCAAGAGGCAACGTAATATTATTTTGCAGAAATGTCGCCACAGGCATGGGTTGCCAATTAGCCTGGGTTGAAAAATACTGAGCACATTTTCAAAACGGTATTACACTTGAAAGGACTGTTCATGTCAACGTTCAGACAACATTTGTTGTGGATGGTTCTTTGCCAGAACACACTACTAAGTGGACCAGACCTGAAAGTCGAAGGTTTGACTAGCATACATACAGTATTTACACTGTTTTATAGATTATGCTGATCTTAGAGGTCTCAGATCTTACAGTCAGCGATGGTGTGACTGTGTCCATGCTCACAAGTGCCTAACAAATCAATGGCTAATTGAAAAGACTCGTTTGCACACATACACACTCACAGTGGCCAACAGATCCCACAGTCTCACTCAGATGGATTGCATCATAATTGGTTCCCCCCGCAGCACCGTGTCTGCCGTGGCTCTAATAGGGGTCTTGGGGATCGTGTGTTAAACTCCAACTAATATATGAAGCCTTTCCTTTCTCTTGTTCTCCACTCTTCCTTACAGTTTCCTCCGCCCCCTTCCCATCTCCTCCATACGCAAGTTGTGACAGGTGGGACATGAGGAATAGGACGAGACGTTTGCCTTTGTGGAAACCCTCGTTCACCCCCATCTGCTGCACAGCCTCATTATGCTGCATGAGAGACGGAACATACCTAATAAAGCTGGAAGGTGGATTGACGTGTTTGACAGGATTAATGCTGTCGAATTGTGCGTACGTTTTAACCCTGTAAAGACTGCAGTCATGGCAAATCAAATAATAGTAAAAAAAGCAATAAAGATTTCCCAGCAAAAAGACTACATGGAGGCAGATATTTGGAAATGATATTAAAAGTCCTTCTGCATCTGAAACAACTGCGGTTGGGTCAATTAACCGCAATCAGACGGTCAATTAATAATCTCAACAGGCCTAATGAAGACAATAAACACAAGACTGCGAGAGTATATGGTTTATCTGTGGTCTTCAAGCCATCTTGGGTATTTTCATAAGAATAATGTATATTTATGATGCAACTCTAATTGACATTGCATTAATTTTATATAGAATACTTTAAAATAATATACTGTCTGCCTCATTCTGTGATAAGAAGCCACTTAAGATCCCAAATGAAAATTTCAAACACTTATGACGTTATGAAGTGAATTTTTAAAATGCACATCGTAAGTGACTCACAGCACTTACAGAGACCATTTACTCTATGAAACATTATTGTTTAGCACAATATAAACAGTTTGTGCAGATATTCACTAACACTGCATTTCACAGTAAACACCGTCTAAACATTCTAACATGTTGCGGTTTATGTAAAAGTAACACATTAACTAATGTAAGTGGGAATAAATTACTTACCTCCGCTGAATATCAATTGCGTTCTTCTTCTTCTGAGGTAAATTCAAGGTAAACTCACAGCATGTCTTTCAAACTCAAAAAGCAGAGGAATCGTGATGAAGCTGATGCTTTGTTTTGAGGTGATGGGGGCGTTTACAGGTTAGCGTGCCTTGCACATGGACGATTTGCGTGTCAAAGGCCATGCTGCGCGTGGGTATGGTAACATTACAGATAATGAGGCCAGGCAGGGAAGATTGTACCTCTCGTTGGTTTCATACGGATTACATAAACAAAGAATATTTGTTTTCAATATGACTTACCTCATTTAAAAGTAGACACTTCAAGCTTTTTAAAGACATATCTCTCATGTCTGTGTGGCAGATATCTGCCATGTCAGAAAAAAGCTCACAGAAACTGAGACAGCAGAAAGCGCACCCTGTTTTTCATTATTTTATAAAAAACATTGCGTACATTGTGAGTGTACACAAATAAAAGTAGACACTTAACAGTTTCGAATGATGTATAACACTTATATGTATGACCAAAATTGACAGTATTTTGAGTATCTTTCACACTGATAAGACAAAAAAAAAAAAGCAAGTTGTGTATAGGGCTGAACGATTTTGGAAAATAATCTAATTGCTATTATTTTTTACCAGTATTGCGATTGTGATTTAATATGCGATTTTATTTTTTTAAGCTCTTTATCTTCTGTATTATTCAACAAAGACAAGCAATAAATCATTGTAGGGGTGGGAATCTTTAGGCACTTCATGATTCGATTCCGATTCTGAAAGTCGCAGTCCGATTCCAAAACGATTCTTGATCTTTTTTTCTTATTGATTTAGTCTTATTAATAAAACTTTTTTTATTACTTAATTACATATGTAAATATAAGTTCTACTTGAATTTGTTTGTTGTGGTAATTCTATAGTTTCTGTGGTAACATAACTATGATTAGATTAGAAAACTTTATTAATCCCTGTAAGGGGATCTATGGTAATATAAACAAATTACTTTACCCAATACTGTACTAAGTTTTCTACAACTATAGGGTATATTATACTACAATGTAAACTGTAGTGTATTGCAGTAAAAACTAAAGTATACTACAGTATTTATTACAGTTTATCAGTTCACTATAGTTAATACTACAGTATGCTGTAGCATTCATTAAAGTGTTATAAATACTATAATTTATACAGTATACCATTTACTATAGTATGGTTCAAAAACACTATAGTATTTACTATAGTATTTTTTTTCACCTGGGTCCCTTAAGACATAACTGACTGTGTTTACATTAATTTCATAAAAGCATTTTGAGATGCAAGTATATTTAACCACTTAAACGGAGCCGCGCACAGCCGCATGGCCGAGCACTTTTCACAAAGCGCGAGTCAGCATTTGAAATTGACATGACATATCTGAGGCGGCGTTCGTAACCGCCTTTGTCATACCGCGATATTATCGCAAATGCGATTAATCGTTCAGTCCTAGCACGACCGCCGACCCCAAGGAGTTAATATTATCTCATAATTTGGCAGCAGGTATATTAGGCTGCTGTCACTTTAAGACCTGACGCACGGATCCATTATACTGTTACACATGCGTTTTCTTTCTCAACTGTTTACGTTCACTTAAAACATAATTGACCGTGTTTATGCGAATACTCGCCAAGACTGTCATTTTTATTTATTTATTTTGTGTGTATTTGACTGTTTAAGCGCAATAAGCAGTGAAAAAGAACTCCATTTAGTACCAAGAGGCGGCTATATGTGCGCGCTTTGGGTGTGAGCACAAAATCTGTGTAAATGAGTAAAATTATGCGCAATACGCTCAATCGCATGCCGAAATTCAAGCCCTGTAACACCAGCAACATTCATCTGGAGCAAATGAAACTAGTGAGTGAGGGGAGGCGGGTTTGTGAGTCAACTCGCTGTCAGAGAAATGAGAGAGCATTTATTCTGCACAAAATGAGTATTGGGAGACTTATTTTTCAGTATCGATATGTATCGAAAAAACTATTTTAATTTAAAAAAGTGTATATATAATATATAAAATTCAACCCGCAAAAGTGGCTAGTAGGACTGACTGCGTTACACGCCACTGCTGAAATCCACCTGCATTTGGCGGGTGTTAATATCAAGCCCTGGTTGTGTACATGGGTATATTAGCATTTATATCACAACCATGAACTGATCTCTAAGTGGGACACGTCTGTCATGTGAGAGGACAAAAAAAATAAAACAATACAGAAAGAACACAATACAGGACACCTACATGCATGCAGAAGTGTTTTGGCTTCGATACGTAGCACTTTGATCAGGAAAGTTGAGCTTTGATCCATCACTTTCAGTTGGTGTCTGACAGTTGTGTGGGACTGATCCGCTGTTCTCCTTTTGTTCTTGGATGCAGGTCATAGTAAACAAGTAAACAAATAAACAACATTAACACTGTAACAACGTTAGCTCTATCCCGATGAAAGCCCAGAGGGAGGCATCGCAGAGCGCGAAGACACCGCAATTACTCTGGAGAAAGTGTGGTAGGCGAATCAATCTGTTTCTAAGTGAAATGTGCTGAGACATCCTTTCAACCCTGTCCTGCTCCACAGCCCCAGGCTCTTCTGTGTTTCCTCTAGCTTTAACGAATGCGGAGGGAGATTTCGATGGCTGCTGTCCCGGCGTAAAGCCTCAAAGCTGGGGGTTGAAAGAGCCCCGTGATCAGAGGGTTTGGGGACAGTCGGCGAGAGACAGACTGATGTGTGTTGTAATTGGTGTGGTGATGGGGCCTCTCGGTGCGGTTAACTTGGAGGAGGGTGAGAATGGGCTCTCAGGGGACCAATGGAGAACAGGCTAACTGGCAGGTGGCTACTGGGGAAGGTCACAAAAGGTCACCCATGGGTGGTTGAATACAAAAAAAAGATGTTATTTTGCATTTTCAGATCTAAAACCTTGATTTGATGGATTGGGTCGCATGCCGTGTTTGTCTTCCTGATTAGCCCAGCAGGAGACTCCTGTTACTATACAATTTACATACAATGGCAGATGATGGTAATCACGTCTGTCAAATTCAAAAGGAAACATTCTTTTAACAGCTTTGAAAAAAGCCTTTTGAAAATCTCCTCCTCTGCTGTTCTCAAATCTCATTCCCCATCCTGACATGATATCTGGTGCAACATGACACTATTTTTGAAATTTGCTAGAGGTCAGGATTATCAGTGAATAATGTCTTGAATTTCGGTGTTCTTCCTGTACTCGCTCTTTGATACTTTTGATTTCTGCTCATACATACTCGTCTCCTAGATCAACTTTCTCTCCGTCCAGCTTCTGGGCTTTGGAATTGTGTACAGTATATGCTGTCAAAGAATTGGCTGTCATTCTCACAGGAGTGAAATCTGAACTGAGGCTTCTTTACATTCTTCAGTCTTGTGTGTTTCTGATCGAGAGAGACAGAGGTCACATGACACTGAGCTCTGAGGAAGAACGAGTGGACAGTGTTTTTCATGAATAACTGCAGTATGAAGAGCTGAAACATGCCCACATATCCACATCTCTCTGATGACACATCTGGGTAAATCTGTCAGGAAAAATCATATTTGGTCATATTTCACCCCCAAATCAAAAAAATTAAAAGCAGTTATTGTGTATTTTTCAATAAAGATTTCTTGCACTTTGACTTTGTGATCAGTTTAACATTTAAGTAGTTGTATGCTGTAATACGGAAAATAAGGTCAGTAGGATTTTTTTTAAATATATAATGTTTCATAAGATTGGTTGGATACAAAAGATGGGGGGAAAAATGCTGTTTCCACAAAAATATTACACATAATTCAGCTTTGCCATCACAGGAATAAATTACATTTTAAATAGCTTAAATTCGAAAACAGTTTTAAATTGTAATAATATTTAACAATATTATGGTTTATACTGTATTTTTAATCAAATAAATGCAGCTCAGGTGAGCATAAGAGACTTCTTTCAAAAATATTACAAAAATAACCCCAAATTTTTGAACGGTAGTGTACATTTTGTTAAGAATAATGTTTAGCATTCATCATGTAGTATGTGTTGTGCTGAAATTTTATTTTTTTATTACAATAATTTAAAAAATTACAGTAATGAGAGTTAAATATAATTTTTTTTTTTTGTTTAATCTGCTGTAATGTGGAGAAAAATTATATTAGGAGTGTTATTGTATTGTGGTATTGAGAATGAAATTATTATTATTATTTTCATTACACTGAGAAATTTGCAGGAAAATATATTTAGTTGTCATGAACATAATGTCACAGTTAGGGTTGCAAAATTCCGGGAATTTTCAAAGTTGGAAACTTTCCATTGGAATTAATGGGAATATATGGGAATTAATGGGAATAAACTTGAAATTTGCATAAAGAATATGTTTATTTTATTCAACATTATTTTATTCATGTTTATTTGTTCAATGAAAGAATTGATTATTCACAAATTAAATTCAAAAATATATATATATATAATAATAATAAATTAATATATTGTATTAATAAATTGTATTAGTTTGCATGCATGTATGCTTATGACCAAACAAAATGTTTATATTTATACATGATACAGTTTGTATAAATTACCCCAAATTTCCAATTAATTCACTTTTATTCCCGTAAATTCCCATAAATTTTCCAACTTGAAATATTTCCAATATTTCCCATGGAAAGTTTCCGGAAATTTTCCGTCCCTTTGCAACCCTATTCACAATGCAAAAATAGCTTACATTTAAATTTTATATTTATTTGTTATTTTCTTTAGATTTTGGTGTAAAATATGGGCGTGTTCTTCTCTTCGTCTCTTTTTCCCTGTTCCTCTCTTGACTCAGTATCTGGCTGATGTGGTTTTATCACGGTGGTTTGGCCGTCAGTTTCAGCTCTTTGAAGTCTGCTGGTGTGGACAGCATGTTGGCTGAGCTTCTGAGGTTCAGTAGAGCTGCTATTGAATGTGTTTAACCCTCCGTTTAATGGAACTACTGAAGCCAGACCTGCCCCGGATAGAGTTTATATTCTTTTGATTATATGAGTCCGAAGAGCCCGACTTTGGGGTGATCTCATTAATATAGGTTCCGATTTCTTATGGTTTGGATTTTATTACGGTCATAGCAATGTCTACAGATAGTAATCCTTCATGGTATAGCTGGTTAATGTAGCTTAACATTAATTTTTTTTTTTTTTAAATATTCAGATTCTTCATATCTCTTTCCACAGAGTATTCATGTGAATGTATTTGGACGGTGTTTGCGCTCTCAAACATGTTCTTCTGCCGTCGGTGGAGTGTTGGGGGGCTTCTGGATCCCTCTGAGATTACAGAAAAATCGTCTTTCTCTTGTGTTGGTTGTGAGAGTGAATCCCCGAGGCTCAGCAAATGAAACACACACATCCTTGAGCTCCCGTCTTTCAAAGCACCAGCTGTACGCTTATGAAATATCATGAAATTTCATACACTGAGAACTGCGCCCAAATTGATATTCTTGATTTCAGTAGACTAATGATTAGAAATGGATATGTGATATGTTTCCCTAAGCAAAAACATGTCCTTTTTATATTTGTATGGAATATGTGAGTTCACATATTCCAATTCACACCGCATGACAGATTCAGGTTTTAGCTTAGAAAAACGAAACAAAAATTAAATTATCATATTATCAATTATCAAAAGTTTGGAATAATTATGGTTTTTATAAAGTTTTTGAAAGAAGTCTCTTATGCTCACCAAGAATACATTTATTTGACCAAAAATACAGTAAAAATTGTAATATTGGTAAATATTATTACAATTTAAAAGAACTGTTTTCTATATAAATATATTTTAAATTGTCATTTTTTTCCCTGTGATGTCAAGCTGAATTTTCAGCATCATTACTGCAGTCTTCAGTGTCACATGATCCTTCAGAAATCATTTTAATATGCTGATTTGTTGTTCGAGAAACATTATTATCAATGTTGAAGCAGTTTTTGCTGCTTAATCAGTGCTTCTCTATTTTTAGCTTAAGCATATCGCCAGTTTTCCATGCGTACCGGTACTTCCGACATGTTGCATGTACGGAAGCCCACCGCGCCCTCCCTTCTTCAGGAACGCATTTTGAACTGGGCATCGGGAGTACCAGCACTTTTATTTTTCCACTTGAAGCACTGTGCTTAATATTTTTTTTTTTTTTTTTTTTTTTGTGGAAGCTGTGATACTCTACCATTCAAATGTTTGGGGTAAGAGCTTTAAAAAATGAATCGGTTTCCACAAAATATTAAGCTACAAAAACAGTTTTAAACGATAATGATAACCAGTGTTGGGGAAAGTTACTTTTCAAAGTAATGAATTACAATATTGCGTTAATCCCTAAAAAAAAAAAAAAAAAGTAACTAATTGTGTTACTTTTTATGAAAAGTAATGCGTTACATTACTTTTGCGTTACTTTTTCTCACCTGGGCTGGACTTGCTTGTTTGTTTTTTAATAACAACAAAAAAAAGTTCTATTTTTGGCAAATGTTAAGGCCCTTTCACACCAAAAGTCAACTGAATACGCCTCAGGTTGAAGGAAATTAATATTTACTCCTGTACAGTAGAGGGCGCAGCTCAAACAAACCTTTCAGCTGTGCTGCCATTCTGGATTAAAGAAGAACAGGATACAGGAGAAGGAAGTTCAACACTCTTATTTCTAAATCTAATCTAAAATAATTTTTTGCTTATTAGTATGGTTACATTAGATCAGCAGAAGGTCAGCAGCAAAGACATTGGTTAATAAAGTGAGATTAAATGCATAAAGTATATTTGTGTAATTTTAAAGGATTAGTTCACTTTCAAATGAAAATTAGCCCAAGCTTTACTCACCCTCAAGCCATCCTAGGTGTATTTGACTTTCTTCTTTCTGATGAACACAATCTGAGATATATTAATAAATATCCTGACGCATCCGAGCTTTATAATGGCAGTGAACGGGTCACGAGTATGAGCTGAAGAAAGTTCATCCACATCCATCCATCATAAACGTACTCCACACGGCTCCAGGGGGTTAATAAAGGCCTTCTGAAGCGAAGCGATGCATTTGTGTAAAAAAATAAAATAAAATAAAATCCATATTTAACAAGTTATAAAGTAAAATATCTAGCTTCCGCCAGACCGCCTTCCGTATTCAACGTACAAAGAAAGTGTAAAACTCTTGCAGTTCAAAAGCCTTCCCTATTCAACTTGCGGAAAAAGTGTAACTGACGCGACATCAGTTTACACTTTCTTCGTAACTTGAATACGGAAGGCGGTCTGGCGGAAGCTAGATATTTTACTTTGACTTGTTAAATATGGATTTTTTACACAAACGCATAGCTTCGCTTCAGAAGGCCTTTATAGGTCACCCCTGTTCACTGCCATTATAAAGCTTGGATGTGTCAGGATATTTATTAATATCTCCGATTGTGTTCATCAGAAAGAAGAAGGTCATATGCACCTAGTCTTGAGGGTGAGTAAAGCTTGGGGCAATAAATGTGAAAAAGTAACTTTGATATTTTGTTGTATATTGAAAAAGTAATGTTACTTTATTAGTTACTTGTAAAAGTAATCTGATTATGTAACTCAAGTTACTTTTAATGCATTAACCCCAACACTGATGTATTAATAACTGAGCGCACAATCGGCATATTACAATGATTTCTGAAGGATCATGTGTCAAAATAAAAAAAAAAAAGTGACAATCAATTGAATTGAGTCTTTTCAAAAACATTTAAAAAATCGTATTATTTCTGAGTGAAAATGAGTATGTAATGGAACTGTGTAAGTTTCATTCTGCATATGTTTTTTTTTTTTTAATATCTTTATTTATTTATTTATTTATTTATTTATTTATTTATTCATTCATTCTTAGTCTAAAAGTTACCTATCCACTGATGGAAAAAAATTAACTTCTCGGACTTAAACATCAACCTAAAGAGCTGAAATTACAAAAACAAAACAAAAATGAGTAATATTAACAAGGAACAATAAATAACACAACAACAAAAACCACAACAGGAAATCAGTCATTCTTCAGTATTTGTGTCAGAGTGGTTGATGCTTCTAGTGCCGAGAGCCAATGAGTCTTTGGCAGGCACTTTGTTTCTGGTGCTGGAAACAAAATCAGACTCCATAAATTTCACATCATTTATAATAATTTATTTGTATAATTACAAAGAATAAAACATTTTTTGTTTTCTGAAGCAGAAATTAATGGTATATTGGAGTTGATCTGACAATTTGTCCATGATTTCCTATGTATCTGTGATATATTGGCGCCTAGATATGACTTGGGCCCCTGTACACTGCCCTAATGACAGTAAAAAAAGAAAAAGTTAATTGTTTTTTGTCATCTTCCAGGTGAAAATTATAAGCCAGTCTGCTCAGAAATGGTGCGGGATGAGTTACACACTAAAGTTTAATACTTGTAGTCAAATCTGAGTTTGAGTTTGCTACATCTGAGTTTATGCTGCGAATCCATTGAGTTCTATTGGGATCCCTCAGAGCCTCATTTTCATTCATGTCAAACCGAATATGGAGTCTACATATAAGGTTTATGGATGTTGGATGGTCATCTGTTGAAACCTTGACTGGATTTCATGGCTCATTCCTACCAAAAATCAATCCTACAACTGTTTTGACAGCAGCCCACATTCGTAGCCATTAGTCTACGCTGCCTGGCAGGCAGAGATGTACCGCATAGCATTTGTTTGAATTTATTTCACCATCTCATGATCCCGCCGGTGTAAAATTGCTTTTTATGCATGACATGCAAAAAAAAAAAAAAAAAAAACAGCTTTGTAATTCCTGATAAAAACAATGTCTTTGATCATTGTGTAGGAATTGTGAAAGAATATGAAGAAGAGGAAAAAAAAAAAAAAAAAAGTATAATGCTGGTGCTTGGGTTTGAGTAAGCATACCTAGTACTTGGGGCGAAAACTCAGCAGGAGTGAGACTTGGAGAAGAAAGGGCAAACAATACGCTTTGAAGTTAATGAATTGAGAGGAGCAATCCAAGAGAAATAACTGCCGGAGTAAAAGGCTACGCTTGGAAATATGGTGGGAGCCAACTTTTAGGGACTTCATTTTGATTTGCTTATTAGCCGTGAAATTTGCCATTTGTATTCTGACAATGAAACTGGAGACCTTCAAAATTCAATGATGTTGATGAGTAGTGCTCTATCACCATCGGGAATAGAAACCACATTTTAATCTAAGGATAGCCCTGACTGTATGTTACAAGGTAGGGCCCTATGAAATCTTTTTTTCCAAATTCCATGTTTTCCATTTTAATTTTCTTAGATAACTTAATTAAGCAAACAAAATTACATTTCCGTCATAATTTCTTCAAGTTAAACCGAACTTTTATTTTGACAGGTTGTCATGAAGACCTTTGAGTTTGTTTGTTCAAATTAAATGGATGAAGTTCATGGTTTTGTGTCTTCATATAGTGAGATGGCAGAAGCTGAAAACTCCACATGCATCATGTGTGCTTGAGTATGTGTAGTAGATGAAACGTGGTGCAGGTATGACGTCAGAACATGGAAGACTAATTCGCCGCTGGTTTCCTTAGAGATTTTTCTATGGGGTTTTATAATGGGGGTTTTCAAGTTAAGAGTAAATTAAAGCCTGTGGTAAACATGACTATATATTGATGTTTTGTTTTACAAAGTAAATTACACACCCATAGTGAAAACGTGAATTTTGAAGCAGTTATGTTAATTTTTGAAAACGAACATTTTTAATAAGTAACTAGATAAGACAGCTTGGGGTGTGAGTGATGTTTTGTTCTACAACGTAAATTGCACACAAAGCATCGTCAAGTTATGTTTACCACAGGCTTTATTTTACTCATAACTTGGAAAAACCTCATTATAAAACCCCATAGGAAAATCTCGAAGGAACCAGCGGCGAATTAGTCTTCCATTTTCTGGCATCATACCTGCACCACTATATTCAAAGACACTTGAAGGCAAACCTGTAACCTTAGCCGAAAAAAGCGTAACGCCTGCTAATGCTGTGGTACGCGGGGATAGAGGCGAGGTTTTATTTTTATATATATATATATATATATATATATATATATATATATATATATATATATAATATAAAATATAATTTTTTTTTTTTTTTTTTTAATGGATGTCAATGGAGAAGAGGCTTCAATACACTGAATAAACTGCTTTTGTGAGGAAACAGCTTATGTAATGAATCGACAGCCCATCGGCTAATCTTCAACATGTTTGCTCTTAAACATTTGTTTCGGATTGATCTTTTTTCAGAGCTAGCACTGAAAAAAAAAAAATTTGGCGTTTTATCACGGACAATTTCGCGACATGTATAATTCAGTTTACGGCACTTCTCATTTATTTCTATGCTATCCGCAAACAGTAATTGACTGTCGCACAACTCTGACCGAAATTCAATTGAAAGTAATTGAAACCGAAATTCAGAACCTCTAACCGACGTAATTTTCCCATGTTGGATATTTCGGGTTTTTTTTAGTACGTAGTCAGTAAGTTTTTAGTAAGTAGTAGTAAGTAGTCACGTGACTCCGCCCCGTCCAGTCAGCAGCATGGAAGCAAACTTTAACGCCGAGTCAACACACACAAACAGCGTGTGAGTCCCAAAGTGAGATCATTTTCTCTTGTGCCTCGCAAAAGTTTCTCAATTGTATGCGTTTAAAGCCTTGCCAGTTAGGACATTTCAAGTGATTTTACACCATTCAAGAACAACAATATGGAAAACACCTCACTTCAGTGCGCGCGAGCTGTTTTCTGTGACGCAGAGAGCCGAGCCGTTTGTCAACTGTATGTGTTTTAAGCAATTTTAGACCATCGGATATGTATCATCATATTGAGCTAGAATAAATAAATGTAAACAATTGTTGAAAATGTTGAACTTGGAAATAAAGTTGAAAAACTTAAGTGCAGTATCTGTTTTCTTTCACTCTTATTTCTCATGAACCCAAATAGCTTGTGCTGTTTGTTGGTTTTTATTATTACCAGTGAATAAATAAGTACTTTGTAGACATGGAAACCATTTTGGCAAAAGAGACAAAGTACACCTTATCACAGGTCTCCAATGGTATTCTGTTATCATAATTGTCTTCTTGGCCACCCGCTTCTTTTGTGAGCTTGTTGGTGCTTTATTATAGTGATTTGGCCTATAACCAATGGAACTGATATCCCAGCAGTTTAAATCTAGTACCAGATGGCCAGACAAAACAGAAAACTCAAAATATTAGGACTGGGAATTAGTGATTGTGATAAAAGCCTCTCGGTCGTATTTTATCACATTGTCATTTGAATTATTATACAAACCTGTTGCGAGATGAGTACCAACCCGCCAGTGTAATTCCTTTGGCTGATTTGAAGTCTTCTGTTCAAAACCCTTCTTTTGACTGACAAATCTTGTTTTTGTCAAATCACCTGTAAGATGGCAATGTTAAGCTAGAGAAAAACATTTTGTAAAACTAAAAAAAAAAAAAAAAATGTTTTCATGGTTAAGCATCCTTGAAGACTAGTCAGTTCTGAGTATAAAATACAGCATGGTTTTTCAGTGTGAAAATGAATTAGCAAAGCAAATTTTCAAAAAAAGTAAGGCCTTTTTTTAGAATTGCAAAAGACTGCTTAACCTCTGATGTTAAAGAGATTCTGTATTACAATAGTTTTTTGCCTAATTACAGGAATTCTAAATATTAGAACTAGGAATACATTTTGACACCATAATTGTGAATGCACATAAATGTATTCTTACCCTTTTTAATGTTCTTAATGAATCTGAATCACAGAAATTATATTTTACACTGTTAATGTGACGAGATAAAAAGACTGTGTATTGCAATATAGTGGCAATAAAACATCTTTCTTGTGGGCTGTACGCAAAAATAGACATATACTGTACAGCGTGACTAGTGTCCTGATTCATGAGCAAATTACTCTTTTGATTCGGCTCTTCTAATTGTTCGAAAAGACTCACAAACTCAGGAGTTATTGGTTTGAATCAGTCTAACAAATCCTTCACTGAATGAACTCCGAGTCAGTCAGTTTACTGAATTAAATCCGACTCGTTTACTGTAAGCTGTACTGTGTACTATGTATTTTGTGCACTTTGTGTTATTTATCTCAGGAATTACTGAGCAGTGTTGCGGGTAACGCATTACAAGGGATGCGAGTTACGTAATCAGATTACTTTTTTCAAGTAACTAAGTAATGCATTACTTTTAAATTTACAACAAAATATCTGATATCTGAAAATATTTTATTTGACTTTAGGAACAACACCTCTTGCTGAACATTAAGTCAATTTTGTTTATATAGCCAAATATCACTTATCACAATCCAAACAACATCCGTTTTGGTTGAGCACTTGAAAATACAGCTTCATTTTTCTATAAATCATTAGAAAGCTGTAAAGTTTTATTATAAAATATTAAATTATTATGATAAAAATATGTGATGGCAATTTTTTAATTTTTGTCATGAAATCTTATGCATCCACTGAGAGACAGAAAAAAAACTTCTCTACATTGGAGAAAAACTATTTGCATATGTTTATTTCAAATTTCTGTAGAGAGAAGTATAATTTTTTCTTTTTTTACCCAAAATAAGGTGTTGTGAGCATTAGTGAGTACCCATATGTAATGTTTCATTCATCCCCATAGCCAGAGGGCGCCCTCGTGCAGAAAGTCCACAAGTGAGACTCATAGAAATCATAAAATTTATGACGTTCCAGGAAATCCCTTATATGGACAAATGCATCCAGATATCGCTGTAGCAGAATAAAACGCAGATACAGATAGAGATATTTTGACTGATAAAACATGAGACAATAAACATACGACTGCGACAATATATGGCTTATCTGTTCTTTTAGACATCTTGGGTATTTTCATAAGAATAAAGTCGACCTAGCCTTTATCGGCTTTATTGTAATAGCCTACTATAAAATAATATAAATTCTGCTTCATTCTATCATATGAAGCCACGTCAGATCACAAAAGGAAGTTATTTCAAACACTCAACTGATGTTATGAAGTGAGTTTAGAGTAAAAATGTCATTAAAGGGATAGTTCACTCAAAAATGAAAATTGTCGTCATTTACTCCCCCTCAAGTTGTTCCAAACCTGTATAAATTTCTTTGTACTTCTGAACACAAAGGAAGATATTTGGAAGAATGTTTGTAACCAAGCAGACCTCGCCTCCCATTGACTTACCATAGCATTTTTCCCCCTACTATGGTAGTCAATGGAGTGCGAGAACTGCTTGGTAACAAACATTCTTTCAAATATCTTCCTTTGTGTAATTTTGGTGTGAAAAACTTTTTTTTGGTTATTAAAAAACAAACAAGCAAGCTCAGCTCTGGTGAGAAAAATGAACACAAAAGTAACAACACATTACCATTAAAAGTAACTAAGTAACGCAATTAGTTACTTTTTTAGGGAGTAACACAATATTGTAATGCATTACTTTTAAAAGTAACTTCCCCAACACTGTTACGAAGTAAAATCTGGTATTTGGGATAGGCCTACCATTAGTTTGGATCTTTTGTTTTTTTCAGTAATTTCAGTTCATACATTAAAATATTTGCACTCATGCACAAACGTGTGTATGGTTGAATGAAACCCATTGTGTTGGAATTAAACTTAATTAAAAGTCTGTAAAACTTAAAGATTCCAGCAGCGAAAGCTGTATATCGCCATATTAAATTGAAGAAACATTAAACCCTTGTATAATGTGAAACACGGCTAAACACCTGCTCAGTCGTACTACACAACATCTAACTAGGGTTGATTAGCATGATTTGTTTTCCATTTCACACAAAGGCGAACATTTGCTGCGTAAAATATAACATAAAAAAGAAAAAAGCCTTCATCAGCATTCATTTCACTCCATTACCATTCCCTGTTTCCCCCTCCGCTTTCAAAAGCCCCTTGATATGTCGGCTATTACCAAGCTAATTTGAGAAGGCTAGAGCGTGAATGTGAGAGAGGCCTAGCGTGCAATCGTGGCTTCGAATGAGTAAAACGCTCGACTGCAGTATCTCGGCGGCTCCCTCAGTCATCCCGGAGAGCCGAGCTTTTCCATGCTCTGGGAAGAGCGATTTAGGATGAAACATTGGAAATTAAGCATGTGTAATCCATCACGCCAAGTGAAGTATTAAAAGTTTCATTAGGCGGCTGATCAGTGGAGTCGTGACGGATGAGCCCTGTGGTGCTCTAGGTCTTTAGGGGGTCTTTATTGTGTTGGTTTTCCTCTTAAGTGCAATCTGATTGGTTCACCTTGTCTAGCAAAACGAAGAGCAATGGATAGGCATTACTACGCTACTTACTTCACTATTATGGTTATTAAACTTCGATGTGTAACTCGTCCTTCGCTGTATATGCTACACTCATGAATGATACCTCAAGTCATGTGGCTCATTTAGGAGAGGAATGCTGTTACTTTTCTAAGCAGGCTTATAATTTTTGACTTGGGACCTGTAAGCAAGTCACACTGTGAGATAAAAGTCGCACTTGAGAGAAATAAAGTTGAGACAAGAAGGTTCAATTATGTAACATAATTGAGTTCCAATAACAAAAAATAAAGTCACAATTGTGAGATATATTTGCAATTAGGAGATATAAAGTCACAATTCCGAGAAATAGTTGCATTTACGAGGAACTCGCACTTGAGATATAAAATTGCAATTTGTTTTTTAATTCTGAAGAAACAAGCTTCCATTGTAACCACCCAGAACACCTTAGCAACTGTAGCAATGTCCTAGCAACCACTTAGAGTGCAACAGTGCCCGCCCACTTTTTCAGGGGCGTTGGTTCCGGAAGCATTTTTCCATTCATTTCTCCCTTTGGGATTTCAAAAAAGTCTTTGTTAAAGCGTTTTAAAGGGATAGTTCACCCAAAAATGAAAATTCTGTCATTTACTCTCCCTCAAGTTGTTTCAAACTTGTATAAATTTCTTTGTACTTCTGTACACAAAGGAAGATATTTGCAGATCCAAGCAGATCTCACCCCATTGACTACCATAGTAGGGGGAAAAAATGCTATAGTAGTCAATGGGGGGCGAGATCTGCTTGGTTACAAACATTCTTCCAAATATCTTCCTTTGTGTACAGCAGAACAAAGATTTATACAAGTTTGGAACAACTTGAGGGCGAGTAAATGACAGAATTTTCATTTTTGAGTGAACTATCCCTTTAAGCCATGAACCAAGCCAACCAACTAGGAGGTGAATCGTAACATTTACAAACTTTGATTTGAAGTAAAAAAAAAAAAAAAAAAAAAGTTTTTGCAAAAACTTAATTATAAATAAAATCGGACAAAAATACAAAGACTGTATATTGAACGGCTTTAGTGATAGAAAGATCTCCAATCCCATGAAGCATTGCGAACAGCATAATCAAATTAAAAACGATGGAGAAATAGAAAACTACTCATTTAAAAATGTTATGTATATAAAAGCAATATATTTTAAGTTTATTGCAAAATATGCATATATTCAAATATTTAAAGAGGTTAGTTCACCCAAAAATCATCTTAGGTGTATTTGGGCCCTTCCAAGCTTTATAATGGGGGTGAATAGTAACTGATATTTTGAAGCCCAAAAAAGCACATCCATCCATTATAAAAGTAATCCATACAGCTCCAGGGGGTTAATAAAGGCCTTCTGAAGTGAAGCGATGCAGACAAATATCCATATTTATAACTTTATACACTATAATCACTAGCTTCCGGTAACGTCCGTCCTCACGTTCATGAGCGAGTCGAGTTCTGGCGTATGACGTAGAATGTAGGAGTAGCGTAAGTTTAGGTGAGAGTTGACTCCTCTCACGCTTCAAACAAATAGGGCTGGGCAACAAACTCAAGATCCTCCGACATTTCTCTTTAAAAATTCTCAGTTTAGACTTTGTTACTGGTGTTTTGTTTTGCTCTATCCTCTGTGCTTCCATGTTCGCCAGTACGCCATGCGTCAGGTCAAAGTTCACTCTTCCACTGGAATCGACTCGCATACAGAAGCCGGTGATTCTAGTTTATACATTTTTAAATATGGATATTTTTCTTACAAAAATGCATCGCTTCACTTCAGAAGGCCTTTATTAACCCCCTGGAGCCGTATGGATTACTTTTATGATGGATGGATGTGCTTTTTTGGGCTTCAAAATATTTGTTACCATTCACTCCCATTATAAAGCTTGGAAGAGCCAGAATGTTTTTTAATATAACTCCAATTGTGTTTGACTGAAAGAAGAAAGTCATATACACCTAGGATGGCTTGAGGGTGAGTAAATTATGGGATAATTTTCATTTTTGGGTGAACTAATAACCCTTTAAGTATTTGAGAGTGTATGGAGACCGACATACTTTATGGGAGTGGGCGGAGCTAATGAGATATTTTGGCGCATTTTGGTTGTTTTGACTCTGGTGGATTTTTTTTGTGCAGAATCATGGGTAATATAGTTTTTCACCACAAATTCTGCTGTTAAACATGATTATTTTAAAACCAAGTTGAAATAATGCGGGCTGGCGTCTTTAACAGAAGCAAATACCATCAATTAACAACCTCGTAGCTCACAGTAGGGCTGTCTTTAAAGGTTTATAAGTTATCGTTAAAAATCTTTTTCCCTACAAAGAAAATGAATGTTTTTATTTCCGGAACCCAACTGTTGTACTCTATTAGAATAATCTAATCGGAGTAATTGAGAAATTGCCATGGTATTAATGATGGATGTTGTTGCTCATTTCACATGTGCAGAGATTAGCCACAACATTTACATTTAGAAGTCTTAAAGGTACAGTAGCAGTCTGTTTACTTATAACAACTGAAATGAACGACTGAAGGGTTCAAACAGGCTAATATCACCCTGAGATATTACCATGATTCCTGCTTGTGCTGTATCAACACATCCGCTGATAAAGTGCAATTTCCTTTGATTGCTTTATGTTGGCTGTGGGTGCTAGAAAGATTAAATTTGATTTATATAAGATTACTGAGAGCCACTTCAGATCATCATATGTGACAGTCTCACAGTTTTTATGGCTTTCTCACACACATACACACACATGCGCGCACACACACACTTTTAGCTTTGTCGATTCTCAAGGCTTGACGTACCCACTGGTACCAGTTTTTTCTCCTGTTAAAAGGCTTTCAGAAGCAGACACCTCATCAGGAGGAAGAAGCACTGAGAGTGTGTGCTAATTCACTGATGAGACAGGGCATGTTTTGCAGGACCCTTTGGGAAATCACTTCCAAACTCCACAGGCAAGAATTGGCAAGCCTGGGGGCAAAGCCAGAATCTTCACTGAGAGCTCACTTGGCCAGTTCTCTCCCAAATAAGCCTCTATGGGAGACAATGACGATGATGGTGATGATGAAGATTATGATGAGAATGAGTTTGGCAAGCTGTGCATTTTGCAGGGAATGTTAGCCTGGTAACGATAGCCCAACTTAAAAGTCAAGTTTCTATATTTGTCAGTAGTGGTAGAATAATTTATGATTAATGGTGATATTTGGGATTATTCATTTATTTTACACCACGTTAAAATTCAAAATGATCATGTAATTTGGTTATTTAAATTATATTTTAATTTAATATTTTATTTAAATCTATTTATTTTTTAAATTAAAATACACTTCTTATAATTAAAAAATCTCTATACTCTCTTTAATAATACTATCTCTCATAATATTATAAGGTCCGCCAATTTTTATTTGTTCTGCATCAGAAATAAATGCACTAGCTGATGTAAAATAAAAGACTTTTCATTCATAAACCTATGAACTGGAAATATTCTCTGTTTTATGTAAAGGCCCTCATGGGCATCAGTAAGTGCTATTGTAGTGTTTTTCTTTTTGTGTAGTGTGCTTCAGGTTCTGGTTGCTAGTTTTCTGGTCTAAATGAGGCTTCAGAAGCTGAAGTGTCCACACCATTGTGCCACATTCAGATTAGACGTATCCTTCTGTTTGTATAATTACTAATATGAACATCAGCTCTTATTTTAACCGCCTTTAACAGCTACAAATGAAGATGTTAACTTTGTTTTCACACATAGGAATTTAATCTGTACTATTATTGATAATGCAGTATTAAGGATTGGTTAAATGTGCATCCCTCCCCCCCTATCCGTTAACATATAAAGAAGCTCCTATAAGTTCCTATATTATTGTATTTTTTTTTTTGTAATATATTTTTGAATCGAGGGACCCCATGAGATGATGTATTTGTGTTTGCAGTCTTTGGTGTACACATGAGAATAGCCTTTTTGTGCTATTTGTTTGCAGGATATGGATATTTTAATTTGTCTGCTCTGAGAATTATTGGTATATGTTTAAGTATGAAGCAGTGTGCTCATACCCAAAGCTTACACGGATACTAGGGATATATTGTATTATATTTTTATTATTATTATTATTTGTATTATATAAATATAGTACACTTTTAAATAAATAGAATTTTCATTTTTGGGCAAACTATCCCCAAAATATGGAATTAATAATAATAATAATAATAATAATAATAATAATATTATTATTATTATTATTATTATTATTATTATTATTATTATTATTATTATTTTATGAAATTATACTCTAAATAAGAAACTAATAAAACTGCCAGTAGGTGGCGGTAAATTGAGTCATTCATTCGATTGATTCGCTTGAAACGCAGATTCGTTCAGAAACGAAGCACCGCTGTGTGCTCTGGCTTTATAGGTGATGTTTTCGTTGGAAAATTTGAGCAAAAGCAGACAATATTGTGTGTAAAATATATCACAATATTAACCTCTTATTTATTGAACTCTTGTATTAAATCAATATCACACAAGTAGCCGTGCGATATGGCTGTATATCAGCACGGCTGTGATTTGGCTGTTTAATTCTAAAACGTCACTTTAGAGCTAGTAACGAAGGAACGTTGAGTTGCTTCGTTGAAACTCACTGTAATATGTAGAGTATTATGAGAGAGAGATCGCCTGAGCGAGTGCATTATCTGCATCTAGCTGATGCAGACAAAATCAGTTTGAATGTCTGCTGAGGAAAGCGATATCTTTGTCTTTGTCCTTTTAACATTTAAGACATTCCCATGACAGCGCTAGTCAATACATTTGTCAATTGCATCTCGTAAGATGTTTAAAGTAAAAACAACATCCTTGTTTCCTTGTTTCAGTCCATTTCAATATAAAAGTCTTTGCAACTGACTGACTCACTCATAAAGACAGTCTTTGCTGCCATCTAATGGTGTATTAATGTAACTTTCACTGAATTTGAAATCACTAACGGACTCTTTCTCAGTACCAAAAAAAAAAAAAATACAGCAAGTTATTTATATAAAATGTTATTTATTGAACAATAATATTTAAATTAACAACAATAGCCATTATAACAGTATAAGAAGTAAAATAGGAAGTAAACACAAGCAAACAGTTCAGTCAAACATGCAAAAGCAGCGCTTTAGTTAGTACAGGATTTAATTTCAGTGTAAATATAAAGTTATGAAACTTAATATAGCCATTAAGCCAAATCTATTAGCTCTGGAACAAGTAATACATTAATAAGACCAAAGATTGCCCATTTGATATACCCAGAACGAATTATACCTCATGATTAAACACTATCTACATAAGAGCCAGTGGCAAATTCTCGAAGGACTGGCCGAGATGAAGCTGTTCTCTGCGGGTACATGAGCACTGAACGGTCGCTGACGGCCTGGAGCTCACATCCCCGAAAGAGTCTAAACAAATTTTCAAACAGGCGCTATGTTTACATATAAGTCGCATATCTGAGGTCTAAACAACTATATTCTCACCTAAAAACATTTAAAACCACATTCCGTTACAAAATAATGGCAGTATCTATAAAAATATGGTGGGTTTGCTCGTCCGCCATGACACTCGCTGTAAGAATGCTGACAGTGGAGTGATTCAAAGGGTGAAACTGTTCCCGTGGCGATACTGGTAGAATATTGCATGGCTGGAAAGACCTCTCAGCCAATCAGATTCGAGAACCAGAAAGAACTGTTGTATGTATATAATGAAAGTTAATAAAAATAATATGTAAACTCCATATTAATGAGATAATGTCAACTATTCAACCATCTTGACCTCTTAACCAGCTCAGCGTAGAAGTGGCCTTGCACTAATCTTTCACCTTCACTAACCCTTTTCCTAATACCTGCTCTGTTCTGAGGCTTTATGGAGATTTTGAACTCTCTCTGTTCCTCGCAAACCCCCAGAAACCCCGGCTCCCTAAAGGCCTGCTGCAGGGATAATCTCTTGCAAACGCTGGAAGATTTCAGAATGCCTCTGTCTCTATATATTCACTCCTGACTCACACATTTACATTTACATTCCAGAGCTTTTCACATACGCTTGTAATTGTGTAAATTCATTCGCTGTCGTTTTGGCCACTGGACAAACAATTATGCTTTCAGATTTAAATTGTGCTCCATATGTTTTCTCTGTCCAAACATAATTATATTTTATCCCGTGTTCCCATATGTCAGGACAAACATGGCCAATGACTGTGTGCTTCAAAGCCTGAATTAATCTATGAATATTTGTTTATGTAGGCGATTTGTTTATCCAAATCCTAATTTGGTTGGAAAACTCAATATTTATAATCCTATAACCTGATAAGATGTACAAATGCTGTTTGTGGTTCAGATTTTATCATATTGCCATCAAGGTTGTTATAGAATGTACATGTAGATATCTTACTAAGATAAGCGTCAAGCACTCAAGTGTAACTTCTTTGGCAGTTTTGAAGCGTAGTGCTGCTGTTTATTTATTTATTTTTAAATGTTTGTCTTGTAAAAACTTGCGGCGCCTCTGAAACTAATTTACTTTTCAGCTGCCATCACCACAAGTAGCCAATAGTCAAATAATTATTTAGGCTTTGGCCTTTTCCTGGAGAGCATTTCTTCCTGGGTCGGGACTTGGCTCCCAGGGTCCGACTAGAGGTTCTGGTAACTAGTATTTTTTTTTTAACCCCGGGGAAAGTGTATAAATCTGGTCCACTTTGCAGCTTATTCTGGCCAAGAATCACTGTGTTAGACAGGAAGAGAACGCCTGACTGAGATGTAAAATGATCCATCATAGCTCGTTTTACGGACGTGTTTACCTGAAATAGTACCTCAATAAAAGACAGCTGTTATAGAGTATCTTTCAGATTTGATGGTGCTAATCTTGCAAACTTTGGCACATCACAACAGGGAATAGTTTATCCTAAAAAGTGCTCTTTGTATCATTCCCGACTTCATTTTCATACAGTCTGGTGATCCCCATAAAACTGTTGTTAAAGGTTATGTGGGAAAAAGGTTAAGCAATGCTGATAACTAGTCACTTATGAGTGTAAAATGCAGCATTGTTTTTCCGTTGGAAATATTTTATCCTAACATGAATTAGCAAAGCTTATAGATTATTTTAAAGTACTGCTGAAGTGATGAATCTTAATCTTTTAATTCCCACTGTCATTGGTATTAACACTAAAAAATCTCTGCTCTCTCATTATTAATTAATGTCAAACATTAATGTCAAATAACTATAAATAAAAGTGCGTCAAAATATAGTAGTGAAATCGAAATGCGTTTCATGTTGACTTGGCTCGATAGATACTGCGTCTGTACTATTGGAGTTTAGAATATATTTCGATTCTAAGGTTTTTCTTCTTTCTTGGTGATTCAGATACAGATTTGGAAACAGTCCCACAGCTCAGTTGACATCATCTGTGTGTCTGGCTCCAGGTGAGAGTGGGTTTGAGATGATAATAAAAGTAGGAAAGCTCTTTTGGCCTGTCCCTTGAGAGCACTTTCTTCCTGGGCTGCTGCTTGGGTCGGGGCTTGGCTCCCAGGGGCTGACTGGAGGTTCTGGCAGCTGGTATTTGCACCCCAGGGGAAGTGCACCGCGCTTGGACTCCAGACGCCCATAGGAACTGGGTATTCCTGGAAGCCTTAACACTAACTTGAAGAAAACCTGCTCTCTGTCATACATCGATCTCTAGAGTCTTTGGCTCGCTCAAGTACTCAAGTAAATTAATTTTAATTATGCCTTATTTCTTGGGGAGTCACTGGCATTTGCAACAATTCATTGTGGCCATCAGGAATTGTAATGTTGTAATATTCATTATTTGTCTTGTGATGCCATGTGTTTTCACTTTGTGAATCTGCCCATTATGGATTTATGGATGTGAAATCTGAATAGGTGAGGTCATATTTCACTTAATTTGAAATAAGCACACAAATAAGCACTATTACCCCCATTTTTTGCATTTAGTCGTTATTTTCTGGATATTTAAGCACAATTCTGGCCCATTATATAATAAATTAAATAGTCTCATTTGCATTACTGTAATGAGAAATAAATAATTGTTTACATTGTAAAGTACAGTTGTTGGTATAAATCATATTCATTGTACCAAATTTTATTGTTGGGTTTGAATGGGAATATAATTTTTCTAAATGTTGTTGTTGTTGTTGTTGTTGTTGTTGTTGTTGCTTTTCTGTACAGAAATGAGAACTTGGGGGATGAAAATTATGCATAATTGTGACAATACAAATATCTTAATGGTCTAAAAAAGTGTTTTTTTAATATATATATTTATTTCTATATGGAAATATATAAAATCTATATGGTTTCTTTTTCCTGTTTCCCCCCTTTTCTTAACATGTTAATTAAAATGTTGGTCATACAGTTTAACAACTCTGTAGACATTTAGCTATAGCTTCCTGTAAACAAAGTGCTTCAGAATGTGATTCACCCAGTCCTCTAGCCAGTGTGTTATTGTTGCCAGAACTGGAAGCTCAGTCACTCATTTAAACCTTGAGACTGGCTCAGACCTCTCACTTAGCTGCCTCTGTGGGAATATCCCATATCTGGAACTGTTCCAAGGGTCCAGAGCTGTGAATGTGTATTTGTGAGATGTCCCAGTACAGTACATGAAGAGTGAAGAGTGCTGTCCAAGGTGCTGAAGATACACTTTGAACCTCTCAGGTTCTCAGATCCAGTGTTGGGGGTAGCGCATTACAAGTAAGACGAGTTACGTAATCAGATTACTTTTTTCAAGTAACTTGTAAAGTAACGCATTACTTTTAAATTAACAGCAAAATATCTGATTTACTTTTTCAAATATGTAATGCAAGTTACTTAGTTTTTCCATTTATTGACTGACAGCTCTCCTGTCCTCATGTTGAGAGGAATCGTGAGTAAGTGCAGAGGTGTTGTGGTGTGTGTGAACATGATGGTTATTGTAGTTCTTGACGAAATGTGAGCAGGTATTCCTCAAAATGAATAAAAACAGTGAAATTAAATTTCATTATACAAACCTGCAATAATATGTTAAATTACACATATATATACTTTATGTATTTAATCTCACTTTATTAACCAATGTCTTTGTTGCTGACCTTCAATGATCCAATCCAGCCATACCAATAAGCAAAAATGACATTAGATAAACATCCATAGACTGTAAAAAAAAAAAAAAAAAAAAAAAAAAAAAAAAAAAATGGACAATGCACTTTCACTCTCTTCCATTGTAGAAAAGTGAAGCCGCCAATGTCCCAAAATGGCACTGACATCTTGGAGCTCGCGGTATTGAGGTGCTGCCCACACTTCCGCAGAATCAGTTAGTACAGTTTACTGCAGAACAACTCGTTATGTCGGTGTGAAATAAACAGTTATGGAAATGTAGAAATTAAAGTTAAAGCTCTAATCTCCTCCCGAAAAAGTCTGTTGGTGCGTCAGTGACTACTTCGCTCAGAGAAGCTGTCAATCTCAGCTGTCAATCATGACGTCAAAACTCGCATTTTTATAGCATCAAATAACTAACGAACACTTGAACTTACATCAGCGTGATTAAAGACTACCTTAAATGACAAACCATCTTTGAAAAAAATGTATTTGAAGTGTAATTTGATGTGTTTTTTTTTTTTTGTTTGTTTGTTTTTTTAAGTGTGTCGCATTCCATTAGATTACATAGAGAGGGTGGGGTTTATGACCTGTTCTGCATCCAGCGACCTGGGGGCGATCGAAACGGTTTGGCTTCACTTTTCAGGACTTGTGCGGCACTCTTGTAGACACCACATTTGTTTCTTTTTTTTATTGCTGAAGAGTAGTGAACTTTCTTCTACTGCATCCGATTCTTCTGCAATCCAGAATGGCAGCACAGCTGAAATGCAAGCAACATGCAAGCAAGCCCAGCTCAGGTGAGAAAAAGTAACGCAAAAGTAATGTAACGCATTACTTTCCATAAAAAGTAACTAAGTAATGCAATTAGTTACAGTACTTTTTACAGGAGTAACACAATATTGTAACACATTACTTTCCATAAAAAGCAACTAAGCATTGCAATTAGTTACAGTACTTTTTACAGGAGTAACGCGATATTGTAACACATTACTTTCCATAAAAAGCAACTAAGTAATGCAATTAGTTACTTTTTACAGGAGTAACGCGATATTGTAACACATTACTTTCCATAAAAAGCAACTAAGTAATGCAATTAGTTATTTTTTACAGGAGTAATGTGATATTGTAACACATTACTTTCCATAAAAAGTAACTAAGTAATGCAATTAGTTTCGTGTTACTACTGTAAAAAGTTATTGTAACACATTACTTTCCATAAAAAGCACCTAAGCAATGCAATTAGTTACAGTACCTTTTACAGGAGTAACGCGATATTGTAACACTTTACTTTCCATAAAAAGTAACTAATTAATGCAATTAGTTACTTTTTACAGGAGTAACGCAATATTGTAACACATTACTTTCCATAAAAAGCAACTAAGTAATGCAATTAGTTACTTTTTACAGGAGTAACGCGATATTGTAACACATTACTTTTAAAAGTAGCTTTCTCAGATCTCAAGTCATACGGGTTTTAAAAAAGATGAGAGTGAGTGAATAATGACAGAACTTAAAGAGACATTAAATCAGAACGGACCCTAATTAGTGTTAGAACAGTTCAATGACTTCAGCAGGACTAATTTGTAACAGAGCACAAGAGAAGTTAAAGTTCATGACCTCTTGGCTGACCTGACTTGAGGCCAACTAGCTAAAAACACCACCCTCCCCCAACTCATGTCGGTTTAATCTTTCTCTGGCTGTGTTCCCATCGCGCTAATCCTGCCATTTCTCTCTTGCAAATGTCAGTCCGTATCTCTCTCCGTTCATCTGTTCCCTGGACAACGCCTATCTCCTCCACTGCATGCATTCAGTGGCAGGGCAGATACTAATGAGGCTGCCCAGGAGAAGGATAAGAGAATAGAACCGTCTCCTTATTCTTTTCCTTTGACAGCCTTTGTGTATTCAGGCCTCAAGGCCGGATTTGACATAAACCCACTCAGCGTTTCTCCAGCGAACTGTATGTTTTATGGACTTCAGCTCACACCTGTTGTCTGCGGGTTGTTACAGTTGAACTCAACCTGGAAGGCCTGTCTTTTAAAGGAATAGTTCACAAAAAAAAAATTAAATTCTGTCTTCTTTACTCACCCTCATCTTGCGTTCAAAATTTATGATTTTCTTTCTTCACACTGTTTTTTGTCTGTACAATGGAAGTCAGTGGGGTCCAAAAGTTTTCATGTAAATACATCACATTCCAAGTAAAATGGATTTTGTGTTGACTTTTTAAGTTTCCAACTTATGTAAAGACACATTTTTGCACAGACCGCTGGCTCACACACAGCTCTAACCCTAGGGCAGCTATTTGTCTTTTCCCATCATCTCCCATTGGGAAGAGTGCAGTTTACGTGGATTATTTCTCTGAAACTAGGTTACAGTGGATGCTGTGTGCATGGCCTGATTCAGTTGCGGCTGCCTCTGTAAATGAAGCGACCTCTATAAAGAGAATATTTTACCTTCACGGCGTGACAAAAACCGTATTTCCTACTACAATGGATAATATTAGAATGTTCCAATGTAGATTCTCTCTGCTTGAAAAGAAATGAAAGTTTGAAATGAAACCCATTTGGTTTAAACTTATTTTTTCTGCCTTAACGACAGACGGCGATGGTAGAGCGACAAATGAGGATGTGCAGGGAAAAATCTAGTTCAAAAAGCGAGTGCCAAGTTGTTAGAACTGCAGTCACCCCAAAATTTAATTTAATAATTCAGTGGTGTCAAATGCTGTAACCGCCAAGTAAAAAGTAATGAAAAATTTCTCTTACACCTTGAACACACTTCTATATCATGTATTTTAAAAAAGGTTTTCAAAACTGTTTTACAAGTAGAATGGGGCCTGGGGAGTTTTCTTGGGGTCATACCATTTGACCCAAACTTTCCTTAAAAAAAAAAAAAAAAAAAAAAAAAAAAAAAAATATATATATATATATATATATATATATATAAATATATATATATATATATATATATATATATATATATATAAATAAATAAATAAATAAATAAATAAATAAATATATATATATATATATATATATATATATATATATATATATATATATATAATTTTTTTTAATCTATTTTTATTTATTTTCATTTATTTGTACTTATTTATTTATTTGTTTATTTGTATTTTTATTTGTTATTTGTATTTGTATTTTTATTTACTTTTATTTATTTGTTTTATTTATTTAATTTATTAATGTTTATCTATTTATTTTAAATATATTAATAGTATTAAATATTAAATGTGTGGAATATATATTAAAAATATGATTTAAAAAAAAAAAACCATCACAGCACAGTCATGCGTGGTCGTTCTGTGATATTTAATGTTTTTATGGTTTTCTTGGTTAAACCACACTGATTTTGTGGGAAAAACATGAAAAATATTTTTCAAATATAAATAATATTTTTAAACAAATTGGCTTTGCTGCTTATTTTTAAAATTATAATAGCATTTTAATAATAGTACAAGACAATGTCAAGCTATTTATAGATGTATAGATGTATCACTGCAAGGTTATTATTGTGAACTAAAACTAAAAGTTTAAAAATGTTGCATTGGAAACTAAAGCACTAAAATTACTAAATCATAATAAATAAAAACTAAAACTGAAATGAAAATAAATTAAACCTAAATGGTAATATAAAAAAATGAATATAAAAAAAAAAAATGACAAAAGCACATTAAAAATTACTAAAAAGTAAACTAAAATTAAAATGAAAACTGAAAAATATAAAAATAAAAGCTAATTCAAAATAGTAATACAAATTACGTATACAGTAGCAGTATATAAATAATCCTAAAATAACACTATGCCTCTGCCTATATGAATTGCATTTTGACCTTTTTTTTTTTTTTAAACATTAACTATCCAAATGGATCCAGACAAAAGCGAAATGAGCGTCATATCTCCCTAGAGCTGCTGTCCTGCCGTTGCCAGATATACTGCATTCTGGGAGAAGGGTCAGTGCTTTATTACCGCGTTTGTTCATTTCCCAGAGTGATCCTTGAATTAGAGATGTTGGCTGCTCGATGGTGAGTGGCCCCCCTGACTCAGCGGTGGTTAATCACAGGAAGTGACAGCGTTTGAGTCCGACTCCCGATTCTCCCGGCTGTCAGGTTAAGCTCTCAGCTTTGAGTGGATGGAGGACACCAGTGCGGGACTGGTCCCCGGTCTTGCGCTCGTCCGGTGGGACTGCGTTTGGCATGCAGGAACAGGTGTGCGAGAAAGCTATCAAATTATCACACAGTGGTCCCATGATACTCGCCTTCATCTGTGAACACTTGCCTGTATGTTGGCCAAAGTAGGAGTATTTTCTAACCGGTTGTGGATAATCTATCGATTAAAAAGTTTGGATTGGATTTCTGTCCATTTATGCGGAGCTACCAAAATTGCCGATCTTGGTTCCCTGCTGTGTTGAGAAGAACGTTCAGAGATGTGGGTGAAGAGCATTTATTATTCATCAGCAGTATTATATGTTTGTAGAGATATATACATTATTAAGGCCATAGGCTCTTTGCGGCCGTTAACCTTTAAATGGTCGATTTAATAGATTTTTGTAAGGCTTCTGTAATCCAAAAATGAAGGAGGTGTTTTTACCGTCAGGAGTGTTGGGTGGATTTTGCTAATTGAATGGACCTGTCTGGACCTCAAGATCAAAAACAATAAATAATATTTTTATATTTTCGATCCTAGCTTGATTTTTTTTTTTTTTTTTTTTTTTTTGAAAATGGGTATACTACTTTGTTCTCTTCATCTCCTGCTACAAATATTTTTAAAGACTGATCGTATCAGAAGCAAAAGTCTACAATATAAAAGACACATTTCTAAAATATTCCAGACTTTAAAAAAAAAAAAAAAAAAAAAAACCTATTTGCAGCAAGTTATTTGCTACAGCTTCGTCATTCTCAGTGAATGGCATTGACTGGTTGAAGTTTTTTCAGAAGCTGAAAAATTACAGAAAATTTACTTAACATCTGAAATATTTGGAGCTTCACACATGACATTCGGGAAAAAACAAAAAAACAAAAAAACATTGTGGCCACAAATTAAGAATTTGTTCCTACAGATTATTTTATTTAAATCATGGCTACAATTTAACTAAGTTAAAATGAGGGAACACATTTTTACAAAATGAACATGTTTTAAGTAAAACAAGGGAACAAATTAATAAAATGTTGCCTTGAATGTGTCACGATCACCAGCTGGTGTGCCCAGGATAAGCACCAGAGGGCGCTCCTCCCCAGACCTCTGCTATTCAGTCATGGACTACATTCCCCATAATCCTTTGGCTGGACTCATTAGTATTCAGCTGTTTCTCATTAGTTCATTACCTCTGCCTATATAAGCCTGGTAATCTCAGTCATTCATTGCAAAGTCTTGTATGTGTCTTACTGCATTTCTGAGCGCTATCCTGGTTTCCCGTGTTCATGGTTTTGATTTTCTGCCGGTTGTTCTAGTTTACTCTTTGCGTGTTTCTTGTACTGTGTTATGTTTGGATTGATTGCCCATGTGTATGACCTCTTGCCTGTTTGTGGATTGTTTTTGGATTACCCATATTTAATACTGCGTTTGGATCCTCAACCTTCGTTCATGACAGAATGCAGTCTGAAGGAGTTCATAGAGTAGCATTAAATGGACAAAATTAATTGGAAAAATTGTCCTAGTATGCCAAAAAAATTACATCGCAGTATGTTATATTGGACGAAATATGGTGTAGCATTCTCATTCACATTAATTTTTTCCCCCCCAGGCTCATTGGAATAATGTATGGAAGCTTGTTTCCGCCACTGAATAAAAAAATTAAAAAGATAATTGCGACTTTTTATCTCACATTTATTTCTTACAATTGTGAGTTTACATCTCGCGATATAAAAATACAAAATACTCGAGATATAAACTAACAATTGTGAGGGGAAAAAAAGTCAGAATTTCGAGTTATAAACTCTCAATTGCGGGATATAAACTCGCAATTCTGACTTTTTTCTTTCAGTTGCGAGTTTATATCTTGCAATTCTGACGTTTCTCAGAATTGCGAGATGTAAACTCACAATTGCGAGAAATAAAGTCAGAATTGCGAGTTATAAACTCAAAATTGCAGGATATAAACTCGCAATTGCGAGAAATAGTCAGAATTTAAATGTCAGAATTGTGAGGGGAAAAAGTCAGAAATGCGACTTTACTTAAATTCTGACTTTATTTCTCGCAATTGCGAGTTTATATCCTGCAATTTTGAGTTTATAACTCACAATTCTGACATTTTCATGCAGTTGCGAGTTTATATCTAGCAATTTTGACTTTATAACGTGTAATTGCGAGTTATAAAGTCACAATTGTGAGATATAAACTCGCAATTCCAAGTTATAAAGTACAATTCCGAGGAAAAACTTTTTTCTCAGAATTGCGGGTTTAGATCTCGCAATTCTAATTTTATAACTCGCAGTTGCAAGTTTATGTCACACAATTCTGACTTTAACTCGCTATTGCAAGAAAAAAGTCAGAATTGTGAGATAAAAAGTCGCAATTATCTTTTGACGACATTTCTGCAAAATGATATTATGTTGCTTCTTGATTGTTTTCGCAACACTTTCATTGTGAAATGTCCAGTGAGTGGCACTAAAAGCACGTTCACTTTTATCCAAATCAGCTGAACGTGATGAACATTTTATTACATTGGTTTTCATGTGTTTCAAAGCAGTTCAGAAATGAAATGTCTGCTGAAATGTTAGTGTTAAAAGCAAACTGAGATAAAAATGCATTTGCTGAAGTAACCATGTCATTTAGCTTGTTTCTACTAGTATTTGAGCTCTATCATTATGGTAAAAGGGATCATAACATAGCATTGCGCAAGGAATCAGGTGAAAAATAAGTCGTTATTAATCGATTATCTGCCCCTGTAATCATGATTTGTGTCAAAAGGACTAAAAGTTGTTGGTGTTTTACTGCCACTAGTGTTCATTTCTGCTGGAAACTGCAGCATACCGAGTCGAATGAAAAAACTGACGTGGCATCCATTTTATTTATTTATTTTTTTTACAATGTGGATCTTTGTGATCTGATGTTTTTTATACAATAAAGTTCAATACACTATTTCAGACAATATTTCATACTTACGTGAATGAGTTCATATATGTGCATTGATTTGTTTTAAAAAGTGTTTCTGTCCCTTGCTTTGTGTGCATCATTTGTATTTGTGAATGATAGTTCGGTGTCTCATCTCTTTTTTGCTAAAGAGATGTGAGGGAGTGCCTGTTTAGCACCAAAGCAGCCAGACACCCTCAGCGAGGCTTAGCAAATGTCACGGTTTGTGCACCCAGGCAACATAAGTCAAGACAAACAAGAAAACTCTTTCACCTGTGCCCTTAGTGTGCTAACTAAACGCCTTTAATTGTTAGCGTTTAGCTAATCCTCTTCTTCAGTTCGCCTGAGCTGTTATGTCACAGTTCTTGGGCGTCCTCCTGTGCACACATGCTGCCAAGTGCCTTACGATGTCAAAACAACATGCCGGCTCAGACTCCTTTAGGTTTTATCCGCTCTGAGACTGATTATGACCTGATAGTGTTTGTTGTGTTTGAAGCAATCTTTCCCGCTAATGTGTTGGTACATGCTAACATTATTAATGTGTCTGAGCATGTGATCTGGACTGTACTGTTCTTAGGCTTTAGAGAGAGTCCAGAAGCTACTGACTCGTACTGTGGATGAATGAGATTTGTAGCTCTTAGTGTCAGTCCACTGAGGAAGAACGTTACGGCGTCTCAGAGCATTTACATTGATCCTTATTATTGAACCGCACTTCATCCTAAAGAAATACCTCATGCTTCAAGTGTGTGATGCCTCAACACTGACAGTGCTGTGTAAACTTCATGTCAGTTTGTCACAGTAGTTTTAGTTGGACTGTCTTCTCTCATTTAGAGTCAAGAGTCTAAACTTACTGTTGTACCGGTTTTACAATAAAAAACAATATACTTTTTACATATTCACTATATCAAAAAATATGAATACATAGTAAGGGTGTAACAGTACACACACATGATGGTTCGTATGTACCTTGGTATTGAAGTCACTGTTCGGTACGGGTTCGGTACAGCAGGGGGCGAAAACTAAACATAAAATTGCTTCTTTTATATTAAACAGTGGTTTATTGAACAAATTGTGTCTCTCTTTTTAAATAAATTCAATTATAATTAACATTTTCTTAGGGATAAAAAAAATCTATCTCAGCTAATGCTGTGAACTATTCACAGCAGGGAGCCCTTTCTTGAACATTATTATAATATTAAAGGTTACAGATAACAACAGAGCCCAAACTATTAAATTCAGTTTTGCTATTTATTTTTTGCATATAATAATCAACACTCAAATAAATACATAAGGCAGGTTTTGCATTAACTTCTAAATCAATTATAAAATTATTACTTCAATTCTCTTTTGATCATTTAATATAATCATGCTTTAAGTGTGACTTTTGATCAATTTAAAAGTCAATTTTGATCAATTTAAGTGTGTCAGTTACTGTCATAATTTGTTTTCATGACAAATTTATTTAAACGTATATTAAATAATTAAGACGTTACTAACAGGTAAAGTAAATATAATGAATATGTAAGCTAATAAAGTGCATATATTTAGTGAAATGCTGCCCTCTAGAGTTCATTTAGTGAACTAACATGCTGGTGACACTAAATGACTTGCCTGAGGTAAATGTGATGCTACGTGAGATATTATTCTCAAGCTGTTTTATTGATGTCTTTCCACGGTTGAAACACTGGTTGAGAGATTACATGTAAACATATCTATGCATAGATCATCTGTTGTTCTTCTTCTGCGTTGGTGGTTAGCAAACAGCGTTGCATTACCGCGGATGCCCCCTTCTGGATTGGAGAGTAGATCGCCTGTGATCGCCTGTATTCGTCGTCTGACTGTATACACCAAACAGTGGCGTCCGTACCGTATGGTTCGGGATGAGTACATGTCAATAAAATATATGAATATATATTATACAACACTTGCCAAACACCAAATTCAAGTATAAAAAAAAAATTAATTTTGCAGTTGCCAGTTGGCCAGCAACTTCGAATTACACAACTTCGAATTACAGTTTGAACTTTGCTGATATGCGTGATGTGAGCGATTCAAACAAAAACATAAAAATTTTGTACAGTTGAAAACCTGTGTTAGAACTACATATTCAAACAACTTCTAGCGCATTTATCTAGGAGGCTGGGAGATTTTTGTCACAAAAGTATGGAATAGTGTTTGCATTAAGCCAAATACAAAAATATGAGGAAAAAATCAAAATGTGTCTTCACGTCTTTTTGTGTATATGAGGTTGTGTGTGACACAGTGACTTGAAAAATAGCTAAATAATTATAACTGAGACAAAAGCTTATATTATATAATTAAAATAATGAAAAATACAGTTTCTTAACAATTCACTGCCATTTTCAGACAAAAAAAAAAAAGGTTGCTTTGTTATTTGTTTGGAAATAGGACTACGCTGGCAATGCGGTACGAAGCCGGTACTGAAATTTTAAAAATGTTACTGTTTTGAGCATTTTGAGCACTGTTTAGCGGATTCATAAACACCCCTGATTGGCCATTGTGTTCACACGTTCAACAGATATGTCTGTGATTGGCTACAATTATCAACACTTCAAAAACAAGTTGTAAATAGACATCTTTGATGCTCTTCATAGAACGCTTACACAGATACACATGGGAGCCTTTGAAAGTAGCCGTCTATCAGCGAATCCACTGATAGACACATCTGTTGAACTCGTGAACACAATGGCCAATCAGAGGTATTTAAGAATCCGCTCAACGGCGCTCAAAGTGCTAGGGGGAAATGCTGGTATCGTCACATTTTCAAAATTTCAGACTTGAAGTCAGTACTTTTGACAACCCTAATTTCGTTGTTTCTCACGCTGTAGATTCAGTGTAACGTTATTCAGAACCAGTTCTCAGATCCCAATCTTATTTGTTCCAAATGATCATATTGCTGTATTTGTTTTCTTTGACTTTGAATCCATACAGAGTGAATACTGTGGCCCCTCAACAAGAGTTCTTTGTGTTCTTGAGGACTGGATCATAATGTACGAGTTGGGTCACCTCAGATGGCTGGCGGTGCTAAGGGGCCATTTGTCTTCTAACCCCATAACGGAGAGTCACTCTGGCTAAAGGCCAACTGGCACACATACACATGGACAGATTCTCTGGACTTTAGTGTGATGTGTTAGCGAGAGAGACAAAACATGATGCTGCCACCGCTTTCAGTGCTGCTCTCTAGAGAGATGGGCTCATGTCTTTCACTTTCATATGAATGGGGCCACATCTGATACCACACAGATCTACTTCCTGCGTCGTTGTTGTTACCTGGTACCCCAGCCTTACAGAACAGAACAAACCTGCTTGAGAAAATCACACACATCTAGATCGCTGAAAAACTGGCTGTTTGACAATCTTTTGATGTTTGTGATTCTAGACCGCACCTTGCAATGGAAGTCTCTTTGTTGTTTTGGCTTTCTTCCTGAGGCTGAAATACATGGCGGATTGCAAAAGAAATGTCATTAAGCATTCCATTAAACAAGTCATTTGGGTATTAATGTTATTTATTTTAAATGTAGGAAATTAAATCATCTATCAAGATGGAACACAATAAACTGGAAAAAGAAAATCTAAACCTACTCTCAGAGAAAATGGGTAGTGTGGTAGAAAAGAAAATCTTAATTTTATTGTTTGTTTTTTCATTCAAAAAACAGACAGGTAACTGAATGGAACAGGAACTCATAAGAGTAATTCATTTTGGAATTGGACTACACTAGTCATGCTTCGTGTTTGATTCACTTAAAAGTAATTTTGGAATCGGACTTGTACTAGGATTATTATCGTTAACTTAAACCTCTAATTAGAGCTGCACGATTAATTGTTAAAATATCGTGATCTCGATTCAAACACCCATGCGATCTTCTTCCTAAATGACAACAATTCGTCTGTGTCTTTTAAAACGTTGACAATCACACTGGAACATTCAAATCTGCGTTGTTGGATTATAGTTCGGATATAAACACTGATGTCTACGTAGTGATCAAAATAGAGCATCACTATTTGGAAGTAACTTGACGCTTCAAATAATAATTGTATCATTACATCGTTACGCCAATAGGTGGCAACAAGTGACTGTTAAAAAAATTTATTTGTCATCGAATCATTCATTCAAGAGATTTGTTCAAAAACGCTGATTCATTCAGTAATGAAACAAGTGAAGTATTGAGTGAGTCATTGAATCATTCATTCAAACCATTTTTTTTAAATAATTCATTCAGATGAATTAAACATTTTAAATAGACTGCAGCAATTAATATTTTGTCAGAACCTCTAGTAAATGTTATTTTGTGTAGTTGTCTGTTTAGAATTGTGGGTGAATCAAAAAACAAAACAACAAAAACAAAACAAAAAAAAAATCGCAATTTTTCAATTTATCCAGAATTGTGCAGCTCTACCTCTAATTAAGCTAAATTACATCATTCATAGTGTTTCATGGCCAATCACTTTGCTGCTTTTTCTGTTTCCATGATAACAGGGACTTCTCTGATTGGTGGTTTTCTCCTCGGGATTGTGGGTAGTGTAGTTCCTTGGTTAATTCAGTTATTAAACTTAATAACATACTGTACATGGAATGCGGGATTCGTCCTGTGTGAGTCCCCTAGTGGTATAGTTTAGCGGAAGTCCTACTTTCAGCTTTATGTTGTGGATATAAAGATATGAAGGCTCTGTATGGCTGCGTATGGCATGCACCTGGCTCCTCTCTGGTCACAGTGCCTTTGCGAAGCCTCTGTTTTATAATAAGACCATTTGTCACAGTGTGATGAAGCATATGACAAGCGCATCAACACCAGCATCTGTGCTGATCCGGATCTGATGCTGCAAATGCAAAGGCTTCCCACACCTTCCTACATAAAAACACACCTATATAACTGTGGTGTGCTGGAGCTCGCTTTAGGAGAACGGGCTCGTCCTTAGCACATTCTGTTCTCTAAACACACAAGGCATGGGGAGAGGCGAGGCTATTGTTTTATCATCTTTCATTAACTCTGTGCCGCCCCATATGACCTTGCGACGGCAATAAAAGCCGAGTTAAAGCAGCATGGCGGGGCGATGGAGGAAGAATTTATTACCGACCGGTTTTTACACCAGGTCGGTCTCACTGACCGTGCTTTACTGGGGTCCTCGCTCTCTTATCCTCAAATGCTTCTCTGTCAGTTGTGGTGAATGAATGGGCTCAGTTGGTTTATAGGAATGTCACAGCCATGAAATTTTGGCTGATGATTAATTGTCATACAAGTAATTGGGATCAATGATTTAATTGTCAGTTTTGTTCATGTGAGTGTACCAAATCACAAAATCATTTACTTGAAATTAGTGCTGTCAATCGATTAAAAAAACAGAAACAAGAACAACTAATTAATGGCACTTTTTTCTGTAATAAATCATGATTAGGATGTTTAGATATTTTTCAAGACACATACTGATTAAGAATCATTTAATTGTGTGTGTAAATGGTCTAATACAGCATGGTCTAATGTCACTGGATGCTTTATATATATATATATATATATATATATATATATATATATATATATATATATATATATATATATATATATATATATATATATATATATATATATATATATATATATATATATATATATATATATATATATATGGGAACTTATTTATACACTAATTTTAACTTTGTTAATGAAGATATTTGGCAACTTACTAAAATGAGGGAACAAATGAAAAAATTGTGGTCATGATAGGCCTTATATAAATTTTTGTCTGCATGTCATGTGCCTAAAATTAACACTTGCCAAACGCCAAATGGGAGCAAAAATCAGTGTTGGCGAGTATATGAAACGGTGTCAATCAGCAGTTGGCTGGTAACATTTTTATGAATCCTAACAATGCAGTGTTGAGAGAACATGAACGTCAACAAACGTGAACGACTCTCAGGACAGTTGATGGGCCAATGCTGCATCACCTCAAAATTTTGAGCCTTGCTGATGTAAATATTCAAGCGCAAGAAGACTCAAAAGGGAACTCAATTATTTGCGCGCTGTGCAGGAAGTTTTGTGTGCGCAATTGCACATGCATCTGAAGCACGCGCCCAGTAAGCCGTGTCTCAGACAGCCCACGAATACTGAAATGAGCTCTGTATCGAAATTGGAATAGAGAATTGTGAATTTTCACTGGTATCCAGTACTTGAAGTGGAAAAAAAGTGCTGGTACCGACAGGTGCGGAAAGCAAAAAAAAGTGAAGGTACGCTAAAGATTAAAATATAGAAGTGCCGGTACTGCATACCGGTGCGTACCGGCCCACTTCGAGTATCTAAAATGTTGGTGTCTTAATTGGCTGTTTTTGCAAAAACAGTTTAATGGCCGGTAAAAAATATTTATGGCCGGTACATTTTCTTAAAGGGGACCTGTTATACCCCTTTTTTCATGATGTAAAAAAAAAAATGTCTCTGATGCTCCCAGAGGGTGTATGTGAAGTTTTAGCTCAAAATACCCTTTTTGGGGGTGAGCAAAAGCGTGCTGTTGTTGTGCGTGTCCCTTTAAATGCAAATGAGCTGCTGCTCCCAGCCCCCTTTCAAGAAGAGCTCATGGAGCTTCAAGAGCTCATGCTCCGGCATACCAACAACAACAAAACAGGACAGTCTCACGCACTGAAAGTGTCAGAAAATATCAGTAGCGGTGTTCAGTTTGAACCGGAGTCTGACAATGATGCCTACAGAGCCAGAGAATATATGCTGCATGGAGACAGAACGGGTATAGTTTAGTTTAATCATGGTTATAACTTTTGTTGTCATCTTGCTTTTATCCACTATTAGTACAAGCCTGTTATAGCGGACCCCGTCCGAATGATGGCCAAAACTTTACTAATGAGTTTTATTAAGTTTATTGTACGTCACACAAAAGATAAAGCGTCCGTTTTCACTCCAGAAAATCACCGTAAGAGCTGAATAAAACACAGTACAAGAACTACTTTGTCATTCTTTCAGATCTTCTTTGGGCAAAATGTTGTGTGATTGCTGAAGTTCACGTTCTTTGATAGTTTTAATTATTAGCAAAAAAATATTGAACACACAAATGAAATCTACAGTATATGCTCCATTCGTCTTGCTTGATATCTTCCTACAGAGCTGTACAGCAGGCTTACAGTGGCTTAAAGCACCATTTTGAACAAATAAGCTTAGTTTTCCCACAGAAACACAGCCGCTAAAGCTCTTTCAGGGTTTTTGTTCTGCTAGCTTTTTTGCTACTGGTTGCCATTCTTATCTCCATAAAGGAATAATGGATTAAGTCAAGTAGGTCTGTTTCCAATTTGTAATAATGCCCATATGATTTAAGCCTATTTATTTCTTTAGAAAAAATGGATATTGAATTAAGCAACATTCTATGGCAAAGGTGAACATTTAAATGGCAAGGGACAAATATCAATTACAACTGAGTGTTGAGATAAGAGCCCTAATTAGCTAGCTACCTAAATGTTAATAAATGCTAAGTTCTAATTAGGAGCTAAGACGCTTAATGCTAGCTGATTAACATTGACCACAAGCTCAAAATTGTGAATAATAAATGGTAATCGCTTAATAATTTGTCTTCCAATTTGCCTTCTAACCTATTAAAACAGTACATTAGCCAACGATAGCTTTAATAATTGGTTAATATTTTAAAATGACATCTTCTGAATTACATTTTAACACTGTGAACCGCTCATGTTATGAAATGCAGCTATAAAACCTTCAGTTAATGATATTGCGTATATGTACCCCTCCACACACACACATCATGGTATATTGATATGAACTATGGTACTGTAGTGTCAGTGTAATATAGCTTACAGAATGTAGTTTAGTTTGGCCTTGGAAGATCCTAGATGGGATTTGAAAGAGGGAATAGCACCCTGACTGGGAACAAAGGCATTACACTGTGACCCTTTAAGCGTACATCAAATGGATTTGACTTCAAAGCACCTGTATGTCAGGATGAGCTCCTAATGCATTGATTTGCTCGCTGTTTGGTCTGATGTGAATTTTCTGATGTGATCTTTGAGAAGCAGACGGCCCTTCTTTTAGCTCTTCTCTACAACGTTATCTCTTTTGTGTTGGCTACATATAGGCCTATGAGTGTCTGTTTGGCCAGCAGAAGGTATCGATTGGATTGAACAACATATTTAAGGGGTAAAAAGTCGAATGAGGTGTTAGGAGATGAAAGGTAGGTGTACTTGAAGATGCTGTGCAGAGGAAACGATTCTCAGTGGGTGCATCAGTGGTCATGTTTGTCCAACAAGAACATCTTCTCTGTTAATTCTAAATGAAAAGTCACTCCATCTTTGATGTCAGGTCCATTTTTAACGCCTTGACCAGTGTAAATCATGTTTTAAGATCATTGAGGTTTGCTTTTGTAGTGCATCGGTGTGGAAGAGCATGGTCTGCTGGTTTATGATGTGGTCTCTCATCTCTCTAGGTTGTTTGATCACCTTCTCCTTCTTTCAGTCTCTCTCCGCAGCAAGCTGCCTGCTCACATCCTAGATGCCATGCTGAGATGGCGGCTGGGCCAGGTGGCATCACGTCACACCCAGTGCTGACACGCACATATACTAACACACACAGTTTCACCCCTCTGTGCTCACTCACCACGAGTTGATGCGGTATTAGCCTCTTTTTGCTTTTCTTTTATCTTGCCCTACATGTGGCATGTGGTGCCGCAATTTGCACCCTAGTCTCTGTTGTTTCGTTTGGTTGGGTGGGGTGTGCCAGACAGGGCTAGGTTAGGCACACTTTGTTGTCTGGCCCCATGATTTTTGTTTTGTTTTTTGTTGCGTTTGATAGATAAATAAACCAAAAAGCATGGTAAAACAACAACAACAACAAAATACACATTGAACCAGAAAACAAAAACAAAAACAAA